>JAKSZT010054332.1:537636-959698 GCA_026826555.1 Tolypeutes matacus
TGGATTATTAATTACTCTCATTTTAAGGCTGTTAAAAGTTTAAATTGGGAAATTACATGATGAATTATGACTCAAATTTCTGGCCTAGTAGATAAGAGTTTTGGACAGAACTTGCATTTCCTTTCCTTGTCATACCCAGCTCCCCAATAGCTCCTGCAGAGTGAGGGGGCATGAGGGTAAGTCAAGGAGCTTAGGAATATTTTTTCTTTCCCAATAATTTTTGTATTTAGATTTCTAAATGACCTTTTATCCTGCTTAGCTTCTCTAATTTGGGCTTCAGGAATATTCATTTATATATAAGCACTTATTTTAATTTTAGCAATTTGAATGGAACTGTTTTAAGGAATTTTATTTGTTAATTTTTTTTTTTTTTTTTTATTATGGGTAAAAATCAAAATTCTCACAATACATACAAACATTTGCAAAATGATATATAAATATATATGCATATATGTGTATTTGCTTACAAAAATGTTATTTATATATATATATATACATATATTTTAATTTGATATTACCATCTTGAGGTGTGAAAATATACACTGAGCAAATAAGCAGATACAAATAGACACAGAAACACACAGCTCACTAATGTTACCATAGTTCTTATTCTCTTACAAAATAAGTTTAACTGTACATTGGTATTATATTTAAAGATTTCTTTGAAGGCCATTTCTGATTATTTTAACCTGTACTGTGATCATGCAGCTTTGAACAAGAATTTTGTTCTTATAACCAAATTGTTCCCAATGTTTTAAAATACAATTTACATCATTTTCTTTTACTTCAAAGCTTTGCTTATTTCCCATTTTGACTTTGATAGACATTGGAAAAGCAACATAAATTGAATTATATACTCACTGAGATTATTGAAGTTTCAGGGAAAACTGGTTTCTCCCATGACTTGTTGCTTTTTTGGGTTCCTGTGCTCAAGGTAAGAGGCCTCACACTCTCCAGTTCTCAGAAATAAAAGAACTCCAGCAGCCACTGGACTGGAAGAGTGGATACCCAATCCTTAGGGTGAAGTATTTCACCAGGCAGCATTTTCCTCAAAGACTGTGGGGTCCCTACAGGGATTTGCCTGGAGTAAGTAAATTGAAGTTAACTCCTAGTCAGGAAAGAAGCATAGTTAACATCAGTGGAAAGATGGGAGACAGGGGTGTCTTAAATTTGCCTTCTCCCAAGCCTTGGTGAACAGAGGTTTCCATGGATTCAAAGAGAAAAGAATTGTTACCATTACAAAGGTGAAGCCAATTCTGAAACATCCACAAGTAAGGCAAACTCAGTTTAGAATTACCATCATGATAGCAAGTCTAGGCTAAATCCACCCAGTTATAGCCATTTCAGATGTTATTCTTTTGCTGTTATATAATATAAAGGCATCTATATAATGATCTTGTCTTAACTCTTAGTTACAGTTTTTAGTAAATATTTGCTTGAAAACAGATTGAGTACTTTTGTTTATTAGCTAAGAAGTGAAAAATATGTTATTTGCAGCAGTAATGTTACTAAGTTTTCCCACTTTTCTAGCAGTTGAACTAATTCCATGTGGTTTCTTCTGTACATTAAATCCAATGACAAGATAGAATTGAAACTTATTTTTAGGTTAACTATCACTGTTATTCAGTTTGTAATGGGTGAATCCCAAATCTAATTTATGAGCTTTTATGCATGAGCAGACTGACAGAGTTAAATTCAGCACAGATTTAGAAGAGGAGAAAGAATTTTACACACATAATTGGCATGGGGAAAGACCCAACTTTAGAATCAACTTCATACAAAGCTCCCAGTGTTCACCCACAGCAGAGACCTCATCCTGAAAATCTCAGTTCCGTTCTTCCAGGAAAATCCTTGGGCAGCTGCTAAGCATGGAGCTGGGGGCGCTCAACAAAGCCCTGACCCCAATGAGATGAATTGGGGCTGCATTTTCATTAGCTACCTCTCGCAAGGGTTAAATTCTGTGGGCTTTTAATAGCATCCTTTCTGAGGCAGCACTGCAAACAGCCTAGATTTAGATTCCCCATTCACTCTCTTTATGAGGCATGAATGAGATGAGAGAGGCTTGGAGTGGCAGGTCAGGACCTCGCAAGTGGCTTCTATGTTAAGAAATTAATGACCTTACCTGCCTCATCAAGGGCCACCAGAGGCTTCTCCAGGTTGACAGTTTGCAGTGCTGTCCAGGGAGCCACACCTGGCCCAGGCCCCTGCGGTCCCACTCCAGGGCAAGGTTCTGGTGGGTCCTGGCAGCAAAGCAACATGGGGCTTGGGATCTACTTCTCCACACTTGAAGCAGATTCCTGCTGACATGGAAGCCTGAATTCTGGGTGGCCCTAAGGTGACAGGTTGCCTTCAAAGGCAGCAGCTAAAAGGTAAACTTATCTGTGGGCTTTTTGTTTGTCCCTTCTTACCTGCCTTCTCTTGGTGGCATGGTTTCACCATGAAAGCTGTTTTTAAAAGGGAGTTAATAGAAGTTTGGGGACCTAGGGAATGTTTTTGTAGCTTCTTATGGATATCTGAGGCAGACTGGTTAATAAAGTGAGTTTTTAGTAGGATCTGTCCTTCTGTAGAGTTAGGCTTTTTTTGTTTTGCCTCTGGGTAATTTCCTTGAGCTTATTAAAAGTCACTAGTTTGATAGTGCATTTCCTCATGCCTTTAAGGAGACATGTGTTTATATGGTCTCTGGCCCTCAGATCTGCCTATTCTCTCCTTTCTTACTCAGGTTTAACTGGAATTCAAGGTCCCTTACAGAGGTTACTTTGGGCCATTCTCTAATTTGTACTGTGGCCATGTGGTGATGTGGAATGGAAGGAAAGGATCAGCTTTTTTAAAAAACCCCTTTGTGGACAAGGATGTCTAGTTTTTGAGAATGCACCCAAGTGCAGAGTCTGCTGGTATGTTAGAGGCCCTGCCCATTATTTTAGGGGAAAATGAAGAAGAGTTTGCCTGTCTGGCATCCCAGACTCCAGTCAATCTGGCATCCCAGACTCCACATTGGTGGCCAAACTCTTGCCATGCTCTAAACCTTTGGATCCCGTCAAGCACCCAGGCTGCTTAGGTCCTGGGAAAATCTCGAATCCCCACTGGTTCTCAGCACCCTCAAAACACAGAGACCCAACCACCAAACAGGAGTCGCCAGGCCACACAAATCTTGGAGGATGTTCAGGGATGGCCCTTGCCACTGGGAGTCCCCACAGCACCATTAGACTTCGGAGACATCTGGCACTGGTCCTGCTAAGCTGAAATTCTTCTCTAAAAGGGGGTGGGCTCCATCAGGTTTTAAATCTGTTTTGTCAAGGATTAAAAGTTTGATCATTGTCCAAATGGCTAGAGATTTAAAGTCAGGGACCTGTCCCATAAGGGAAAACAACTCTCCCACAGACCCTTTCTCAACTTGCACTAGATCTTTAAGATAGTCAGGACATTAGTTACACTAATGGGACCCAAAATTGGAGGGACAATTAAGGAAGTGGCCTAAGATTGATTTCATAACTTCTTGGGGATTGGGTGAGCAGAATTTTGATCAGATGGATCTCCTGGACTCCCGTGTTCCTGTTGGACCCCTACTTGACTCAGGGAATATCCCCAGCCAGGTTTCAAGAACGGTGTCACCCGTTGCCCAGAGCCTCCTTGATCTATGTGGCATGGGGGTCAGTCCCTACCACCTCCAAGAAGGGAACCAGAAGACTCTTGAGTTAACTGCATTTATATTCTCTTGGAGCAGGGCTGAAGACCTGTACAGAAATGGAGACAGACATATATTTGAACAGACACATATGCCCACTTCCTCCACCTGACAGACTCACATTGACAGATTTCAGTTAGAAGCCAAAATACTCACTAGTCTCATTAGATGGAGGAAGGGAGTTATCAGAAATGATTATTTCTCCTGGATGGTTTGCCATAATCTAGGTTCTAGGTTTTGTCATGAGAAAGAATTCAAGGATGAGCCACAAATTAATCAGGCAAGCCAAGAATTTATTGGGAGGAAAAGTGAGGAACAGAAGTTATACATTTCAGAGTTAAAGGTGACATTTTCAGGAGTCCTCTGTTTTATGGGGGTACAAGACTCTAGGGTTTCTGCTGATGAGCAAGGGCTTAGGTTTCAGGGAACCAGGGCTGTGCTGTGCCCAGGGGTGTGGGAGTTGCTGTCTAGTGGTAATTAGCTTCTAGCTCCTGTCCATGATCTCTGCAGGGCATGTTGACCAGCAGTGATTAGTCTCTGGTCACTGTCCATGAGGCATGGGGTAACTTGAAAAGTAGATGGGTGGGTGGTAGTGCTGCCCCTCTCACTCCTTCCCCCTTTGCAAACTTTGTGTGTGTGTAGCAAGCTGCAGGGTGTGTGACTGTGGGCTGCCTTCCTAACTTGCCTGTGTGACTCAACAGGCTAATGCAAGTACACAGGCCAATGCTTCCATTTCTCTTACCAAGCATATTAGGTTTCCTGCCCCCTTCTTCCTTAGGTCCCTATTGTATCCTACCTCAGTATTAGGTTAGCTGCCAGGAAAATCTGAGATGAGAAAGGACAGAGAAACAAAGACAAGAATTTACTATCCCATATGTATCATTATCAAGAGTAATCTCATTGTGTAGAAATAGATAAAACAATAAAATTAGTCAACTGAAAAATTAACTGGAACCAAATTATTTATTGTCAGGGACTAACTTTGTTACAATAGATAGTTGGAGAATGGGAGACAAAAGAAAAGAAAAAAGAGTAAACATTGCTCCCCATATATACATCAGTGTTGAAAAAGATACAACCTTAAGTGAGAACATCATGAAAATGTCAGAGGAAATCAGCACTCAAAGTGTAGCAAGGCTTTATCCTGTTAACCTTGTGGTTCTTTCTCCTATGTGATAACATTGGCACAGATTTTAGAGGCTCAGCTCAAATGCACATACTGTAGTTCAGTTATTCTTTTTCTCTCTTCCACATGCAAATCTAAGCAACAAAAGGCTTTCTCAGACATTTAAAACATTAGCAACTCAGTACTTTGCTGTATCTGTCTGGTTCAGATTAATCTACTTAGAAAAAAATATTTATAATAATAACATTTATTCATAAAATATTGAGCACTTTAAATTCATGATATCAGTTAATCCTCACAATACCACATCTGCATATTTTAAAATAAGTATTATGACTTCTATCATTCAGAAAATGACACTGAAGCTTCTGGAGTTTCAAAACTAGCTGATACAGCCAGAAAGCAGCAAAACAGGATTCTGTGATTTTCTTAGAGTGAAAACTTAGGCTAATTCTAAATTTAAATCTTGTTTCCAGGCTTTGAAACTTAACACTGAGAAAATGAAGGCTTCTAGCATTTCCAACAAAAGGCTATGAGAACCTAGTTGTCACAGTCACTATAATGCCTGAGGTTGATCACTCTGCACTGAAGGTCACCTGTATTAATACACAGAAGGAGATGGTGGTTCATACCACATACTATCCTACCAACACATACACACACCTGGACACTCCCTAAAATGAATACAGGTGCCTCCTGTGCAATGTGGAACGTTACCATCTTAACCCTGAATTCAGTTTTGGTCATCTCACCTTGTGGTACTGCAAAAGGTTTAATTTTGATAAGGTGCAATTTATCTCTTCTTTTAGGGATCATGTTTTTGGTATTGTATTTAAGAACTTTTTACCCAACCCAACTTCAGAAATATTTTATCCCCTTTTTATTCTAAACATTGTATAATTTTCTACTGTAAATATATTTCTAAGATTCATTTTAATTCTTTTGTACAATGTATGAGGTTTAGATTGAATTTTTTTTGTATTTATGGATGTACAACTTCCGTTAAAATTTGTTGAAAAGACTATTCTTTTTCTTTTGAATTACCCACAGAACTTTGATAAGATTACTTAAGCATAGATGTGCATTTGCACTATTATACTTTCAGGTCAATGCTTCATTGACTATTTGTCCTTTTTTATTAAATACCACACCATTTGTTACCTGTAGCTTTATAGTATATCTTGATATCATGTAGTATAAATTCTCCAAATTTTTCTATCTTAAAGTCTGGGGTCTTATCTAGATTCATTGCATTTCCATATAAATGTTAAAATTAGTTTGTAAATTTATAACAATGTGTACCTTTTTGCATATTGATTGGTATTGCATTGACCTAGAGATAACTTAATTAAGCTCAAAGTGTGAGAAATAAATTGCCCTGGATTTAAAGTGAAATTACATATCCATTTAAGTGACAGTCACCAAAACAATAAGGTCAGTGTCATTTCCAACATGCACCAACTTGGATGAGGCACATGGAACAAGAATCTCACAAACTGTAAATGTGAGGAAGGCTGGAGAGTTGAATACTCTACAAGTCTATTTGCAATAGACATAAAGATTCTCATGTGAAAATATCTAGTTAGAACAAGAGATGCATTCAATTATTGCTTGAGAATCTGGATGAATTAGAGGAAGCACCTGAGAGAAGCATATTACATTGAACACTAAGGAGAAACATTTAATAGTACTTATTCTATGCAAAGAAGGAGCCATCAAGAAAGCCTTGATCTACTTAGAAAAAGTGTCAGCATTGTGAAAAAAGAAATAGGTTTACGTAAACTATAATGTGTCCAACTCATCCTTATATTTTAGGTGTAATTGTGATGAAGTGAAATCATTTTATTAATGTTATATCATAAATTTGTCACATAATTTTTCAATATTAGGTGAAAATAAATGAGCAAGGAAACACAAAATTAGTGAAAATGTTTGGAAATGTAAAAGAAATTGGGAATTCAATCTCAGAATCATAGGCACCAGAAGGAGTGGAACCACTGGCTGACATTGAGGCTATTCAGAGACTAGCTGCAAGCATCTGGACTTTCCAAGCTTCTTGCATCCTTTTGAAAAAAAAGTGAAGTCAGAGCACATCCTTGCTCCTCAACAACAAAGCTCCTCCCAAGACTACAGTTAACTTGAGACAGAAAACTGACCAATCTCTCTCTCCCATCTCATCAATAGGTGGCCTCAGCTGTTGAGAGAAACAGTCACTGTGTGTCATTAACTCAGTTGCTATTTACAGACAGAAATGCTGCTGTTGCTACCAGAGACAATGCAGCACAGAGGATAAAAACTGAACTTCAAAGGAGAACCTGGATACAACCTCAAATTAGCCACATTGCTTAACTCTTCTGGGGAAGATACCTAAATTCTCTGAGATCTTAGTAATGGAATCGACTGCTACAACCAGATATGGAACAGTTACAATCAACTATGCTAATAATTACAATGGAACTTCAGTTGGTTTATATCCATGATGAAACAGCTAGTCTATGATAAAGAGCTATTTCTGACTACAGATCTTAAACCCTGGGTCTCCGTAATGAACCCTACACCTCACATTCCTTGTATGTGAGAACATATGCTATTCAATCAGATTCTGCTGTTTACTCATCTGACATATTCCAAGTTCCTTGAATAAAGAGGATTAGATGGAAAAAGCTGCTGGTCTAATTTTCCTTTTGGTAGACCCAATTCAGATGGTAGCTCATATTATAATAAAATATTAGAACACAAGTTAAGTAATACACTTTTGTGAATTTTCAGATGAAAAAAGAATAGTCCACAAGACATTTAGTGAAATCAAATTGTCCTGAGAAAGTTTATAGCTTATGTATAGAGGAATGAAATGAATTATTAAAATTCAGATAACTTTGAAATATCTAGGATGTATTGTTGCAATAATGATGGGTCTTCCAATCTTTCAGAGAATATCAAAATAGCATGCTCAACAGAGGCTTATATAGACATGGATTTGAAGAAAAGAGTAATACAAAGGAAGAGAGTGACCCAAGCAGGAAGTTTTGTAGCACTGTGTCACTCACAACTTAATTTGGCCTCCAGTCTTTCCTTAAGCACCACCCAAGACCTCTAATCATCTTCATGCTTGGTGTTTTCTGAACCTAGTGACTTACATAAGGGGCCTGTGCAGTGTAAGTATTTATTGGTTGTGTTAAGTTATTCCTTTAATAAAATTTAGTTTGGTGGACTTAAATATTTTAAATTTAAAAAAATCATATCTTAATGGGCAAAAACTTTTAAACTACAAATTTATGACCCAAAATATTTCTGAATTAGCCTGTGTTACTCTTACAAGTTTAGCCAAAAAATTGATCAAATCATTCTATACAATCAGTTGACAGTTATAGCTGCAGTCTTCTATAATTATGCTAATGACTGGAAAATGAATGTTAAAAAGAACAACTAGCAACGTGATCATTAATATTATAACAACTGATTTTTAAAATTTTTATATTTTTTTATTAGATAAGTTTTGCACTTCCAAAACAATCATGGATAATGTGCAGAATTGCCATACATCACCCCTACACCAACACCTTACATTGTTGTGGAACATTTGTTGCAGATTATGAAAGAACACAATCAGACTATTATCACTAGCTATTGTCCATAGCATATATTTGGTATGTTTTTTCCATACACCATCTAATTATTAACAACATGTATTAGTATTGTGCATTTGTTGTAGTTCATGAAATAACACTCATATTTGTACTGTTAAACACAGTTCATCTTCTACCACACGGTTCACTGTTATACAATCCCATGCCTTGTACATTGTATCTAAAGTGTACACTCAGTGGCTCTCACTTCGGTCACAGAGTTGTGCAGTCATTACTCCTGTAATACTTTGAATATTTTCTTTAGTCCAAAAGAAAAATATCCCATACATACTATTATTGACCTTTAGCATTGATATAGTACCTTCTTTGACATTGATGCAAGAATATTACAATATTGCTGTTAACTATAGAACAATTGATTTTGGGTATGGGATTAATATATATTTTCATCATATATTCTACCAAAAATTAAAATTATTTGACTTTTTAAAAAATGATAATAAAAGGCTTCAGGATTTTGTAGCATAACATTTTCTCTGATGAGATGGGTCTTTCTCCTGATCCCTGCTCAAGAAGCTCAAGTCCTCCTACACTATACAAATAGACACACAATCCTACACCTGAAAGGACAGTCTTCTTTACTAAAAAAAATCCAAATACTCCCAGGAATAAATATCTTAAACTAAATCAAACCAAACTCTGAATAACTAACGAGTTAGAGCTATTTCATTTAGAATAGTTGGAAGGTTTTTCCCTAATATTCCAGGGGTTTCCATGGCTTGACAGGAAAAAAAAAAGTTTTACTGTATGTGAAAAGCATCTGGAATTGAAACATTAAGAGAGGAGTTCCTGACACTAAAGACTAACATTTCTGCCACTCTGTTTTTTTCCTGTACTTCCCATTGGCGTCAAGGCAGGGTAAATCAATCAGAAAATTTCTTTTTGAAAGTAATGCAAAAATTCTGTGGAGAAGAGTCAAGTGCCTGGGCACAGAGAAATGTCTGGAGAAATGGGAACCAAGGCACAAGGATGAGAATGGTTTATGTGATTTATGGCATGTGAACATAAGAAGTAACTGGAATAGTAGTGCCTCCATGATGCAGAAAAAAATGAGAAGACAGTGTACGTGCTGATGGTGCAAGATTCCATTCTATACTTGACAGGTACTTATGGCTATACTATAATTATTGGCGTTTCAGACATTACATATTTCACTTTTAATGCATGGTTTAACTGGCATAAAGTATATTCTGTATATGTGAGAATTGTGTATGCACTAATATAAAAGAGAGCCTGTATCTATGAATTCAATTCAGTATTTATTTATATCTTATTTTCTGCCAGACATATTTCTAAGAAAAACAGAGAAACAAAAAACATAAAAGAGGTATAGTACATAATATATGAGTCAGTCAAATTACAAAAACACAATTCATATAAAAAAACACTAACATATTATTTGAAAGAAGATAAAATTATATATTTAGCAATATAAGAACAGGGAAGAAAAAAGAAATAATTTTGGTTTGTTAATGGATCTGCAAAATAATCCCAAATAATAAAATACATGAGGAACTGTGCTCATAGGTAATGCAAGGACAATCTCTTTAGAGGAGGGGGCATCTCTAACAGAGGAGTTGTGAGAGATTGTGTAGTAGGATTGGAGAATAAAGAGATGTACAGTGTAGCTATTAAATTATCCTCACAAAGGAAAACAAATGAATAAAAAGGAATAATAGGAAAAGACTTTAATATCAGTTTCTATTATGCCACATAATATGCTAAAATAGCAAATGTCTTAGCCCACACAGTCTTAAAACATCTTTACAAAACATATTACCCCATTGTATTAGTCAGCCAAAGGAATGCCATTGCAAAGTAGCAGAAATCTTTTGGCTTTTATAAAGGGTATTTATTTGTGGTAAAAGCTTACAGTTAAAGGCCCTAAAGAGTACAATTCAAGGTTGCTTTCTCACCAATGCCAGTTACCATGTGTTGAAGCAAGATGGCTGCTGATCTCTGCGAGGGTTCAGCCTTCCCCGTGGGCTTCTCTCTCGGCTGCAGTCTGGAATAGCTCTTATCTGTCAGGGCTTCCTCTCTCTCCTGGCATAGGGCTCATTTCTTTCTGGGCTTTCTATATCAGTCTTAGTTGTTCTGTTCTCTTCCTAAGTTCAGTTGCAAACTAACAGGCAAATAGCTCATCTCTCCTTGGAGCCCCAGGATTAAAAAATGACAGCGCTCTGTCTTTTCTCATGAGTCTTCTTTAGTAAGTGTCCATTTACTTAGGCCCACCAAGGGGACAGAGACTCAATCTGAATCACACCTTACTGATGTGTTCAAATTAAAGCCCTAATCTTAACAGGTAATTTAATCAAGGGACTCACAACGGAATCCAATATAATCAAAGGGTATTATACTCAGAAAAATAGATTTGTTTACAAACATAATCTTTCTCTTTTTGGGATTCACAGAAATAATCTCAAGCTGTCACATCCATTTCCCTGTATAGTTCAAAAACTGAGGCTCACCAAAATCAAGCAAGTTGCCAAGAACAAAGATCAGTATTTGAACCATGTCTCCTAAAATGGAAAGCCTATCATCATTGTGTACAAGTGTACTTTCTTCCAATGAAGTGGGTTCTAACATTAGCAAGGTAGATTTGGACCAGTTTGGGAATATATCTGATTAATATGTGAGAAGGCTAGATTTTAGTCCAAGGAAAGCAGTTTCCATACAAATTTTTGGATAAGAGAGAGACAAATGTTGTGCTTTAGAAATTGTTTCTTGCTTTTTTCAAATTCAAATGGCGACAACAATAACTAGTTGGATCCTTTCAAGTGAGATTGGTAGGTGAATAAAAGTTATTTGATTCTTTGGTTCATGTAAGTTCAGAGGTCATTTAGTATAATTGGCAAAGAAAGATTAAATGCTTTCTACAATATCTCTCATGATAATTACACTAAGGATACAGGATTGGAAGTACAATGAGTATCAATTTATTTACTTTAATTCTGAATGTGCCATATGAGACCATTGTTTCCTCATGGCAATTTTCATTTCCACATTTCTCAGGGAATAAATGAGAGGATTTAACATGGGAGCCATCACAGTGTGAAATACAGAGATTTCCTTGTCTTTGTTATCACTATCAGCAGGTAGGAAATAGGTTTAGATACAGTGCACAAAAAACAAAACCACAACCGTTATATGTGAGCTGCAGGTTGAGAGAGCTTTGTGTTGTCCTGCAGAGGAATGGGTCCTAAGAGTGTACAATATGTTTATGTATGTAGCCACCAGGACAAGAAAGACTACAATCACCACTATCCCTGAATTGACAATAACTAAAATACTAACCACATGAAGATCTTTGCAGACCAATTTCAAAAGAGGCTTCACATCACACATGTAGTGATTGATTTGATTTGGGCCATAGAAAGGTAAATTGAGAACCATGAGCAGTAGAGCAATAGAGTGCCAAAAACCCAAGCCCCAGGCCAGGAAGATCAGCATGTTACACCTCTGCCAGTTCATGATGACTGCATAGTGCAGGGGCTTGACAATGGCAACATAGCAGTCAAAAGCCATGAACACTAAGATGAATATTTCCACACCTGCCAGCAAGTGGAGGGTGAAGAGCTGGGTCATACAGTCTCTATAGGAAATGTTTTTTCTCTCTGCAGCTAAGTCTGTGATTATCCGGGGAACTACAGCAGATGTGAAGAAGAGGTCCATGAAGAAGAGGTGGCAGAGAAGGTAACACATTGGTTTTCCAATTATATGGCTGCAGGTCATATTGAGTAAGATGATGAAGTTCACAATTAAGACTGCAAAGTAACAGAGCAGGAACAAGAAACAGAAAAGCAGCTCTATCTGCTTATTGTCCCATAGCCCCAAAAAGACAAATTCAGTGACATTAATCTGATTGTCCATTAGGAAGAGGTGAGTTCAGAATATTGAATAGAAACATATTATCTGAAATAATACAGGAAATTAATATTACAGGTTAACAGCATTTTTAACATTGCAGATTGTTAAATTGAGAAAAGACATGGTCATAGTGGTTTTATTACATGATTAATATTTTATATGCTTTGTAGATTCAGGTATTATTTTCATATCAAATGGTATTTAATGAGAGCATATTTTATTCCTGGCTCTTTTACAAA
Source organism: Tolypeutes matacus (assembly GCA_026826555.1). Classification (NCBI taxonomy): domain Eukaryota; kingdom Metazoa; phylum Chordata; class Mammalia; order Cingulata; family Chlamyphoridae; genus Tolypeutes; species Tolypeutes matacus. The sequence continues at coordinate 550,198 of JAKSZT010054332.1, forward strand.
TAATTTATAAGCATATAAATCCCATAACAACCAAATGAGTAAGCAGTTACTGTTCTTATACTCATTCTACGTATAAGGAAATGGCAAGAAGTTTTCAGTTATTACACCAAATCATTAAGATATTAAGTAGCAGACCTCAGTAAAGAACCTTTATCTGTTGCCAGCTTCGATGCTCTTCACAACTATTTTATATTATCCACAGGCTAAAGGATTTCCAGATGTTCTCTATCTCTGTAAATAAATGAGGTCTATATCCATCTTTGCCACTAACCCCAGTGGAAATTTAATCAATTCCCTCCCCTTAACCTTACTACATATAATTTATCTACACAGTGTCAATCTCATGTTAAAATTCAATACATGGAGGCCAAGATGGCATTAGTGTAGGAGGGCGCACACTGCAAGCTCCCAGAGCAAGGCGGATTGTGGACGGGGTCCTGCCCGGGGATCTGTGCTGTGCACGCGTGGAGTGAGAAGCTTGGGACATCTATCTGCGTGGATCGGCTGCGTGGACAGAACAGTGGAGATTCGTGAGTTTTGAGGCTGCCGGTGGAGGTTGGCACAGGCAGCTGAGCCCCACGGTTAGGGAAAAAATTAAATTAAATTAAATTAAATTAAATGGCCATTTGGACCCACGGGCGGGGCGAAAAAGTTTTAATTTCTGGGGATCTGGCTGCCTGGCGCCCCTTGGACCTTGTGTGAACAGAGCAAACGAGCTATTCAGCACCCGGTGAACCGGAGGGGGGATTTTGGTCGTGAAACGCAGCTGATTTCCCTAGCCACCCAGGGATAAGACCCGGGCCACTGCGGAGCCAGGAGGAAGGGACACTTCCCAAAAAAGGGAGGGTTCTGTTGGAAGACAGGGAAGGGTATTTTATATTTTTAGACATTGATCTGGCTGCCTGCACCGCCCCATAGCTTTGGGGAGCAGATAAACCGACCTGAAGCAGCATCAGGCTAAGGGCAGACGCGAATCTGCACTCAAACTGATTTACTGAGCAGCCCGGTGACACTAGAGCTCGGCCCCAGAAGGGGCGGAATCCGCCGTCTTTAGCACTCCTCACTGACTAACATCAGAGCTTCAGCTAACCTGGGGAGTCCGGAAAGTGGGACGTGCTTGATTAATTTCCACGGGTCCAGCTAGGGTCCCTTCTGTAAGGGGGTTGGTCTAGAAGAGGAATTATTTTGGGTCCTGCATTTGGCTAAAAAAATAAAAATTAAAAAAAAAAAAAAAGTGAGCTCACCTCAACAAATGAAAAATAAATTCTTTTTAATTTAGTTTAATAGCTAAAAGCTGCTTCAGGACCTGTATATAGAGCCCTGTGGGGAAATTCATTGATAAACACAAGTAGGGAGGAAGGATCCACGTGGACCATAGGGGAATCATTGACCCCCCTTAGCTCTGTTTGACTGCTTGCCTGTGTGGATCTTTGGTTTCTCTCTGTTACTTTCTGGTCTATTGCTATTATTTCCTTTTTCCTTCTATTTTTTTTTTAATAGGTGCTGCCAGCTTGTCGCTTCTTTGCTGGGCTTCTTATTCAGTAATTTCCGACTCGCTGTGTATATTGATTCTGTATTACAAACTATCGCTTACCCTTCCTGTATCTTTCTGCCTTCTGTTTTCTGTTGTGTCTCTTAGAGACAACATTTTTTCATAGGCCCACAACTTAAGGGTGTCAGTTTCTATCCCATCTATTTTGTTTTCTTCTTCTTCTTTTTTCTTTTTTTTAAAATTAGTATTAACTTTTTCCTTTCAGACCTTTCTTTACTATTTCTCTACCTCCTCATAATTCTAGCCTTCTAAATCACTATATATATTCCTCCATTTGTTTTCCCAGTCCATTGTAGGAACTCCATATTTTTTCCTAGTACTCTACACTGCCTACACAAGTTAAATATTCATCTCATTAATTCTCATTTTGCCCCTCTTCTAACTTTTATCAATATTTCTATTATCCTTCTGCTTCCTTACATCTTTTGATTCCTCTGGCCCTAACCTTTTGCCTTCAAGGGAACATAGAAAGAAGCAAGGAAATAAAAGAAGAAGAAAAACAGCCAAAGAGAAAACTCACACACAGAACCAACAGCTAAATAAAATTCTAGAGCATAGACAAAAGCTAATCAACTGAACAAATCCATCAAGATAATATGATGACCAGAGGGAACAGAAAAATACAAATGACTCTGAGAAACTGGAAAACATGGACCAGTCCAATGCACAAAATAAAAACCAGGAAGCAATGCAGTACATCGAACAACTAATCAAAGCTATCCACACAAATATCATGGACCAACTTAAAGAACTGAAGGAAGAGATTAAGGATATAAAGAAGACCCTGGGAGAACATACTGAAGAAATAGCTAACACACCTAAAAAGGTAATGGATATGATGGCAAACAAAGGCACAAGTCAAGAAATGAAAAAGACGCTGGACTCACATGGCAGCAGAATTGAACAGGCAGAGGAAAGAATTAGTGATATGGAAGACAATACAGTTGAAATCAAAGAGATTGTAGAAAAAATAGACAAAAAGATAGAAAAAAAATCCAGTATGGTCTCAGGGAATTAACCGATAATGCAAGAAGCACAAACATACGCATTATGGGCATCCCAGAAGGAGAAAAGCAGGGAAAGGGAACAGAAGGAGTGTTGAAGGAAGTTATGGCTGAAAACTTCCAAACTCTATATAGAGAGATGGATGTGCAGATTCAGGAGGCACAGCACACCCCAAATAGTATAAATTCCAACAGGCCAAATCCAAGACATATAATTGTCAAATTGTCCAATGCTCAAGACAAAGAGAAAATACTCAAGGCAGCAAGAGAAAAGAGAACCATCACATACAAGGAAAGCACAATAAGATTAAGTGCTGATTTCTCAGCTGAAATCATGGAGGCAAGAAGACAGTGGTATGACATAGTCAAAACACTAAAAGAAAAAAACTTCCAGCCACGAATTCTCTATCCAGTAAAACTGGCATTCAAAAATGATGGGGAGTTCAAAATATTCACAGATAAACAGCAATTAAGAGAGTATGTCAAGAAGAAACCAGCACTTCAAGAAATACTAAAGGAATCTCTAGAAGAAGAAAGGAAAAAACAAAGGAGAGAGAGTTGGAGGAGAGTTTAAAAACAACTGAAAAGTCAAAAAGAGAAACAAAACAACATATGACATACATTAACCCAAAGAAAAATTGGCTGAAGTAAGAAATTCGTTACGAGTAATAACACTGAATGTTAATGGACTAAATTCACCAATCAAAAGACACAGATTGGCAGAATGATAAGAAAATATGATCCATCTATATGCTGTCTACAAGAAACCCACCTTCGACCCAGGGATTCAAGGAGGCTGAAAGTGAATGGCTGGAAAACCATTTTACAAGCTAACAATAGCCAAAAAAGGGCAGGAGTAGCTATTCTAATATCAGACAAAATAGACTTTAAATGCAAAATTATTGTAAGAGACGAAGATGGACACTACATATTAGTAAAAGAAGTAATCTCTCAAGAAGATTTACGCACCTAATCGAGGTGCCTCAAAATATGTGCAGCAAACTCTGGAAAAACTAAGAGGAGAAATAAATTCCTCTACAATTATAGCAGGGGACTTCAACACACCACTATCATCATTAGACAAAACATCTATTCAGAGAATCAATAAAGAAACTAAGGCACTCAACAATACATTAGAATATTTGGACTTAATAGACATATACAGAACACTACACCCAAATACAGCGGGATTTACATTCTTCTCCAGTGCACATGGAACATACTCCAAAATAGACCACATGCTAGGCCACAAAACAACACGCAATGAATTCAGAAAGATTGAGATTATACAAAGTAATTTCTCTGACCACAACGGAATGAAGTTAGAAATCACTAAGGGCCAGAGAAACAGGTTAGGCACAAGGATATGGAAGTTAAACAACACACTCTTAGACAAGCAGTGGGTCAAAGAGGAAATTTCAAAAGAAATCAGCAACTACCTTGAAACTAATGAAAATAACAACACAACATATCAAAACCTATGGGATGCAGCGAAAGCAGTCCTGAGAGGGAAGTTCATAGCCATAAATTCATATATTAAAAAAGAAGAAAGAGCTAAAATTGAAGACCTAACTGCACAATTGGAGGAATTGGAAAAACAACAACAAACTAAACCTAAAGGAAGTAGAAAGCAGGAAATAACAAAGATTAGAGCAGAACTAAATGAAATAGAGAATAAGAAAGCACTGGAAACAATAAACAAAACCAAAAGCTGGTTCTTCAAGAATATCAACAAAATTGACAAAACCTTAGCCAGACTAACAAAGAAAAAGAGAGAACAGATGAAAATACATAAAATAAAGAATGAGCAAGGTGATATCACTACTGACCCCACAGAAATAAAGAGTATCATAAGAGGATACTTTGAAAAATTATATGCCAACAAGAATGACAATTTAGAGGAAATGTACATGTTTCTAGAAACCCACAAACAGACGACATTGATGAACGAAGAAATAGATGAACTCAACAGCCCAATTACAAGTAAAGAGAGAGATTCAGTCATTAAAAACCTCCCAACTAAGAAGAGTCCAGGACCAGATGGCTTCACAGCTGAATTCTACCAAACATTCCGGAAAGAGCTAACACCAATTCTACTTAAGCTCTTCCAAAAAATAGAAGTAGAAGGAATATTACCTAACTCATTCTATGATGCCAACATTACCCTAATACCAAAATCAAATAAAGATACCACAAGAAAGGAAACTTACAGACCAATTTCTCTAATGAACCTAGATGCTAAAATCCTCAACAAAATACTTGCTAATCGCATTCAACAACATATCAAAAGGATTATACACCATGACCAAGTGGGTTTCATCCCTGGTATGCAAGGATGGTTCAATATAAGAAAATCAATCAATGTAATACACCACATAAACAAACTGAAAGAAAAAAATCACATGATCATCCCTATAGATTCAGAAAAAGCTTTCGACAAAATACAGCACTCTTTCCTCATAAAAACACTACAAAAGATAGGAATAGATGGAAACTTTCTGAAAATGATAAAGGGTATATATGAAAAACCCAAAGCTAACATCCTTTTCAATGGTGAAATCCTAAAAGCCTTCCCTCTGAGATGGGGAACAAAACAAGGATGCCCACTATCACCACTCCTATTTAACATTGTCTTAGAAGTACTTGCACGAGCACTGAGACAAGAAAAGGACATAAAAGGCATCCGGATTGGAAAAGAAGAAGTAAAAATTTCATTATTTGCAGATGACATGATCCTATACATAGAAAGCCCTGAGAAATTGACAACAAGGCTTCTAGAACTTATAAAGGAGTTCAGTAATGTTGCATGCTATAAGATCAATGCTCAAAAATCAGTAAAATTTCTGTACACCAATAACCAGCAAACTGAGGAGGAAATCAGGAAAAAAATACCATTTACAATAGTAAATAAAAGAATCAAATACCTAGGAATAAATTTAACTAAAGATGTAAAGGACTTATATACAGAAAACTACACAACACTGTTAAAGGAAATCAAAGAAGACTGAAATAAATGGAAAAATATTCCCTGTTCATGGATGGGAAGACTAAACATCATCAAGATATCTATCCTGCCCAAACTAATCTACAGATTTAATGCAATCCCAATAAAAGTCAACACTATATTTTTTAAGGAACAGGAAAAACTAACGACAAAATATATTTGGAGAGGCAAGCAGTCCCGAATTGCCAAAGATATATTGAAAAAGAAAAATGAAGTTGGAGGTATCACATTACCTGACTTTAAAACATACTACAAAGCTACAGTGATCAAAACTGCGTGGTATTGGCACAAGGATAGACCTACTTACCAATGGAACCGGATTGAGAGCTCGGATATAGATCCTCACATATACAGTCATCTGATATTTGACAAGGCCACGAAGCCCACTCAGTTGGGAGTGTGTGGCCTCTTTAACAAGTGGTGCTCAGAGAACGGGATATCCATATCCAAAAGAATGAGAGAAGAATACCATCTCACACCTTATACAAAAATCAACTCAAGATGGATCAAAGATCTAAATATCAGAGCCAAAACCATAAAAACCTTGGAAGATAATTTAGGGAAGCATCTACAGGATATTGTAATAGGAAGGGGTTTCATGAACTTCACAGCCAAAGCATGAGCACCAAGAGAAAAAATTGATAAATGGGATCTCCTCAAAATTAAAAACTTCTGCACCTCTAAGGATGTTGTTAAGAAAATAAAAAGGCAGCCTACCCAATGGGATAAATATTCGGCAACCATATATCTAATAGGAGCCTAATATCCTGCATATATAAAGAAATCCTACACCTTGAAAATAAAAAGACAAACAACCCATTTAAAAAATGGGCAAGTGACCTGAAAAGACACTTCTCCAATGAAGAAATACAAATGGCTAAAAAGCACATGAAAAAATGCTCAACATCACTTGCTATCAGGGAAATGCAAATCAAAACTACAATGCGATATCATCTTACACCCATCAGAATGGCAGCTATTAAAAAAACAGGAGACACTAAATGTTGGAGAGGATGTGGAGGAAGAGGAACACTCATCCACTGCTGGTGGGACTGCGGTATGGTCCAGCCACTGTGGAGGACAGTTTGGCGGTTCCTCAGAAAACTAGCAATAGATCTTCCGTATGATCCAGCAATTCCACTTCTGGGTATATACCCAGAAGAACTGAAAACAAAAATACAAACAGATATATGCACACCAATGTTCATAGCGCCATTGTTCACCATTGCCAAAAGTTGGAATAAGCCCCGATGCCCATCAACAGACGAATGGATAAGCAAAATTTGGTACATTCATACAATGGAATATTACTCAGCTGTAAGAAGGAACAAAGTGCTAACACATGGAATAACATGGATGAATCTTGAAGACCTTATGTTGAGTGAAGCAAGCCAGGCACTGAAGGATGAACAGTATATGACCTCACTGATATGTACTGAGGAAAGTGAGCAGTCTCTGAGAACCATTGTCTGAAAGATAGGTTAACAAAGGAGAGTAAGAGAAGAGCAGGCTTTGAGCCATCACCTATATGGACATAATCTATGGTAAAGGGATAGAGTGTGGTTGCATGTTGGAGGATGGGGCAGATGAGTGGTGGTGTTTCTGGGTTTGGTGGTGCAGCACTGGGGGGTGGGTGGCTTAGGAAGTGCTGGTTCAAATCCCTAGGGCATCTAACTGTGAATCTTGACATTCCGTGGGTTAGGAGAGTGGGGTATCACGGGCCCTGGGGGGCTGGGGAGAAGGGAACAGTCAAGATCTAATGGGTTGTTTGGTGGTCATGGGGAAGGTTTTTCATTACCTTACAGTAATGGACACAGGACATGGTAAATATCATCAAAATTATTAAACTGTATCATCTAAATTGTAAACTATACTGTAAATCACTGACAATGTTTAGTTGCTAGATTTTGCTTTCTGCATAACAGTTATAACAATGCTAACAACCAAAAAAAAAGGGGGGGGGAGTTAATATGGGGTGGGGAAGGGGGATGGTTTGGTATCTGGGAGTCTCCGGCACTCCGTGTGTGACTTTGCTGTGACGTAAAACTTCTTTGAAAATTAAATGAAAAATTGGGAGACAGTGGGGATTGAGAGGAGGAAGGTATATCATGGCACACCAGACATCCAATAACACAGTGATAAAGGGAAGGAAAAAAAGGAAAAAAGAAAAGAGAAAGGAAAAAAAAATGAATATATATATATAAAAGGCATTTCCTTTGATTTTTTGCCCATTTTTTGAATGTCCCAATCCACTAATTATATTTTATTTTGTTTTGTTCTTTGTGTGATTGTTTTTTTTCCTTCTCTCTCTTTTTTTTTTTCCCCTGAGTTTCCTTATGTTTGTCTCTTGCATGTAAGCTTATCACTCTTGTTTCTTTTTCCTAGTAAGTGTATTTGATTATTTTATGGACTAAATGTTCATGGAGGATTTGGGTCACAGAAGGGTTACAATGGGTACTGCAGGGGATTATTGGGGGGGGGTGTCTGGGGATTGGTTCATCCGAATATACATGAAAGATATAAAAAATCATTCAAAGGATTGGGGGATGGGGCATGGTCACGATGGGTGGATAATCACACAATAAATGAGGGAATCTGAATTCCTAGCCTGGAGAGCTCTGCCACAGTCTCCAAGGGAGCAGCAATAGTCCTCTGAGTGTAGGGACAGTGCCTGTCAAAATAGGATGACCCACTGATGTGTTTTTTTTTTATTGATGACTACCCTTGTGTGTCTTTGCTCTTGTAAATGAGACTTAGCCTGCAGTTGTGGGGTGCCTAAGTGTTGCCACCTGAGAGCCTCCTTGTTGCTCGAATGTGGCCTCTCTCTAAGCCAAACTCAGCATATGATTGCATTACCTTCCCGCCAACGTGGGACATGACTCCCAGGGATGAGCCTCCCTGGCAACGAGGGATTAATACCAAGTGCCAACTGGCAGCTTTGCACAGTGGCAGTATCGTAGCCAATGAGGTTTATCCGAGGCACGATTATAGTTAATTGAAAACTTTTCCCAAGTGCCAACTGGCAACACAACTGGAAAAAGACCTTGAATAAAAGGGGGAAATGGTAAAGACAAAGGAGTTCAAGTGGCTAAGAGACTTCAAAGAGAGTCGGGAGGTCATCCCAGAGGTAACTCTTACGCACACCTCAGTAGGAGCTCATAGAACATCTAAGTGCCTATCACCCCACTCAGTGGGGTTCCTGAGAGCTCTGGAGACACCCTGGTCCTATATAAGGGGGGATAGCCCCAGAGACTGATGCCTTGTCTGTGGGTTCTATTTTGGAATCTGTGCTCCTGAGAGTGACAGAATTAGACTCAAATAAGTCCTCCCTGCACATGGTTCACCAGTCCCTTCTATTCAAACCTACATGTGATGCTGGAGTTTCTTAGGTATACTTCCAGAGACTGGAGCCTCCCGCCTACCTATGTGCCAGGTGTGCATGAAATCTAGGTGGAGCTGCAACTCCTACCCTACAGCTCAATGGACTCATCCAAGTCACCTGGTGAGGAGACAACGATGGGAAATGGCCATCCCAGGGAATGGAGAGGGCCTGCATCTGCAGGCAGGATCATCCCACCCACCATATCCATGGGATATAAGCCCTCTCTCACTTGGAGTTGGAGTGGACATCACCATCCCAGTCCCCTCAGGATTGGGGGAAGAACTATGGACTAGAGTGGACTTGATGGTATTCTCTTATTCACATATGGTGATTCTAGCAATGCAAGAAATTATAACAATGAGGTGGAGCCTGTGGCCACTTGACACTTTTGGGGTAGGGAGGGACGAGCAGTTGAAATACAGTGGCTTCTTTGGGAGTTGGAGGTTGTCCTGAGTACTGTTGTGGCAACGGATGTAGGCCATTTTAAATCAGCACACACCACTCAGAACTGAGTGGGAGAGAGTGTGGTCTTCAGTGTGAACTGTGGTCTATTGTTGGTGGCAATGCTCCAGGATGTGTAAGTTCATTGAGGGTGGTGGGCCACACTGTGGGAGATGTTTGTGGGATGTGATGGGAGGTGTGGGAGGTGGGCAACATGGGAATCCCAGTGGGTTGTTTACAATTTAGATGATACAGTTTAATAATTTTGATATTTACCATGTCCTGTGTCCATTACTGTAAGGTAATGAAAAACCTTCCCCATGACCACCAAACCACCCATTAGATCTTGACTGTTCCCTTCTCCCCAGCCCCCCCAGGGCCTATGATACCCCCCTCTCCCAACCCATGGAATGTCAAGATTCACAGTTACATACCCTGGGGATTTGAACCAGCCCTTCCTAATCCACCCACCCTCCAGTGCTGCACCACCAAACCCAGGAACACCACATATATATATAAACAACATTTTTGTAAGCAAATACACATATATGCATATATATTTATACATCATTTTGCAAATGTTTGTATGTATTTTGAGAATTTTGATTTTTACCCATAATTTAAAAAATAAAAATAAAAAATAGAGAACATAAAGCGATCTAGTTATAATTTTACATTAAATCTGTAGAACAAAACTAGGAAAAGTAGAGAATTAAACAATAGAAACAAATATTTCTTTATATTTGAACAAGACATCACATCTCTTAACACATTGATACACTCCTACATCTAAATAAAGAAAAATTGTGAAAGGGACAATAATGGGCTTAATTTTTTGATGGATTTTGTATAGTATGTTTAGATACCATAAATTGAAAAATTACAATATTCTAGATGCTGTGCTAAATATTTCATATACTCAATCAGTTTATCTTAAGCTCAATCAGCAAAAATATTTACAAAAATTTTACCTTTAAATTTGGATTTACAGAGATCAAATTTTTATAAAAAGTAGAGTTGTTTGCATTTTGGATGATTTAGACCCAAAGTTTTATACAAACACTATACACACACACGTACATAGACACATATACATATTAACTATAAAAGCCACTTCTGTAACATTTTACATTTCTCTAGATTGTCCAGGTGTCCTTCTGACTGGGTCCTTTTACTTTTCTGTGACTGTGCTATGAAAATAGCAAATAGATGTGGAATGCTTCTGACAATTTCATGTCTCTTCCATCCAAAAGAAACTTTTTGGACAACTTTCTTCAGAACACCTTGAATTAAAAGACACAGGAGTTGTCCTTAAGAGACTAAATCCCATGGGCAGTATACAGAAGCCAATGAATGTGTAATTAAATTAAATACCTGCAGACATAAAACCCATACTATTATGGTGGTCATATGGACTTTTTACAGCTTTTTAAATTTTGCTTTTATGATGTTTTGTGTTCCTAAGTATCGTTTTGTGTTACTAGTCATAAGCTAATATTAGGGTAATGGTTAGAATCAGGAAAACACCACAAAACATAATCATTTTTTTCTTTATTTAGTTTGTCTTGTTTTGCTCTCTTTGTCTTTTTCTTTTTTCTGGGGTGGGGAGAAAAAAGAGTGTCAGTTGAACCTAAAAGAAACAGATTAATAATATTAATCCTTAGTTCAGTGAAGATGGTTCTCTGTGTACAGATAAAGACCTTTTAATATTTCATTTTACTTTATATTATTTTATCACTTTTAATCACCCATTTTCATCCCTCTTCAACCTACTGGGGCACCCACTACATTCTATTTAACAGATGTTAGACTTCCATTCTAAATAGACCTCAGGTACTCCACATTCCTTGCATTTTTCTTTCAGCTGTCTGCATCTATTGAAAATAATATACTCATTAAATACATTCTCATCAATAAACTTTCATTAATACACTCATTAAAGAGATAATTAAAGTAGTTGTTTTGTATGTTATGATCCAATTTTTATAAAAAGTAGAGTTGTTTGGAGTTGTTTGCATTTTGGATGATTTAGACCCAAAGATTTATACAAACACACATACACAGATAGATGCACCATACACACACACATACACAGACACATATACATATTAACCATAAATGTATATGTGGAAGTTCTTTGGGTGATGAGATACAGACACTGATAGCCAGCCAGCCAAAAGGCAGGAAAAGACACCTTTTTTATTCTTTAAGTTTTTTTTTATTGAAGTTTACCATTCATACATGAACACACACAAACAGTAAGATTATAGTAAAAGTTGTAAACTTATAAAACAAGCATGCATATCATCATATAGGGCTCCCATACATTACCCTATCACCAACAACCTGCATTGATGTGACAAAATTGTTACAAACTATAAAAAAGCACATCATAATATTACTACTAACAGTAGCCATCATCTTACACCCATTAGGCTGGTGGCTATTAAAAAACCAGAGAACTAAAAGTGTTGGAGTGGATGTGGAGGAATGGGAACCCTCATTCCCTGCTGGTGGGAATGTAGAATGGTGCAACCCCTGTGGAGGACACTGACAGTTCCTCAGAAAACTAACTGTAGAACTGCTTTACAATACAGTAATTCCACTGCTGGGGATATTAAGAAGATATTGGATGAGCATAAAGAAAATTTTGAGAGTCTGCATTAAAAATTAAGAGAACTTATGGGAATGAAAGACATAATGGATGAGATTAAAAATAAATCAGAGGCACATAAGATCAGATTTGAATTGCTTGAAGACAGAATTAGTGATTTCAAAGATAGAACATCTGAACTGGAAAAGACAAAGAACAGAAAGAGAAGAGAATGGAAAAAATGGAACGGGTTCTCTGGGAAGTGAATGATAATGTGAAGCACAAAAACATAGACATAATCAGTATCCCAGAAGGTGAAGAGAATGGAAAAGGGACAGAAAGAATATTTGAGGAAATAATGACTGAAAAACTTCCTACCATTATGAAAGACATAAATATCAATATTCAAAAAGGACAGCACACCCCAAATAGAATAAACACAAATAGACCTTCCCTGAAAGACCTACTATTCAGAATGAAAAATATCAGAGATAAAGAGAAGATTTTGAAATCTGCAAGAGAAAAGCAAAGCATCACGTACAAGGGGAGCTCTATAACATTAAGTGCTGACATCTTATCAGAAACAAGAGGGGAGAGAAGAAAGTGTTGTGATGTATATAAGGTATTAAAAGAGAAAAACCACCAGGCAAGAATTCTGTATCTTGGCAAAGCCATCCTTCAAAAATGAAGGGGTGTTCAAAGTCTTCACAGACAAATAAAAACTGATAGAATATGTTACCAACAGACCAGAATTATAAGAGATAATAAAGGGAGTTCTGCAGCCTGAAAGCTGAAAACAAGGGTGAAAGACTTGGAGAAGAGTATAGAAATGAAGATTATTAGAAAGGCTAAAAAGATAGACTATAGTATGATATGAAAATAGAAAGCCAAAGGTCAAAATGGATGAAGTAAGTAATGCCTTACAGTTAAAAATTGAATATTAATGACTTGAGCTTCCCAATCAAAAGACACAGACTGATAGAATGGATAAAAAGTATGAGCTATCAATATGTTGTTCACAAGAATCACCTAAGACATAAGGAAACAACCAGGTTAAAAGTGAAAATTTGGAAAAAGATATTCCACGCAAACAGTAACCAAATAGATGTCTCTACAATAATACTTGGAGACTCCAATTCACCACTCTCAGTATTGGAGAGAACATCTGGACAGAGACTAAAGAAACAGAAAGCTTAAATAATATGATAAATGAACTAAACCTAACAGATATCTATAAAGCATTGTACCCAAATGAGCAGGATATATATTCTTTTCAAGTGCTCATGGATCTTTCTCCAAGATAAACCATATTTGGGTCACAAGACAATTCTCAATAAATTTAAAATATTGAAATTATACAAAATACTCTCTGATCATAACAGAATGAAGCTGGAATTCAATAATGGATGGAAAAAGGAAAAATTCCTAAATATATGGATATTAAACACACACAAATACAATCAGTGAGTCAAAGAAGAAGTTGCAAGAGAATTCATCAAATATCTTGAGACAAATGAAAATGAGAACCCAACATATCAATACCTGTGGGACACTGCAAAGGCAGTGCTGAGAGGGAAATTTATAGCCCTCAATTCTTACACTAAAAAAGGAAGAAAGAGCTAAAATTGATGATCTAACTGCATATCTGGAAGAACTAGAAAAAGAACAGCAAACTATTCCCAAACTAAGCTGAAGGTAAATAATAGTAAAGATCAGAGCAGAAATGTATGGAATCAAGGAAAAAAAAAAAACAAATAGAGAGAATTAACAAAACCAAAAGTTGGCTCTTTGAGATCAACAAAATCGACTCAGCCTTAGCTAAAGAGACAAAGAAAAAATGAGAGAAGACACAAATAAATAAAATCACAAATGAGAGGATAGACATTACCACTGACTCCATAGAAATAAGAGAGATCATAATAGGATACCTGAACAACAGTATGCCAAAAAATTAGAAAATATTGACAAGATGGACAAATTCCTAGATGGACTTGAACTACCTACACAAACTTTGAAGAAATAGACAACCTCAACAAACCAATCACAAGTGAAGAGATTGAAGTGGTCATCAAAAACCTCCCAATATGAAAAGCCTGGGAACAGATGGTTTCACAGGTTAATTCAACCAATCATTCAAAAATTAACTAATACTGATCTTGCTCAACTTCTTCCAAAAATTGAACAAGAATGATACCAAACTCATTCTATGAAACCAACATCACCTTAATACCAAAGCCAGATACTACAAAAAAGAAGATTGCAGACCAATATCTCTAATGAATATAGATGTAAAAATCCTTAATAAAATATTTAGAAACAAAATCCAAAAGCATATTAAAGGAATTATATACCTTTAATGGATCTTTCTCCAAGTGGGTTTTATCCAAGGTATGTAATGGTGGCACAACACAAGAAAATCAATTAGTGTAATAAACCACATTGATAAATTGAAGAAGAAAAATCACATGATCCTCTCAATTGATGCAGAAAAGGCATTTGACAAAATACAGCATCCTATCTTGATAAAAACACTCCAAAATATAGGAATAGAAGGAAGCTTTCTCAATATGGTAAATGCATATATGAAAAACCTATAGCTAGCATTGTACTTAATGGTGAAAGACTGAAAGCTTTCCCACTGAGATTAGTAGCAAGACAAGGATACCCACTGCTACCATTATTATTCAATATTGTCCTAGAAGTTCTAGCTAGAGCAATTAGGCTAGAAAAAGAAATAAAGGGCACCCAAATAGGAAAGGAAGAAATAAAAATTTCATTATTTGCTGATGACATAATCCTATATCTAGAAGCTCCTGAAGATTCCACAACAAAGCTAGTAGAATTAATAGATGAGTCCAGCAAAGTGGTGGGGCCCAAGGTTAATATGCAACAATCAATAGTATTTCTATACAGCACTGATGTGAGATATGAGGAGGAAATCAGAAAAAAAATCCATTTATTATAGTGACTAAAACAATCAAATATTTAGGAATAAACTTAACCAAGGATATAGAGGACTTATATTCAGAGAACTACAAAACATTGCTTAAAAAAAAAAAAAAAAGATTTAAATGGCAGGACATTCATGGATTGGAAGACTAAATATCCTTAAGATGTCAATTCTACCCAAAGTGATTTACAGATTCAACACAATCCCAATAAAAATTCCAACAACCTTTTATTCAGAAATTGAAAAGCTAATAATCAAATTTATTTGGAAGGGTAAGGGGCCCTGAATAGCCAAAAATATCTTTAAAAAGAAGGAAGTTGGAGGACACTCACTTCCTGATTTTAAAACATATTACTTAGCTACAGTGGGAAAAACAGCACGGTATGGCATAAGGATAGACAGATTGACCAATACAGCTGAATCAAGAAGTCAGAAATTGACCCTCACATCTACAGTAAAGTGATTTTTGCCAGGGTTGTTAAGACCACCCAGCTAGGCCAGAACAGTCTATTCAAAAAGTGGTGCTGGGAGATCTGGATGGCCATATGCAAAAGAAAGAGAGAAGACCTCTATCTCACACCTTATACAAAAATTAACTCAAAATGGGTCAAGGATTTAATCCAATATAACAACCATCATATTCCTAGAAGAAAATGTAGGAAAACATCTTCAAGATATTGTGGTAGGTGACAGTTTCTTAAACCTTATGCTAAAAGCATGAGCAACAAAAGAAAAAGTAGATAAATGGGACCTCCTCAAAATTCAACACATTTGTGCCTCAAAGAACTTGATCAAAAGGGTGAAAATGAAGCCGACTCAGTGAGAGAAAGTATTTGGTAATCACATATCTGATAAGGGTTTAATATCCATGATATATAAGGAGATCATACAATTCATCCATAAAAATACAAAGTATCCAATTAAAAATGGGCAAAAGACTTGAAAAGACAACTGTCCAAAGAATAAATGTAAATGGTGAAGAAACACATGGAAAAATGTTCAATATCACTAGCGATTAGGGAAATGCAAATCAAAACTACAATGAGATCATTTCATGCCTATTAGACTGGCTGCCGAAAAAAGCCAGAAAACTGTAAATGTTGGAGAGGATGTGGAGAGATAGGAACATTTATTCTCTGTTGGTGGAAATGTAGAATGCTACAGTCACTGTGGAGGATGGTTTGGCAGTTCCTTAGGAAGTTGTATTTAGACTTGCTGTGGGACCTGGAGATATCATTGCTAGGTATATACCCAAAAGAACTGAGAACATTGACACGAATAGATATCTGCACACTGGTGTTCATAGTAGCTTTATTCATAATAGCCAAAAGTTGGAAACAACCCAGGTGTCCATCAACTGATGAATGCATAAACAAATTTTGAAGTATACCCACCATGGAATATTATGCAGCAGTAAGAAGAAATAAAGTCATGAAACATATGACAACATGGATGAACCAGAGGACATTATGTTGAGGGACACAAGGCAGACACAAAAGGACAAATACTGTATGATTGCCCTATTATGAATTACATATATTATGTGAAATATGAATATGGGTATGTGGCAGTTTGGTATTGTTTATGAATTCCAAAAATAGATACTGGATTGTGTTTGTAAACTGTTCTGTTCCTTTGGGCATATTAGATTGCTTTAAATTCAGAGGTTTCACTTTTACTTGATAAAATTATGATTAGGGCTTTGATTTGGCCAAGTCATTAGGATGTTGTATCCCCACCCCCTTGGTGGGTGGGGACTTACAGAGAAAATGACAGGCACAGCAAAGAGTTTTATTAGTTTCTGATGCTGGACCCCCAGGAAATAAACACACAAAGAAGCAGATACTTGATGAGAAATAAATAAATAAATAAATAAATTAATTAATTAAATAAGGTAGTGTGTTAACTAATGTTTTAAGTATCCTAAGTATCAAGATTTAGGAAAATAAAAACAAAGTAAATTCAAACTATACTGAGATAAAGATATAATAAAAATAAGGAAAGAAAAAAATGACTTAAAATTAACACTCATTCCAGGAAGTTGCTTCAACCTTGGACATTCAAACAGAGGCCAGTTTTTCCAGCTTGTTTTCACAATCATATTAAGATAATATGGGAGTTCAACTTCCTTCAAATAACTTAATTTTTAAGGATGGCATCTTATCAGAATGAAGTGGAAAGTCACCTTCATAACTTCTTATTGCTACTCTCATTTGCAATAATTTGGATGCATTATTTATTGCTCACATATTCTGTCTTTTTCTTTCTTAGCATTAGTTTTACAGTGCCAGCCTCTAAAAAGCATCCTGCTACTGCAGTGCAATTCATGCTTAAATGATGTTAAAAGTTTGGAGAACATGTTAATGTTTTCTAAAGTTTTGCTCACTATTGAATGTCATAATGCAACAAAGAGCTTTTTAGTAGCCAACAGTATATTTTTTTACCTTGAGACAATCTGCATTTCTTTTATAAATCTAAGGATATTCATTATAGACTTTACGATAACTCTTAGGTTTATATGCAAGCATTATGAATTGCAACAGTAATTATATATGTTAGTTTACTAAACATAAATCTTGTTAATTTTATATTTTGTTACCTACACTTTACAGTATGATAGGAAGAGATGGAATTCTTCCTCTAAAAAGGCTTCTTGATACAGAAAGTAGCAAAACTGTATAAAAATAAACATCTAGTACTGAAGGATGATATGATGGGGAATTAAGTATTCCTGTGGATGTCTGTAAATTATGTGTATCAGTTGAACGTTATCAAAGTTATGTAAATCAGCATAGTTATATATAACTTAACCTTGATTTATAAGGTCTTAAGTCAGCCTATAAAGATTCATTGACATTGCATAAGAAACTTTGGAAAGCTTTCTATTTTTAAAGAATGTTTATATGTGGACTTAGGTTATCATTCACTTTGGGCTTTCTATTTTCATGGAGTCTTCATGGGAACAAAGAATTTTTTTCCACTCTAGTGTCTGTGGCTGCTGTGTGTTTTCCACTCTAGTGTCTATGACTGCTGTGTGTTTTATTCTTGGTTTAATACCTGTACCAATGAATTGTTTTGAAATTGAATTTGATGTTTTTAAACCAAGGATTGTGATTTTAGGTTAGAATTACATATTAGAAGAATTAAGGCTACATCTTCTGGTCAAAATACTCTAGTGAAAAGCCTATGTTGAGGACATTTTCTTAAGCACTCTTGATCTTAAATATATGTGAAGAGTTTTAGAGGAAAGTAATAAAGAAAAATTGAATAATTTTAAAATGTTTCTTGGTCACTGATCCTTTTAGTATCTCATATGTTAACTAGAATAATTGCAATAATTTTACTTTTATTTTTCAAGTTAACTTCCTTAGAAAATTTGTACAGTGTTTTAATTTAGTTTAGGTCTTCTAAAGGGTAATCAGTTATTAGCTTAAAACCGTAATCAAGTTAATTGGTTAAACAACATGTATTGAAAACATGTAAAGCATTAGAAAAGTTGGGATAGTATAACCTAGACATTTTGCTGATATTTTTGTTATTTATAGAATTATTTGTGTATTTATCATACTTCTGGAAATATATGCCCTTCTTAAAACTATTAAATAACCATGCATTCAATATGTGACCTATCTGTAGAATTGATTATTTTGGACCAGGCTACCTGTGGCACAGTCAGTGTTGTGTTTGGGGTAAATGCAATAACATTTAGTTTTCTACTTAGTCTTACATGAGGTAGAAACCAAGTTTGTTATTAATCATTTTCTATAAATGGAAAATATATGCTAATATTAAAATAATTTATGTGAGTCTGAATCATTGACTATGGACCTTAGTGTACAGGAATATATTAATAATCTTCCATTAAGGGTAAAATAAGGAAATATACTAAATGAAATAAGACAAAAGGCACTACATATTCTTTGACTCCATGAATACAAAATATAAATACAAATAAATTAGAGAGGCAGAAACTGAATAGAACTATGTACAGCAGAAGAAGTATAGAGATTGAGAGGTGATTATTAAGGAGTATAGTATGTTTCTCTGTTTATTATTATTATTAGAATAATGAAAATGCTCTAATGGCTCAACTATGTGATTATAAAAAAATACCGTTGATTGCATATTTTGGATGGATTGTATGCTTTATGAATCTGTATCAATAAAATTGATTAAAAATAATGTATATAACTATGAATCATTCGTTTATTTTTACAATAATTGATATTGTATATTCCTAATGCTATGAGATATGTAACTTTTTTAAACAAATCGATTTTATGGTATTTAGTATAATCACATAGTTGTGCATTCATCACTTCAATCATTATTAGAGCATTTTCATTATTTCAATAATAATAAAAAACTAAAAACAGACGAACAAACAAGGAAGTTCCTCACCTATCTCTGTATGCTTCCTCCATTTTACATAGCTGATGTTTCTGGCTACTCAATCCAAAGTGTATAATCAATGGCTTTTAGTATAACCACAGTGTTGTAAATTCATCATCTCAAAAATTTTAGAACAATTTCATTACCCCAAAAAGAAAGTCTCCATACCCCTTAGCATTCAATCCCAACATCTATATAACCACTAATCTAATTTCATCTTTATAAATTGATTTATATTTACATTTCATATAAATGCAATCATACAATATGTGGTACTCTGTGTCTGGTCTCCTTCACCTAGTATAATGTTTGGATTTTTTGGTATGATATTAACATTTTACAGTATTAACTTACATTTGTTCAGTTTCAAAGAGAAAGTCTTATATATGCATGTCTACCCATATTCATTTTTCACATAATATATTTATATTTCACATGGTATATTTAGTTCAAAATAGGGCAATCATACAGTATTTGTCTTTTTGTGTCTGGCTTGCCTTACTCAAAATAATGTCCTCCAGGTTCATCCATGTTGTCATATGTTTTATGACTTCATTTGTTCTCACCACTGCATAATATTCCATCGTGTGTATACTCCACAATTTGTTTATCCATTCATCAGTTGATGGACACTTGGGTTTTTTTCCAACTTTTGGCTATTGTGAATAACACTGCTACGAACATCGAAGTGCAGATATCTATTCATGTCACTGCTCTCAGTTCTTCTGGGTATATACCTAGCAACAGTATCACCAGGTCCCATGGCAAGTCTATATTCAACTTTCTTAGGAAATGCCAAGCTGTCCTCCACAGTGGACATGAACAGTGAATTAGCGTTCCTATCTCTCCATATCCTCACCAACACTTAGTTGTCAGAATTTTAATAGCGGCCCATCTAATAGGTGTGAAATGATATCTCATTGTAGTTTTGATTTGCATTTCCCTAATTGCTAGCGATATTGAACATTTTTTCATGTGTTTCTTTGCCATTTGTATTTCTTCTTCTTCTTTTTTTTTTTTTTTTTACCTGGGAGGTCCCAGGGGTCGAACCCAGGTCCCTCCATATGGGAGACGGATGCCCAACCATTTGAGCCACATCCATCCCCCTGTATTTCTTCTTTGAACAGTTGTCTTTTCAAGTCTTTTGCTCATTTTTTAATCAGATACTTTGTCTTTTCATTGTTTAGTTGTATGATCTCATTATATATCATGGATATTAAAAAGTTATCAGACATGTGATTGCCAAATATTTTCTCCCATTGTGTTGGCTGCCTTTTCAGCCTTTTGACAAAGTCATTTGAGGTCCTTTGAGGAGGTCCCATTTATCTATGTTTTCTTTCGTTGCTCATTTATTGAGTATAAGGTTTAAAAAACTACCATCTACCACAAGATCTTGAAGATGTTTCCATCTGGTCATCATATATTGATCATATATCATATATTGATTGATGAACACAGGCAGGCATTATATCACCACACCAGCTCTTTTTTGGTTTGTTTGCATGGAATATCTTTTTCCAACCTTTCACTTTTAACCTTGTTGTGTCCTTACGTCTGAGATGAGTCTCTTGTAGACAACATATATATGGCTCATATTTTTTTAATTCCTTCTATCAGTCTGTGTCTTTTGCTTGGGGAGTTCAAATTCCTTCTAGGAATTTTATGATTGTTGATTTTATATTTAAGTCCTTGTTACATTTTTTAGTTAATTTTTGTATAAGGTGTGAGATAGGGGTCTTCTTTCTATCTTTTAAACATGGCTATCCAGTTCTCTCGGCACCATTTGTTGAATAGGCTGTTCTGGCCCAGCTGGGTTGGCTTAACAGCCTTGGCAAAAATCACTTGACTGTAGATGTGAGGGTCAATTTTTGAATTATCACTTTGGTGTCATTAGTCAATCTGTCTATCATGTCTGTACCATTCTGTTTTTCCCACTGTAGCTAAACAATATCCTTTGAAGTCTGGAAGTGAGAGTCCACCAACATCATTCTTTTTAAAGATTTTTTTTTTGGCTATTTGGGGCCCCTTACCCTTCCAAATAAATTTGATTGTTGGCTTTTTGATTTCTGAAAAAAATAAAAATTAAAAAAAAAAAAAAGGCTGTTGGGATTTGTATTGGGATTGCAGTGAATCTGTAAATCAATTTGGGTAAATTTGACATCTTAATGATATTTAGTCTTCTAATCCATGAACATGGAATGTTCTTCCATTCACTTAAGTCTTGTGCAGTTTCTTTTAGCAAACATTTAGCAATGTTTTGTAGTTTTCTGAATACAGGTCCTTTATGTCCTTGTTTAAGTTTATTCCTAAATATTTGATTGTTTTAGTCACTATTATAAATGGATTTTTAAAAATTTCCTCCTCAGATTGCACATAAGTGGTGTATAGAAATGCTATTGATTTTAATATCCCACCATGTTGCTGAACTTATCTCTTAATTCTAGTGGATTTTTTGTGAATTTATCAGGGTTTTCTAGATATAGCATCATGTCATCAGCAAATACTGCAAGTTTTACTTCTTCCTTTTCTATTTGGGTGCCTTTTAAAAATGTATCTAGCCTAAATGCTCTAGCTAGAACTTTTAGGAAAATATTGAATAATAATGGTGAGAATGGGTATCCTTGTCTTGTTCCTGTCTCAGCTGGAAAGCTTTCCATCTTTCTCCTTTGAGTACAATGCTAGCTTTAGTTTTTTCATATATGTACTTTATCATATTGAGAAAGATTCTTCTATTCCTATCTATTGTAGTGTTTTTATCAAGAAATTGTGCTGTATTTTGACGAATGACTTTTCTGCATCAATCAAAGATCATGTGATTTTTCTTCTTCAATTTATCAATGTGTATTGTACCACCTTTACATACCTAGGATAAAACCCACTTGATTGCGGTATATAATTCTTTTAATGTGCTTTTGGATCCTGTTTGCAAGTATTTTGCTGAGGATTTTTGTATCTATATTCATTAGAGTTATTGGTCTGTAATTTTTTTTTTTTTTTAATGTCATTATCTGGCTTTGGTATTAGGGTGATTTTGGCTTCATAGAATGAGTTTGGTAGCACTCAGTTTTTTGGAAGAGTTTGAGCAAAATATTGAGTGATTGGTAGAATTCACCTGTGAAGCCATCTGGTCACAGGTTTTTCACCTTTGGGTGTTCTTGATGACTCAATCTCTTCACTTGTGATTGATTGTTGATTTCTTCTATTTCTTCTAAAGTCAGTGTAGGTGGTTCATGTGTTACTAGGAATTTGTCCATCTCGTATACATGTTCTAGTTTTTTAACATATGCTTGTTCATGGTAGCCTCTTATTATTTCTCTTAGTTCTACGGGGTCAGTGGTAATGT
This sequence comes from Tolypeutes matacus, assembly GCA_026826555.1. Taxonomy (NCBI): domain Eukaryota; kingdom Metazoa; phylum Chordata; class Mammalia; order Cingulata; family Chlamyphoridae; genus Tolypeutes; species Tolypeutes matacus. The sequence continues at coordinate 572,859 of JAKSZT010054332.1, forward strand.
CTTCCTCCCTCATTTCTGATTTTATTTATTTGTGTCTTCTCTTTTTTCTTGTCTGTCTAGCTAAGGGTTTGTCAATTTTGTTGATTTCAAAGAACCAACTTTTGATTCGTTGATTCTTTCTATTGTTTCTTTGTTCTCAATTTCATTTATTTCTACTGTGATCTTTACTATTTTTTTTTTCCTTTGCCTTGGTTTGGGATTAATTTGTTGTTCATTTTTTAGTTCTTCTAGCTGTGCAGGGTGTGCAGTTAGATCATCAATTTTAGCTCTTCTTTTTAAAAAAGATTTATTTATTTACTTTTTTATCCATTTTAACCCCCCTCCACCCCCACCCCCACTCTCCATTTTTGCTGTTTTTGTTTCCTTTGTTGGGCAATTTGGGCAATTCTCTGTGTCTGTTTCCTGCCCTCTCCTCTCAACCTTTTTCTCCTGTCTTCATCAGGATTCGATCCTGGGAACCTCCGATGTCAGAGAGAGGCATCCTATTGCCTGTGCCACTTCAGTTCCTGGTTCCTCAGCTTGTCTTGACTTGGCTCTTCCTTGTGTCACTCTCCTATTATGTCATCATCTTACTGCATAGTTAGGCAGGGCCTGGGCACCTCACCCACACACTTTCTATATTTTTCTTTTTTTATTTTACCGTGAGGTCCTGGGGATCAAACCCAGGTCCATCCATATGGAGAATGGATGCCCAACCATTTGAGCCATATCTGCCCCCTCTTCTTTCTTTTTTAATGTAAGCATTGAGGACTATACATTTCCTTCTCAGCACTGCCTTTGTGGTGTCCCATAGGTTTTGATATGTTGTGTTCTCATTTTCATTCATATCAAGATATTTGCTCAATTCTCTTGCAATTTCTTCTTTGATCCACTAATTGTTTCATAGTGTGTTCTTTAATCTCCATATATTTATGAATTTTCCATTTTTATGTCCATTTTTTATTTCCAGCTTCATTCCATTATCATCAGAGAAAGTATTTTGTATCATTTTAAACTTTTAAATTTATTGGGACTTGTCTTTAAACCCAAATATGGTCTATCTTTGGGAAGATTCCATGAGCATTTGAAAAGGATGTATATCTTGCTGTTTTGGGGTGCAATGTTCTATAGATATCTGGTAGGTCTAGTTCATTTATCATATTATTCAAGTTCTCTGTTTTTTTATTTAGCCTCTGTCCAGATGTTCTATCCAATACTAAGAGTGGTGTATTAAAGTCTCCAACTATTATTGTAGAGACATCTATTTTTTCCTTTAGCTTGACCAGCATGGGTCTCATGCATCTTGAGGAACTGAGGTTAGGTGCATAAATATTTAGAAGAGGTATTTCTTCTTGTTTAATTGTCCCTTTTAATATATAATGACCTTCTTCATACCTTATAACAGTTTTGCATTTAAAATCTATTTTTTCCAATATGAGTATCACCACTCCAGCTCTTTTTTGGTTTGTTTGCGTGGAATATCTTTTTTCAACCTTTCACTTTTAACCTCGTTGTGTCCTTACATCTGAGATGAGTCTCTTGTAGACAATATATATATGGTTCATATTTTTTTAATTCCTTCTATCAGTCTGTGTTTTTTGCTTGGGGAGTTCAAGCCATTAACATTCAGTGTTATAACTGTAAAGGCATTACTTACTTCATCCATTTTGACCTTTAGCTTTCTGTTTTCATATTGTACTACCGTCTGTCTTTTTTTATCTTTTCTTATAATTTCATTTCTACACTTTTCTAGTCTCTCACCCAATTTTTTTCCTTTCATGCTGCAGCACTACCTTTAGTATCTCTTGTAATTCTGGTCTTTTTGATAACATATTCTATCAGTTTTTGTTTGTCTGTGAACACATGGAACTCTACTCCTTTTTTGAAGGACAGCTTTGCTGGATAGAGAATTCTTGGTGGGTGGTTTTTCTCTTTCAATAATTTACATTCATCATACCACTTTCTTCTCTCCTCCATTGTTTCTGATGAGAGTTTGGTCTTTAATCTTATTGAGTTTCCCTTGTATGTGATACTTTGTTTTTCTCTTGCTGCATTCAGAATCCTCTATTTATCTCTGATATTTGTCTTTCTGAATAGTAGGTGTCTCAATGCCGGTCTATTCATGTTTATTCTGTTTGAGGTGCATTGTCATTCATGGATATTGATATTTATGCCTTTCATAAGGGTAGGGAAGTTTTCATTGTTTCCTCAAATATTCTTTCTTCCCCTTTTCCATTTTCTTCTCCTTCTGGGACACCGATAATGCATACATTTTTTGCATTTTGTGTTGTCATTCAATTCCCTGAGACCCTGTTCCACTTTTTCCATTCTCTTCTTTTTTTGTTCTATTTTCTTCAGTTCAGATGTTTGGTCTTTGAAATCCTTAATTCTGTGTTCAAGCAATTCAAATTTGCTCTTATATGTATCTAATGTATTTTTAATTTCATCCATTGTGTCTTTCATTCCCATAAGGTCTGCTACTTTTCTTTGCAGACTTTCAAGTTGTTCTTTATGCTCATCCAGTGTCTTCTTAATATCCTTTATCAATTTAATCATATTTTCTTTCAATTCTTTAAATTGATTTAGGTGCATTGTATGATTATCATTGATTAATTGTCTTAAATCCTAAATCTTTTCAGGATATTTGATTTGTTCCTTTGCCTGGGCTATCTCTTCCTGTTTCCTAGTAGGGATTGTATGTTTTTGCTGATGTCTAGACATCTGTTATGTTGGTGAATTTACTCTGATGGCCAATTTCTCTCTCTTGTCTATTGTTATTTTTTTCACAGCTCTTCTTTGATATTTAGTTCAACTTATCTTGTCTTTAAAATTGCCTAACTTAAGTTATGAAAGTTGTGCCAGTAACTCACTAATGGTGTTCAGACTTTCTCCCAGGGATGGAGTAAAGAGAGCTCTAAAAGCATTTTCTGTCCATGTAATTTCCAATCTGGCCAGCAGATGGTGCTTGTTGGTGCAGGTTTCCACAGAGGTGTCTTTCTCTTGGTTTTCTTTTGTTTTAGTTTGGCCTGAGCCAAGATTCAAAGTGGGCTCCACTGTCTGAATTCACTTAAGGACCCCTCCTAACTTTGCCTCTATTTTCCCTTGTAACAGCTGACAGGAAGGAATAAGTCTGTTCCCGTTTCAATCAGCTGAATTTAGTCAGGGGTTTCACCCATGCTGAATATCTCAGGAGGGGGAAGGGGAGCCCTTTCTGGCAGTTGGGATGTTTAGTAACTCACAGTTTGTTGTTCCAGCTTCTTCATCTCTCTGTTCCTCACTCTCCTGGAAGTTGTGAAGCGCTGTCCTGGTCTGCTGACCACCAAAACATGTCCCTCGGGTAGCTTTTGACTATTTCTCCATTGTTTTTGGGAGAGATCTGAGCATTTTCTGCCTAATCTGATGCCATCTTCCCACCTGTGTGTAACTTTTAAAGCATTTTAAATGAAAGTTGTAAACTACTGCATTTGATCAGGACTATTCATTTTCATTTTCATTTTCATTCACTTTGTTTGAATTAGATATTTTATTTGTTCATATATTAATCTAAGCTTACTAGAGTGACAATTACACTAATAAGGAGTTGTGTATTTATGGTTCCTGGCAGTGAACACAATTCCTGGTGAATTTAAAGCTTAAAATATGGGAGTGATTTGCTACTATATTTCCTTTGAGAGAATTAATAGAGGAAAAAACAGAAAATAATAATGATCATGAATTTTAGGGAAAGTACTAAAAATATATGTGGTAAACTCTGCTTTCTTATGTGAATGTGGAAAGATCAATTATCAGGTTTCCAGCTATAGAGGATTCGTATTCTTAAGGAGAGAGAAACTGAATTTTAAGAGCTGTTAACAACATGTGAAATACTGATGTCCATGCTTTCCTTTATGAATTGGCTTTGTTTCATTTATTCATTAACTCATGTAAAGATGCATCTCTTACATCTTAAAAGTGTTGAACTAACTCAAAGAAAAAGTAAATTTAAAATATAGACTTGGTTATTTGCCAAAGAAGATTCATTAAGGAATTTGTATCCAATTTTTGCAAAGGTTTGAAGTGATTTCATTTGGCTTTATGCTGTCCTCCTACCCACCCTCCCTTTTAATGAAGCTTAAACCATGGCATGTATTCTTTTTTTTTTTTTTTAAAGATTTTATTTATTTATTCATTTATCCCCCCCTTGCTGCTTGTGCTCACTGGGTCAGCTAACCACGCCGTGTGGGCGGGCTTGCCTTCACCAGGAGACCCCGGGAACCGAACCCGGGGCCTCCCATATGGTAAACGGGAGCCCTACTGATTGAGCCACAGCTGCTTCCCGGCATGTATTCTTTAGAAACCAAGAGAAGGAAGAACAAACATCAGGAAGGACATGGAAGTTAATGTGGTACAATTTTCCTCTTATGTTACCTAAAGAAATGCAACTTTATGCCGCTTTTTAAAAAAGTATACTCATCTGATTTCCTGGATATATTCTATAAAAATGTATAACCAGATAATTTTATATTTGTATTGGGGGGGGGAATGTTGATTTCTCTTAATATTGTTTTCAGTTTCCTCTGCCATTCATGTTTCATGTTTTGTGTTGTGTTTTATGTCCATGTTTTATGTTCAATGTTTCAAATATTTGTGTTAAAAGAGTTTAAAGTACCCAAACTGCAACTGAGTACAGTGGATTGTTTTCTGGTATAATGTTAATATTATTCAATGAAATGTATAAAGGTGTTGTCAATTTGATTGACACATATAATATGTTTACAAATAAACATATTTGTGTGTTGATCAAAAAGAAGTGTATTAGACAGTGAATAGAAACAAATTCAAAGCTGGTCCTTTGGAAGGATTATTAAAAGGCAGAAGCCTTTAGCATGATCAATAAATAGAAGATAGACAAAAACTCAAGTTTCCAATAGAAGCATTGGAAATCTGATATATTGCTCATAGTAGTGCAAAATTGCACAAAATTTTGAAATGCTTTTGGTCAACATCTACTACAGCTACTGTACACTTTGTTTAGCAAGTTTGCCTGCAGACATTATTTTACAATACCATAAATTTTCTTAAAAAACATTAATACTTCAACAGTTAGAAGTGCCAGATAGAGAATTTACCTGGTTTTATCCAAAACAATAAGTTGCAAGTGCATTTATCTCACATTATCAACATATCTGATTTTGTTTGAAATCAGTTTTAAAGAGCAGATGATCCAATTAAGCTCAAAGAAGAAGAAAAGTATTACCCTTGGATTTAAAGTAAGATAACATATCCATTTCAAGGTTGGACACCAAATAGCCAAAACTAGTGTCCTTTCCAACATGCAGTCACTTGGATGAGGCATGTGGGACAAGTTCCTCACCAAAATGGACATGCTAGTCTTTCTTGATTGTCTAAATAGGACTAAAGATTCTCATGTGTAAATATCTCAAGTAGGAACCAGAGAAAAATTCAATTAAAGCTTTATAATTAGAAAGAATTAGAGGGAGAGCCTGAAAGAAGCACAGTTACATGGAGGACTATGGAGGAGCTTTGAATAATACTTACACTTAAGAAAAGGAGAATACATCTAGAAAACTTTGGTCTGGTCCAATAAAAAAGTTTTAGTAGTTGAAGAAAAGATATGACTTTATGTAAAATAGAATGTGGCCAGACCATCTTACTGTTTTAGGTGTAATTGTGGTACAGGGAAATGTTTTTACATATGTTATATCATAAACTTATCACTGAATTTACATTGGAGATGTGAAAATAAATCAGTAAGGAATACAACACAAGAGTTAAAATATTGGGGGAATACAATGTAAAAGACTTTGAGAATCCAATTATAAAGTCATATATATTAGAAAGGGTGTAACTATGGAATACTTTGAGGATATTCAGAGACTGGAGTCAGCCAATGGTTCTTTCAAAATTCTTCCTTCATTCTTGGAAAAAGGGTGAAGTCAGAACTCATCCTTGCTCTCAAAAGCATGGCTTCTGTCAAGCCCACAGTTACCTTCAGGAAGAAAATCTCCCACATCCTTCTCTGTCCTTATTAAAAGGTGGCCTAGCTAATGAGGGAAGCAAAGACCTGTGCTTCATTAACTCAGTTACTATTATAAGCAGTATCGCTGCTGCTACTCTCAGAGAGAAAATGAAGCATAGTGGTTAAAATGTGAACATCAAAATTGAAAGCCTGGAAACCACCTCTGTCTACCCACAATGCTCAATTCCTGTGGGGATGGTACATAAATTTTCAGAGATCCTAGAAACAAAAGCAACTACTACAATCACACATGGAACATTTACTTCATGCTATTCCTTGAATTGAACAAGGAACTTTTTTGTTTGTTTTGGATTATGAGTGATTTTATTTTATTTATTTCTGATTCAATATCTTCATACCCTGCTCTGCTCCTGCTAAGGAAGTCATCAACACACCTAGCAGCCATCTCCCAGCCCTCATTTACCCTCACCACCCCCACATTGTCTCCTTTTCTATTGGCTGCAGACATTTCCATATAGTTATATTTTGCAGGCTCTTTGAGAAATTAGGTGTAATGAAAAGGGCTGACCATACTGGAAACCTGGAAACCAGGAAAAAGCAGCCCCAGCTGCTTATCAGGGCAGGAACTCTCAGTGTCAGAGCCCCTCCCTTGGGCAGCACAGACTTCTTTCCTCTCTGATGTGATCTTGGTCATGAGAGCTGCCATCCACCAATTCTGCCCAAACAGTTTGCCTCCTCAGGATACTGGCCATGATGGTATCTCTTCACTTGCTTTTTTGGATCCTATGTGCTGTTCTGTGTAAGTAACAAAGCAGTCATTTGCTGAGAGTTTTGGTTGTGCCTGAGACTGTGTTCCTCTGATGTACCATGTAGGAACTCGTTACCCAGGTCCTAAAGAACCCTTGATCCTTCTCATGCCCCATCCAGTCAAGCCCCCAAACTACCCAAATCTGCTTCTGACTCACCAGGTCCTCAAGACTTTTAAAAATATATTAATTTTTTTATTATTAGAGACATTGCAGGTTAACAGAAATATCAGGCATAAAATATATAAAATACAGGATTCCCATATACCACTCTATTATTAACCCTTTGCATTAGTGAGGTACATTTGTTATAATTGATGAAAGAACATTTTTATAATTGTACTATAAACTATAGTCCATCTTTTAAAATAGGTTTCCTTGTTTTGTACAATCTTATGCTTTTTTTCTGGTTGTCTGGGATTTTTAATTTCTTTTTTTTTAATTATTATTTTTATTATTAATTAAGCTTTAGTTTACATAAATGTTACATAAAAATATAAGGAATTCCTATATGTCCCACTCCCTCCCCCTTCCACACTTTCCCACATTAACAACATCTTTCATTAGTGTGCTACATTTGTTATAATTGATGAACCCATATTGAAGCATGGCTACTAACCATGGACTACAGTTTACATTATAGTTTACACTCAGTCCCATACAATTTTGTAAATTATGACAAAATATACAATGGGCTGTATCTATTACTGCAATGTCATGCAGGACAAATCCAATGTACTGAAAATGCCCCCATGTTACAAATATTCTTCCTTCTCCCATCACTCAGAACCTCTGGTGTCCACTGCCATTACATCAATTAGAGTTCTTCCATTGCTGGAATAATAATAAGTTTATAGTAGAATAATAAATCTACTTTAGTCCATTGTTAATTCCCCAATCTTGAGGATTTTCGGATGATGATGGAGCTTATATCCAATGGGGCAGATGAATGGAGCTATCTTGCTTGCAGTTGGAGACATTCTCTGTTCCTTGGGATGGGTATTGTCCATCATCATCTCCTTGTTAGTTGTCCTGGGTGAGTCCAATGAACTGGAAAGTAAGTGATGCAACTGTGCCAGTGGAGCCCTGAATCTTATGCATTTTTAAAAATGTTTTATTCTAGTAATATATATATATAATCTAAAATTTCCCCTTTTAATCACATTCACATATATAATCCAGTGCTGTTAATTACATTCACAATGTTGTGCAACCATCACCAACATCCATTACTAAGACTTCTCATTCAACCATAATCTGTACAATTTAAGCATTAACACCATATTCCCTACCCTCAATCCAGCCCATGGTAACCCATAATCTAGATTATGACTCAATGAATTTACTTATTCTAATTATTTCATATCAGTGAGATCAAACAATATTTGCCATTTTGTATCTGGCTTATTTCACTCAACATAATGTATTCAAGGTCCATCCAAGTTGTCACATGAATCAGAAATTCATTCATTTTTAATGTTACATATTATTCCATTATATGTATATACCACATGTTTTTTAAACTTTCATCAGTTGATGGGCACTTTAGTTGCTTCCATCTTTTGGCAATTTTGAAAAATGCTGCTATGAACACTGATGTGCATATATCTTGAACAATGAACTTTGTGTGGTTTCAGCCCAAGATTACAGAGCTAGGCTATCAAAAAAATTTGTTTCTGACTCCAGAACTTAAACTCGGCCTCTATAATGTACCCTGCTAGCACATACCCTGCATGTGAGAATATATTCTAATTGTCAGTGTGATAATATATAAACTGTAATAAAATATGAGACTAGTTCAAGGGCCTGTATATTCATCTTACATGTTCCAAGTTCCTTGACTAAAGAGGGTGTTAGAAAAATTGTTGTCTGCCCAATTTTCCCAATGGTGGATCCAATTCTGATGATGGTTCATTTTACAATAAAAATATCATAAAATAAAATAAATCTCTTATGCACTTTTAGTTGAAAAGCAGTCTAAGAGACATTTAGAAAAAGGACAGAAAAACTACTTGAAATTAAGATGGTTTTGACATATTTAGGTCATATTGATGACAATTAAATAATGTGCCTCTGCAATGTGAATGTTTATAAGCCAGTCAAGGTATTTGTTTATTAATATTCACTATGGTGGACTTTAAATATTTTAAATACAAAATTTCATATATTAATGGGCAGGATTGTTATATTATCTATTTATAAGCCAAAACATTTTTTCATTAGACTGTGCTTACACTCCCATGCTGAGCAAACAATTGATCATATTTTTGTATTTATTCATTTGTCAGATGTTTCTGCATTCAAAAGTTGTGCTAAGGGATAGAAAATGAATGTTAGAAAGAACAATTAGAAAATAGATCATTAAATATAGATCAATTGAAGGGTGGTAAAAAGATTACCTGGACTAAATCCTTCCTCCAAAACAAATTAGTAAACAGGCAGGGACAGTCTGAAACAACTATTTTGAAACTTTGAATGCCAGATGAACCTTGTACAGCACCCAGGGAAAAGCAGAAGGAAGAGGCTGATAAATTAAGATAAAGAATAGTAAATTGCTCTCTCCATCCCAGCACCTACTGGCATCCATCCCCCGTTTTTCAGCAAGTAGTCATTGGGTCCAGGCCCTGGATAGCTCCCTGCTGACAGAAAAAGACCTAAAATTACTCTTCCCCAAGAATAAGGTTGGGCATCATTGATCACTGCTCTTGTATTTTGATTAGTGAATTCTGGTTGCTGGGGCCCTGACTCTGAGGGTAGTCATTGTTTTAACCCTCCCTGGAAAAGTGCAGTGGTGGTGGGGACTTTAAGATGCTGATGGATCAGTTAGTTGAAGGGCTGCACTTGTTGGGCAGTCCAGGAAAGCCCAGCTTTGGGGAGCCAGCAGAGACATTCTTTGTGATTTTTCTGGTCCTTCCCAGGGCACATTGGAGCTGGTTGTAAATTCCTGGCCTTATTTTCACTGGGAAAGACAGACTTTGGAAAGTATTTCAGGTGTGTCCCTTATCAATGAATTTGCCCTCAAGGTAAAAGCAGATTGGGACAAGGAAAGAAGAGTCAGAAATTACCCAGACAATCTGGGGCAAATGCCTACTGGCTTCAAACTTGGGAGAGGGAAGTCTGTCTCCTGCAAACAGAGGAGACAACCAAACTCCTGTAAACAGTGGAATTGCAAAATAACTAACAAGCAAAAGCCCAGGACAAAGCAGGGAAAATTACACTGTGTTTGCCTTTAGCAGACCTTCCTGATAAGTGTATTGGAGCTCAAGAAAATCTCTCTCTCATCCCTACCTTGTGAAAACACAAAACCAAGTAATAGACATATCAGGGAATAAATTTCAGAGTTAACATTTGAAACTATTAAAGTGAACTGTGTGAACAAATGAATACATACGAAACAAAGAAACAGGAAATGCTGGCCCATCCAAAGGAAAAGGATAAAAATGCAGAAAAACAACAACAAAGAAGACAAGAATGTGGACATACCAGGCAAAGTATTTAAAAAATTATCTTAAAAATAATGTTCAAGAAGAAGGAAAGTACAGAGAAAGAACCAAGGGATATCAGGAAAACAATGAGATTCTAAGTAAAGAGGTAGAAATTTTAAACAGGAATCAAAGAGATTTACTGGAGTTGAAGACCACGATAACTCAAATGTAAAATTCTTAAGAGGGCTTTAATAGCAGATTGGAAGTGGCAAGAATCAGTGAACTTAGGGAAAAGACACTTGAAATGAGTAAGTCTGAGGAACAGAAAGAAAACAAGAAGTATTAAAAGCAAAAATAGCTTGTCAGCTATGGGACACCATCAAGCACACCAATATATACATTATGGTAGTCCTGAAAGGAGAAGAAAGAGAGAAAGGGTCAGAAGGAATAGTCAAAGAAATAATGACAGAGAACTTCCCAAATTTAGTAAAATATGTGAATGTGCACATCCAATTAGAGCAAAGAACACCAAACAAGATAAATATGAAGACAAATATGCCCATCATTTACTGATGACACTATTAAATGCAAAGGACCAAAGAGCGGTCTGAAAACTGCAAGAGAAAAGCAATGTGTTATGTACAAGGGAGTCCCAATTGGATTGAGTACTGATTTCTCATTAGAAAACATGGAGGCAGGAGAAACTGGATTGAAATACTTAAAGTGCTGAAAGAAAACAACTGTTAGCCAAGAATTTTATATCCAGCGAGACTCTCTTTTTAAAATGAGGGGAGATTAAGACATTCTCAGATAAATAAAAGCTAATGTGGAGGCAATGGGCACTGGAGGTTCTGAAGGCAGGGAGAGGAAAAAACAAGTGTAATATGGGGGCATTTTTGGGACATGGGAATTGTCCTGAATGACATTACAATGACAGTTTCAGGACATTACATATTTTGCCATAACCTACAAAATTGTGTGGGAGAGAGTATAAACTACAATGTAATCTATAATCCATGCTTAGTTGGCAGTGCTCCAAAATCTATTCATCAATTTTAACAAATATACCACACTATGAAAGTTATTGTTAATGTGGAAAAATGTGGGAGGTGTAGGGACCAAGGCATATGGGAGTCCCCTATATTTTTATGTAACATTTATGTAATCTAAGTATCTTTAAGCAAGACCATGTTTTCATGTGCAAAAAAAAAGCTGAAGGAAGTCCATCACCTTAGACTTGCCCTACAAGTAATGCTAAAGAGAGTTCTTCAGACTAAATGGAAAGGACACTAGACAGTGGTTCAAGCAGCATAATGAAAGATTTGCAGTAAAGGAAAGCACTTGGTTAATTATAAATGGCAGTATTAGTGTATTGTATTGTTTGGTATGTGTAGCAGTTTGGCAGTTTGATGTAATTATGAATTCCAAAAATAGATATTGGATCATGCTTGTAAACTGGTCTGCTAATCTGGACATGATTAAGTTATGATTAAGGCATTAACTGGGCTATATCAGTAGGATGTGGAGCCCTACCCCTTGGTGGGGTGGGAATCAAATATAAAAGGCATGCCAAAGAACAGAGTTGGAGCAGTTCTGATGTAGGAGTTTTGATGCTGGAGCCCAGAGAAGTGAGCAGATGGAGGAACTTGGTCATGAGGAAGGAGAGAAAGCCCTGGGATAGAGATGAGCCATTCACCTGATAGTCTACAGCTGACCTTGTGGAGGAAACAGAGGACCTAAGCCTGGAGAGAAATGGAGTCCAGGGAAGAGAGGAATCCAAGAAGCCTGAACCCTGGCAAACATCAGCAAATGTCTTGCTCCAACATGTGACAATGGACTTTTGTGAGGATAGAAAGTTATGCTTTATGGCCTGATAACTCTGGAATTTATAAAAACCAATCGATTTCTGGTATTTTGTATCAGCACCCCTTTGGCTGACTAATACAGTATTCATTCTACAGTACTAAATGCATTCTACAGTACTAAAATGCAAATGAATAAAAAGCAATGATAAACCTTTATATTTGGACAATGTACAAAGATATAAGTGGTACAAAAATATACAAGGTGAGGGGGGAAGTTATTTGTGCATAATATTGAAGTTAACTTTTTATCAAACTAATAAGATTGTTATAAATTTAAGATGTTAAATTTTAATCCCATGGTAACCACAAGGGAAACAGATGTAAAATATAGCCAGATAGAAAAGAGAAGACACTCAATATGGTACAAAACAAAAAAGAAAATAAATGTAAAAGTAGGCTTTAATGGAAGTAAAGGACAAAAAAGGCATAATACTTAAAAGAGCTAAATAGCAAAATAGCAGAAATATGTCCTGTATTATCAGTAGTGACTTTAAATGTAAATGGATTAAACTCTCCAGTCAAAAGGCAGAGATTGGCAGAATGGATGAAAAAGCATGATCCAACTACATGCTGCCTGCAAGAGAATCACTGTAAAGTCAAATATACAAGTAGATTGAGGGTGAAAGGATGGAAAAATATGTACCATAGAAGTAGTAAGCAAGAAAGTGCAGAGGTGGCTATACTAATATCAGATAAAATAGGCTTTAAGTCAAAATTATTTCTGATATGATGCATGGAATTATCCTGCCTGCGGGTGCAGGCTCTCTCCATTCCCTGGGATGGCCATTGTCCATCATCGTCTCCTCACCAGGTGACTTGGGTGAGTCCATTGAGCTGTAGACTAGGAGTTGCAGCTCCACCAAGATTCCAGGCACATCTGGCACATGGGCTGGCCAAGCACTCTAGTCTCTGGAAGTATACCTACAAACTCCAGCATCACATATACGTTTGAATAGAAGGGACTGATGGAACATGTGCAGGGAGGACTTATTTGAGTCCAACTCTGTCACTCTCAGGAGCACAGATTCCAAAGTAGAGCCCACTGATAAGACATCATTCTCTGGAGCTATCCCCACTCCCTGCCCCGCATATAGGACATGGGTGTCTCCAGAGCCCTCAGGAGCCCTCTGTGTGGGGTGATATCCACTTTGGTGTTCTATGAGATCCTACTGAGGTGTGCATAAGCATTACCTCTGGGATGACCTCCCGACTCTCTTTGAAGTCTCTTAGCCACATGAACCCATTTGTCTTTACCTTTTCCCCCTTTTATTCAAGGTCTTTTTCCAGTCATATTGCCAGTTGGCACTTGGTATTAATCCCTCATTGCCAGGGAGGCCCATCCCCGGGAGTCATGTCCCACACTGCAGGGAAGGTAATGCATTCATATGCTGAATTTGGCTTAGAAAGAGGCCACATTTGAGCAACAAGGAGGCTGTCAGGTGTCAAGGCTTAGGCACCCCATAACAGTAGGCTAAGTTTCAATTACATGAGCAAAGACTTGTAAGGCTAGTCATCAATAACAAGAACCCACCAGTGGACCATCCTCCTTTGCAAGACACTGCCCCTGCACTTGGGGGACTGTTGCTGCTCCCTTAGAGAATGTGGCAGAGTTCTTCAGGCTGGCAATTCAGTATTCCCTCATTTATTGAGTGATTGTCTTTCTGCTGTGACCATGCCCTCCCCTTGATCATTTGAACGTTTTTATATAACTTTCATGTATATTCAGGTGAAATTCCTCCTATGAAACCCCCATCCCAGACACCCCCCACCAATGATCCTCTACTGCCCCCATTGTAACCCTTCTGTGATCTAAACATTTGAAGATGAAGCACATATAATAGCCAAATACAATTAAAAGGAAAATGAAATAATAATGATAAGCTGAAATGTAAGAGACAAAATACATGGAAACTCAGAAAAAAAACCTAAAATTAAAATAAAATTAAAGAATTGGGACTTTTGAAAAATGGGAAAAAAATTTTTTTAATTAAAAAAAAATTATTTTTTTTTCCTTTTATCACTGCATTATTGGGTGTCCAGTCTGTACTGTGGCATCTTCCCACTCTCACTCCCCAGTGTCTCTCCCAATGGGAGAATATTTTTGGCAACCATATATCTGATAGGAGCCTAATAATCTGCATATATGAAGAAATCCTACACCTCGAAAATAAAAAGACAAACAACCCATTTAAAAAATGGGCAAGTGACCTGAAAAGATGCTTCTCCCAGGAAGAAATACAAATGGCTAGAAAGCACATGAGAAAATACTCGACATCGCTAGCTATTAAGGAAATGCAAATCAAAACTACAATGAGATACCATCTTACACCCATTAGATGGCGTCTATTTAAAAAACAGCAGACTATAAGTATTGGAGAGGATGTGGAGGAATGGGAATCCTCATCCACTGCTGGTGGGATTGTGAAGTGATCCAGCCACTGTGGAGGATGGTTTGGTGGTTCCTCAAAAAACTATAGATGTTCCATATGAACCAGCAATTCCACTGCTGGGTTTATACCCTGAAGAATTGAAAGCAAAGACACGAACAGATATATGCATGCCAATGATCATATCGGCATTGTTCACAATTGCCTAAAGTTGGAATCAACACAGGTGCCCATCAACAGATGTATGAATAAACAAAATGTGGTACATACATATAATGGAATATTACTCAGCTATAAGAAGGAATATAGTGCTAACACACAGAATAACATGGATGAATCTGGAAGACCTTATGTTGAATGAAGCAAGCCAGGCATTGAAGGATGAACAGTACATGACAAGAATTATGAATTAATTATAAATCAAGGAAATTGAGCAGTCTCTGATAACTATTGTCTGAAAGATAGGTTTACAAGAAAGAGAAAGAGAAGAGAAAGTTGTGAGCCATCATCCATATGGACATAATCTGTGGTAAAGTGATAGAGTGTAGTTGCATATTGAAGTGATAGGACAGGTGGGTAGTGATATTATTGGGTGTAGTGGTGCAGGATTGACAGGTGGGTAGATTGGGAAGGGTGGGTTAGAATACCCAGTATACTGGGGGAGAGATGGGAGAGGGACCAGGTGAACACTTGAGATTTGTGGATATGAGGTTGAAAGTACAGAGGTGGGAATGCTCTAATGGCAATATGACAAGGGAGTCTTACCCTTTAGGGTGTTGGTTGGGGGGATATTCAGGACAGGGCAGATCTGGAGCAGGCTTCTAGGGAGTGTGTGATTGTTCATTCTGTAATAATGTGTTGTATCAGTGAGTGAAGAACCACACAATGAGCTGGAAGGAGATGGACTCCCATCTTTGGGAGGACCGATTCACTCAGAAATAGACAGGTGGGCATCTCTTTTGAGCAAGGGTGGTTCCTAATAGGGGAGGACAAACCAGTGCATCAAGACCTCTTGTTGTAGGTAACTATGAATCTTGTCATCCAATGAGTCAAGCCAAGGGGTCATCTTGGGCCCTGGGGGGATGGGGAGGGAGGAACAGAATAAATCAAACAGGGGATATTTAGTTGTCCGTGTAAGTGTTTTTCATTACCTTACAGTGATGGACACAGGACATGGTAAATATCATCAAAATTTATAAAAGTGTACATTCTAAAATGTAAACTGTACTATAAACCATTGACAATGTTTAGTGGCTATGTTTCACTCTCTGTATAACAGTTATAACAATGCTACCATCCACATACAAAAAGGTTTTAATATGGGGTGTGAAAAGGGGGAGGAGGTTGGGTATTGAGAGTTTCTTGTATTCTGTGTGTAACTTTGATGTGACTGAAAATTTCTTTGAAAGTTAAATGAAAAAATGGGAAGTGATAGGGGGAAGGTGCCATGGTACAGAATGGACACCAGATATTGCAGTGATAAAAGGCAAAATGTCAAATAAAATTAAAAAAATTTTTTTCCCATTTTTTGAATATCCCAATCCTTTAATTTTATTTTTCATGCTTTTTTTAAGTTTTCATGTATTTTATCCCTTACATTTAAACTTATCATTATTATTTCATTTTCCTATTAATTGTATTTGGCTTTTGTATTGACTTCATCTTTCAAGAAGCTTTGGATCACAGAAGGGTTACAAATGGGGCAGGAGAAGATCATTGGTCTGGGGTATCAGGGATGGGGGATGCATGGGAGGAAATTCACCTGAACATACATAAAAGGTATATAAAATTGTTCAAATGCTCACAGGGCATGGTCACAGTGGGTGGGGAATCACTCAATAAATGAGAGAATACCAAATTCCCATCCTGGAGAGCCTTGCCACATTCTCCAAGGGAGCAGCAACAGCCCCCCAAGTGCAGGAGCAGTGACTGGCAAAGGAGGATTATCCACTGATGGGCTCTTGTTATTGATGACTAGCCTTATGAGTCTTTGCTCTTGAAAGTGAAACTTAGCCTATTGTTATGGGGTGCTTAAGGATTATGTCATGAGAGCCTCCTTGTTGCTCAAATATGGTCTTTCTCTAAGCCAAGCTCAGCATATGAATGCATTACCTTCCTCCCAGCATGGGACATGACTCCTGGGGATGAGCATCCCTGGCAATGAGGGATTACTGCCAAGTGCCAACTGGCAATATGACTGGAAAAAAAACTCAAATAAAAGGGGGAAAAGGTAAAGACAAATGTGTTCATATGGCTAAGAGACTTCAAAGTGAGTCAAAAGGTCATCCCAGAGGTAATACTTATGCACACCTCAGTAGGACCTCATAGGCTTCCAATGTGGATATCACCCCAAATAGAGGGGCTCCTGAGGGCTCTGGAGACACCCAGGTCCTATATCAGGGCAGATAGCTCCAGAGTTTGGTGCCTTATCAGTGGGCCCTACTTTGGAATCTGTGCTCCTGAGAGTGACAGAGTTGGACTCAAATATGTCTTCCCTGCACATGGTCCATCAGTCCGTTCTATTCAAACCTATATGTGTTGCTGGAGTTTGTAGGTGTACTTCCAGAGACTGCAGTCTCTGAGCTGACCGTGTGCCAGCTAGGCCAGGAGTCTCGGTGGAGCTGCAACTCCTACTCTACAGCTCATTGGACTCACCCAGGACACCTGGTGGGGAGATGATGATGGACAAAAGCCATCCCGGGGAATGGTGAGAATCTGCAGCTGCAGGCAGGGTAATCCCATCCATCTTATCCATGGGATATAAACCCCCTCTCATTTGGAGGTGGAGTGGACATCACCATCCCAGACTCTTCAGGATTGGGGGAAGAGCTATGGACTAGAGTGTACTTGCTGGTATTCTCTTATAGACATATTGTGATTCAAGTAATGGAAGAAATTAAAACATTAATGTGAAGCCAGTGGCCACTGGATGCTTTTGGGGCAGGGAGAGGGAAAAACAGTTGTAATACAGGGGCTTTTTCTGGACTTGGTAATTATCCTGAGTGATATTGCAATGACAAATATAGGCCAGTTTATATCAGCATATAACATGCAGAACTGTGTGGGAGAGAGTGTGGTCTACAAAGTGAACTATGGTCCATGCTTAGTGGCAAAGCCCCAGGATGTGTATATCCATTGCAGGTGATGTGCCACACTAATGAAAGATGTTTAAGTGCAAGGTTATGGGAGTTGTGGGAGGTGGGGCATATGGGAATCCCTATAATTTTTGCATAACATTTATGTAATCTAAGTATCTTTTAAAAAATTAAATAAATTATTATTTAAAAAAATATATATATATGGAAAACTTGGCTGTTAAAGTGGATTTTGCTTATTTATGCACTAGAGAATGCAGCATATTGTGTTAATGTTTAGACTGCTTAATAAGTTTATCAATGTGAAATGTAGATAGTCACAGTAATTGTATGCCTGATTTGGCCTTTTAAAACTGCCTTAGGGATATGAAAATATTTCCACAATCCTGTGTATGCACACAGGAAATTAAGAATTTTTGTTGTTGTAAAGGTTTAAGATTGGAGCAGGAAAGAGATGGAGCCAGGTATACGTTTTTCATGTACATGGATGGAAACAATATTTGGATTCCAAAATGAAAGCTTTTATAGTTTATATCATAAACTTTTACAAAATAGTGTTGTATTAATTGCCTTTTCATTTTAAGCAATTTCAATTCCAGGGTACAAACAACTGATTAAATAATTTACCTGTTCATTATTTTAATATCAATTTAAAATAATTTTTTTAAGAAAAAAATAAATAAAAAAATTTCATTGATAAGAGCAAATAAAAAAATTATATAGGAAGATATCTAGCCAAAAATATAAAGGTCTTGTATGCAGAAAACACAAAATTTTCCTAAAAGAAATTAAAAAACACTCAATAAATGGAATGATATTCCATATTCATGGATTGGAATACTAAATTATATTAAAGTGTCAATACTGCTGTAAACAATTTACAGATTCAATGCAATCCCAAACAAAACCCAACAATATTCCTTGCACAAATAGAAAGCCAATCATCAAATTTATATGGAGCATAAATTCCAAAGTACAACCTGCTGGGAGGGCACAAAACTTCTGAGCTGTCTGCCCTGCCTTTGGTGTCTGAATGTCTCCAGAGCCCTCAGGACCTCCAATATTTGAGGCAATAATTACTTTTGCAGTAAATGAGATCCTGCTGAGATGTGCAAAAGTGTAACCTTTGGAATGACCTCCCTACTCACTTTGAAGTATCTTAGCCATATAAACCCACTTCTCTTTATCCTTTCCCCCTTTTGGTCAAGGTCTTTTTCCAGTTGCATTGCTAGTTGACACTTGGTAGTAATCCCTCGGAGCAGATGCTCATCCCAGGGAGTCATGTCCCATGCTGAGTGGAAAGTAATACGATGGAGTTTCAATTAAAGGCCATGGCAACTGAAAGAATAGAAGGTCACCCTGGAATGTAGGAAACAAGCCCTCCGGTCTCATGCTAATAGGAGCTAAGTGGGGAAACATCCTGAGCTTGTAAGATTTACAATGTCTGTGAATTTCAGGAAGAAAAAGAGGAACTGAGCCATTAACTTTTAAGACTTGCTCATTCTAGTAAAATGTAAACTGTCAAGTATCTATTGAATTTATATATGTACATACATGTTTTCTTTGTTCTAAAGCTAAAATAAAAGCCACACCTTATGAGGTGGCAGGGCTCTTCTCTGCATATCTGACGGAGAGTCCCCTGATACCAGTTTTTCTTCTCTTTGTCTTATTCTTTCTTTCTCATCCACGGCACCATTTTCACGAACCCAGGTCCTGAACGCCAACATATGGTGCCCAACGCGGGGCTCTGAAAACGAAACTTTTCTTTCAGTCAGTGCGCAGACCAAGGAGCTCCTGAGAGCGGTTTTAAAAGAAAACAGAAAAGGTAAGCTTCATCCTTGGAATCATCAGGGTAATGGGTAATCAGCAATTGAACTTTGAGGAGTTCTCTAGAGTGTTAAAAAGTTTATTAAAATGCACCGGTGTAACTATTAAATCCTCGGCTTTTGAGGAACTTTTTTCTCTTGTACAGAAACATTGTTATTGGTTTCAGCCTCAAGGGCGGGATATTCTAAACCTGGAACAATGGAAGTTAGTGATGAAAGCTTTAAAAAGAGCTCATCAAGAGGGAGAAATAATTCCCCTTCATGTATGGTCTTTGTGTAGTCTTATTTCTGTTGCTCTTGAACCTTTGCAATCAGATGAGGATGAAGATTGTGAACAGGATACTGCTATTGCTGGACCGATGGCAGAACAAGCTAATGGTGATTTTGATGAAAATGTACTTGAGGGGGTTAGTGAGCAGGCAGGAACAGATAGACTCAGGTCTAATAGAAAGAAGAAAAGGAAAGAGGAAGCTTATGGAGCTTTTTCAGCGGTCACTATGCCGTCTGCTCCAAATTATGATTTGTTCTCTTTTGAGCCAGCACCTGCGCCGCCTAAGGCATCTGCTGATCCATTTTTTACAACATTTGATGACCCTCCTAAAGTTTCTGTTTTTGTGCCAGCACCATCCTCCTCAATTATGAAAAGTATAGCACAGGGAAGTAGAGAAGGAGATTCAGAGGCTATGCAACTCCTTTCTACTTTTCCAGTAACGGTAACTCAAATTCCAGCAGATGCTGACAATCCCCAAGGGGGTGTACAGTATGAGCATGCTCCTATTCCTTTTAAAACTATCAAAGAATTAAAACAAGCATGCACTCAATATGGTGTAAATTCTCCTTATACTCAAGGATTGGTGCAAGGAATGGCACAAGCAGACATATTAATACCCTGGGACTGGGATTTGTTAGCTCGAGCTGTTCTTAGTCCAGCAGAATTTTTACAATTTAAAACTTGGTGGGCTGATGAAGCTAATATTGTAGCACGACGAAATCAACAGCAAAATCCACCAGTGCCTATTACTGCTGAACAAATACTAGGAATAGGTCAATGGGCTGGAGTTCCTTGCCAAGCTCAATATGATGATATTGCCATTGTACAAGTGCGATTGTGCTGCCTAGCTGCCTGGAGACAAATCTCCACTCCTGGACAGGCTATACAATCATTTTCAAAAATTGTTCAAGGAAATACTGAACCTTACGTTGAATTTGTAGCTAGGCTGGCAGATGTAGTCAACAAGACAGTAACTCAGCCTGACCTTAAAGAGATGCTTATTCTGATGTTGGCTTTTGATAATGCTAATAGTGAGTGTAAAAAGGCTTTGCGTCCAATAAAGGCAAATGGAGGTAGTTTACAGGATTATATAAGGGCATGCCAAGACATTGGGTCTAATACATATAACATGACCCTTCTTGCAGCTGCTATAAAGGGACACAGTCCTATGATTAATAATTTAAATTGCTTTAAATGTGGGAAACCAGGTCATATGAAAAAAGATTGCCAAGCCAAAACTGGTGTAAGATCGCCACCTAGCGGCAATAATAGATCAATACCGACTCGCGTATGTCCTATATGTCAGAAAGGGTTGCACTGGGCCAAGGAATGCCATTCTAAATATCATAAAAATGGCAGTCTCATTAATAAGTCGGGAAACTTCCAAGCGGGCCTCGCTCAAGGCCCTCAGACAAACAATATGAGCACATTTCCCAGCCTTGCTCAAACCTACCCAGTCAGCAACGGAGCAGCTCACTCCGGCCTGTAACAGAGCTTAAGGCAGTTACCAAAGGCAGTGCAGCTGTTTATCTTCCCTCAGCTGAAACCAAGTTCATTACACCTTCACTTGGTATACAAAAAATAAGAACAGGAATTAAAGGGCCTATCCCAGAAAACAATGTAGGTTTCATCATTGGCCGCAACAGTCTTAAGACCCAAGGTGTTTTGGTGCAAACCGGGATCATTAACTCCAATTTTGATGGAGAAATTTGTTTATTGGTACAAACTTTAACTCCCTATCAGATTGAATCAGGAGATAGCATAGCTCAACTTCTTTTGTTACCCTGTCGTAAACCTCCTTTAAAATGTGCAGAAGAATTTGGTTCCACTGGGCATAAAGTTTTTTGGCAAACAGCAATTGGAGATGAAAGGCCTAAAATTACCATAAAAATAAACGGAAAGATATTTTTAGGATTGGTGAATACTGGGGCTGATGTTTCTATTATTGCTAAACGATATTGGCCACAAGCTTGGACTTTGCAAAAGGTGCCCACAGTTTTCACTGGCGTTGGCACAATGACGGATGTTTACCAGAGTACTCAGATATTTAAGGTAGAAGGTCCAGAAGGACAAGAGGCCGCTCTGCAACCTTATGTTGCAGATGTAGGACTTAATTTATGGGGAAGAGACTTATTATACCAATGGGGAGCTTATTTGAATATTCCTCATGTTTCTGATACAGCTAAACATCTTATTACTCGCATGCAATATGCTCCCCCTTCCCGAACTGAAATGCGACATACTGGAGACTACTGTGGCCTAGGATATTCAAATTTAGAGTAGGGGCTACTGT
Organism: Tolypeutes matacus; assembly: GCA_026826555.1. NCBI lineage: Eukaryota > Metazoa > Chordata > Mammalia > Cingulata > Chlamyphoridae > Tolypeutes > Tolypeutes matacus. The sequence continues at coordinate 594,786 of JAKSZT010054332.1, forward strand.
TACAAAGGGCTTCACATTGCCTTTAAAATAGCTAACAAACAAACCTATCTGGGTAGAACAGTGGCCCCTTCTGAAAGAAAAATTGGAAGCCCTGAAAAAATTAGTGCAGGAGCAGTTAATGGCAGGGCATATTGAGCCCTCTACTAGTCCGTGGAATTCTCCAGTTTTTGTAATTAAAAAGAAATCTGGCATATGGCGCATGTTAACTGATTTGCGTGAAATTAACAAAGTTATTCAACCTATGGGATCTTTACAGCCTGGTTTGCCATCCCCAGCTATGATCCCACAAAATTGGCATATTATTATTATTGATTTAAAAGATTGTTTCTTTAATATTCCTCTTAATCCAAATGATAGAGAAAAATTTGCGTTTACTATTCCTTCTATTAATCATTCAGCTCCTAATGAACGATATCAGTGGAAAGTTTTACCTCAGGGAATGATGAACAGTCCTACATTATGTCAATCCTTTGTTCACATTCCATTACAAATTTTACGAAAACAATTTCCTAAGGCTATGATTATTCATTATATGGATGATATTCTTTTTGCCACTGAGCAATCTTCAGAGCTGAAACAATTATTTCAACTGGCTAAAGAAATTCTTCCTCAACATGGGTTGCAAATAGCAGAAGAAAAAAATTCAAAAACAGGTTCCTTTTCAATATTTAGGTCATACTATTAATAGAAATATTATAACTCCACAAAAGGTCCAGTTTCGAACTGATAATTTACGTACATTAAATGATTTTCAGAAATTACTGGGTGATATTAATTGGGTACGGCCTACTTTAGGAATTCCAACTTATGCTTTAGCTAATCTTTTCAATACCCTAACAGGAGACCCTGACTTAAATAGCCCTCGCTTTTTAAGCCCAGAAGCAAAAGAGGAGTTAAAATGGTTGGAAAAAAGAGTGCAAAACAGCCAACTAACAAGGATAAATGTTAATCTTCCAATTTCTCTTTTAATATTTCCATCTTGCCATTCCCCTACTGGGATACTTTGGCAAGAGGAGGGCATAATAGAATGGATATTCCTACCCAACAAAGATACAAAAAAAATTCATACTTATCCTGAAAAAATCTCAGCAATAATATCAAAAGGCCGTATTTGCCTGAGACAGCTTATGGCTAGAGATCCTGATAAAATCATATTAGACCTTACAAAGCAGGAGCTTTCTCAGCTCTGGCAGTTCAGTAACTCTTGGAAAGTGGCCTTAGCAGATTTTATTGGAACAATTGACAATCACTTTCCAAATTCAAAATTTTTACAGTTTTTAAAACGTACTTCATGGATTCTTCCTAAGGTTGTGAAACAACAACCACTCTCTGCTGCTCCAACTTACTACACTGATGGCAGCAGTAATGGAAATGCAGGCTATTTAGGCCCAACTACAAAATCTTGGAAAACACCTTATTTATCTGCCCAAAAGGTAGAACTTATGGCTGTTATTCAATTGCTAGCTGATGTTTCTGAGCCTTTAAATATTGTGTCTGATTCTGCTTATGTTTGTCATGTTGTTTGTCATATAGAAATAGCTCAAATAACTCCAGCTTCTGAATTAGAAATTCTTTTCCTACAATTACAAAAGACTGTTCGTGAACGATCTAATCCAATCTATATTACTCATATTCGTTCCCATTCTCAACTTCCTGGCCCTATGGCTTCACAAAATGATTTAGTAGATAAACTTATTGCTCATACAGAACCTGCTGCTGATTATCATAAACTTACACATACTAATGCTTCTGGCTTATGTCATAAATATCCCCACTTAACAGTAAAAGAAAGTAAGAGGATTGTTAGACAATGTCCTACTTGTGGGCCCATAAATGCCCCCACTTTTTCTCCAGGAACTAATCCCCATGGAGAACATCCTAATGAAATTTGGCAAATAGATGTCACGCATGTGCCCTCTTTTGGCCGCCTTCAGTATGTGCATGTGACAGTGGATACATATTCTAATTTTATTTGGGCAACTGCTCAAGCTGGTGAAAAGGCCTCACACGTGCGTTCTCATTTATTACACTGTTTTGCAGTAATGGGCCTGCCAGCACAGCTAAAAACTGATAATGGGCCTGCCTATCTCAGTCAATCTTTCAAAAAATTTTGCAGTGATTGGAATATTAAACATGTTACAGGAATTCCATATAACCCTCAGGGACAAGCGATAGTAGAAAAAAGTAATCACTTATTAAAATTGATGTTGCAAAAACAAAAAGGGGGAGATGGAGGAGAATCTGCTAAAGACAAACTATCTAAAGCATTGCTTACCTTAAATTTTCTTAATAGACAACAAATTTCTAATACCACAGCATCAGAAAGCCATTGGGAGGTTAAGAAAAAAGGGAATGTAAATGAAAAATGTGGACAACCAATATACTGGAAAAATGAAACAACCAATAAATGGGAAAAAGGAGAGGTAAAATTTTGGGGCCGAGGTTTTGCTCTTATCATTACAGAAACAGGAGAAGAGCAGTGGATCCCCTCCAGAAGAATCAAGCCTAGAGTTGAAGATGCTGCCAAGACTTAAACTATGGACATGGTGGTTTTACATTGGATTAATTATAGGTAAAGTATTAGGTCAAGGTAAGATACCACATCATAATTACACTTATTGGGCATACATAACCAACTCACCTTTCTAGAGCTGTTGACTTAGAGTGATGAGTCTTACCCAATTTATCTTAATCAATCTCACAACAGACTACTTAATGACAAATGGCATATTTGTCATGGGCTTACAGAGGTTGTGTTGTTTAATGATTCCTATGGAATTGTAAAGGATCGGGCCCTTATAGGGATGCCGAAACCTATTAAAAACACAACCATATCTTGGTTCATTAATAATTTAACCATAATCACTAATGACAGTAATCCTTATTTCTGGAATTTTGGTAATACAGCATTTACTAACAGCTCAATAATTTGGAAAAATCAAGGAAGATATATCCCACAACCATGGGACACTAAACTTAACAAAACTCAAAGTTATTTGTGGAAATTATTTTGGGGAACTGGTCCAATTTTTGTAAGGCAAGGCAGCAAAACTGGTATTACTATTTTAAAAAGAAAATCAACTCAATTTCTTACAGTATGTGTACGAGATCCTATAGTTTTATCATTGGAAAAGTAACTTTTGGTAAAGGAACATTAATTTCTCTTTATTTACATGTTTTAAGAATTCATATTTGCAGGAAAATCAAACTCTTTTTTATAGCAAGAAGAAGAAAAGGACTATGGTTACTGGTTCAGATGACCAGACACTGGCAGCAGTCTCAAGAATCCCAGTTACTATGGCGTTTCCTCGACCATTATTTAAAAAGAACTAAAAGACTGATTGGACTTTTAATAGCAGGAATTTTGGGACTGATTCACATCATAACTGCTGCAGCTGTCACTGGCACAGCCCTGCATCAAGGAGTCCAGAATCAACAATATGTTAAGGACTGGCATAAAAATGCAAGTGAGATATGTGGCATAGCCAGTCTCACATTGATATGGAACTGAATAATCTTATGAATGATCTTGAAACAACTATTATACATTTGGGTAATCAAATTTATAATTTAAACTTGTTAAGAGCTCTTGAATATGATTGGAATGAAAGTTCTATTTGTATTACTTTTTTGGCTTATAATAATAGTGAACATGATTGGGAGGAAGTGAAAAATCACTTGATTGGATATAAGCATAATGTTTCTATAAATCTTTTAGAATTGCAAAAGAAGGCATTGAGCATGTATCAAACGAATTGAAAGAAACCACTGGTGCAGCCATTTCATTGGTGGAAACAAAAAACAGTTCAAATATCATTTTGGATTGGATTTGGAATTATTGTTATATGTGTTTTAACTGTTTGTATTGTCAAGGCTAGAGTAATTAGACCCGATAAATGCATTTATGTTAAGAAACATGGCCATGAAAAACTAATTTTGCATTACTTAGTAGAAAGATTCTACTAATAACCCCTTGATCTTAATACTAAATATCTGCACAAAAAATATTCATTTAAGGAACCTGAAGAAGCATAAATATTAATGAAATCGCCTTCCATGTAAGAGCTCAAAAGCTTGACTGTAGTCAATGACGGGTAAGATTCTCAGAGGAGAACAACCTAAGACAGGCACAGTCACAAGAGCCTATGGAAGAAGACAAGTGTGACAGGAGGTCACCTTGTATCAGCTTATATAATGGTTCCTATGAGCTTTAATTAATAAAAAAGGGGGAAATGATGGAGTTTCAATTAAAGGCCATGGCAACTGAAAGAATAGAAGGTCACCCTGGAATGTAGGAAACAAGCCCTCCGGTCTCATGCTAATAGGAGCTAGGTGGGGAAACATCCTGAGCTTGTAAGATTTACAATGTCTGTGAATTTCAGGAAGAAAAAGAGGAACTGAGCCATTAACTTTTAAGACTTGCTCATTCTAGTAAAATGTAAACTGTCAAGTATCTATTGAATTTATATATGTACATAAATGTTTTCTTTGTTCTAAAGCTAAAATAAAAGCCACACCTTATGAGGTGGCAGGGCTCTTCTCTGCATATCTGACGGAGAGTCCCCTGATCCCAGTTTTTCTTCTCTTTGTCTTATTCTTTCTTTCTCATCTGCGGCACCGTTTTCACGAACCCAGGTCCTGAACGCCAACAGTAATACATTTATATGCTGAGTTTGGCTTAGAGAAAGGCTACATGTGATCATCAAGGAGGCTCTCAGGAGGTAACTCTTAGGCACCTTATAATGCTAGCCTAAGTTTCAATATCAAAAGTAAAGGTACATAAGTACGGTCATCAATATCAAGGGCACATCAATGGTCCATCCTACTTCACTAGTACAGAATGCCCCTGTACTTGGGAGATTCTTGCTGTCCCATTAGAGAATGTGGCAAAGCTCCTCAGGATGGGAATTCAATATTATTTCAGCTATTGTGTGAATCTCCAGCCACTGTGAAAATGCTAGATTAACACTTGAACACATTCATATGCCTTATAGGTATGCCTCAGGTAAACAACCTCCCAAGCATCCCCCATCACTGACACCCCCACCAATGACCTCCTCTGCCACAGTTGAAACCCTTCTGTGATCCAAAACTTCTTCAAAAATGAAGCTAACAAAATAACCAAATATAATTAATAAGAAAATAATAACGATGTTTTAAAAATAACACATAAAATACAAAAAAATTTTTTAAAGTTCGAAATAATAAAAATTAAAAAAAAACCAGCGTTATGTCTTTCATCACTGTAAGAGCTATTGTCTTATATGTACAGTGACATTTCTTCTGTTTATTCCCCCACTGTCTTATTTTTTGCATTTTGTCTTCAAAGAAGCTTTAGGTTACACATCAGTCATGTACAGAATATAGGGGATTCCTATATACCCAAAATCTTCCCCCTTTACCCCTTTCCCCTATTAGTAACATTTTTCATGTCGATGGTACATTTGTTATAATTGATGTACAAATATTGAAGGATTACTACTAACCATGGACAATGATTTGCATTATAGTTTACATTTTGCACCATACACTTTTATAAATTTTGATGAAATTTAACATGGTCTGTATCCATCATTACAAGTTCATATCGAACAATTTCATTGCCTCCAAAATGTCACATGTTCCATCTCTTCTATTCCTGCTGCTCCCTTCCCTCGGGACCAATGGCAACCACCAAGCTTCACTACTTGAAGAACAAGATTCATAGTTACTTGCAACAACATTGAGGGCTTGACATACTGGCTTGTCATCCCCTCTTAGGCACTGCATATGCTCTCAAGAGACTCCCACTCTATTTGAGAATTTGCAGGACACTCCAGGATGGGAATCCAAGACCTTCCTGCTCATTATGTGGGTCTCCACCCACTGATACAACATTCTATGACAAGAAGAACACTCATTCCTTAGAAGCCTGCCCCATGTGCACCCTGTCCCACATGCCCCCCACATCCAACACCCTAAACCAGTTACTCTCCTGTGCCATATTTGCCAAAAGAGTATTCACAACATGGTAGTTTCAACCACATACATGCAAATCTCCTAGAGTTCACATGCTACATCCCACAATGCCCCTTCCCAGGTCCATGGACAGTCCCACCCACCCTCCCAACCCTACCCCTCTCACAGACCAACACCACCCAACCCAATTGCATCACTACACCACTGACATGCCCATTCACTGCACAACTACACCCTTCCACCTTATCATAGATTTTGCCCCTAAGGGCATTGGTTTACAACCCTTTCTGTCTCCTGTAAACCTATTTTCCAGACTCTAACAATGTGATTCTGCTCAATTTGCTTAATTCATATCAGTGATGTCATGTAATATTTGCCTTTCAGTGCCTGGCTTCCTTCACTCAACGTAATGTCTTCAAGATTCATCTATGTTATCCCGTGTGTTAATACTGCATTCTTTCTTACAGCTGACTAATATTCCACTCTATGTATATACCACATTTGTTTATCCATTCACCTTTTGATGGACATTTGGTTTTTTTCCAACTTTTGGCAATAGTGAATAATGCTGCTATGATCATGGGTGTGCATATATCTGTTCATGTCCCTCCTCTCAATTCTTCTGATTATACATTAAGTGGTGAGATTGCTGGATTATATGACAGTTCAATACTTAGATTCCTGAGGAACCATCAAATTGTCTTCCACAATGGCTGCACCATTCTACATTCTCACCAGCAGTGGACAAGTGTTCCCATTCCTCCACATCCTCTCCAACATTTGTAGTGTTCTGTTTTTTCAATAGTTGCCAGTCTAATCAGTGTAAAATGATATCTCATTGTAGTTTTGATTTGCATTTCCTACAAGCTAGTGATATTGAGCATCACTTCATGCGCTTTTTAGCCTATTGCAATTCTTCTTTGGAGAAGTGTCTATTCAAATCATTTGCCCATTTTTTAAATGGGCTGTTTGTCTTTTTATTTTTGAGGTGTAGGATTTCTTTATATATGCTGGATATTAGGCCCCTATCAGATATATGGTTACGAAATATTTTTCTCATTGAGTAGGCCGCCTTTTTACTTTCTTGACAAACCCCTTTTGATGTGCAAAAGTTTTAATTTTGAGGAGGTCCCATATATCTATTTTTTCCTTCATTGCTCAAGCTTTGGGTGTAAAGTTCATGAAACCATTTCCTTAAACAAGATATAAAGTAATGTAATGCTTACCTTAACCTTTCTCAACAAGCCCCCAGATTGAATCCCATTGTGGTAATTCTAGCTCCAAATATCCAGACTGGTTGTAATACTCCTACATCTAACAGTCCACAGGGAAATTCTACCTATATTAGGCCTTACATTATAACTGTTAGTTGTACAGCTCAACAGACACAGCAGCATTCTGGCTGGGTATCTTATTTCAATCTCAGGAACCCTCAGCAAGTCTATCAACCTTCACAACCTGGTTCCTGGACTGCCTTTCATACATCTAATCCTCTACTACATACCTCAGCCCAGTAGCCCAGTCAGCAAGGGCACCAGCCCTCCCATGTCTACATGCCCATCAGCTTACCTATAACTCCACAGCCATCAACAGTCCATCCACCTGGTAGTTTACAGTAGTCTGCCCATGGCCAATATAACATTCAGAATATTTCAACAGGACCTCAGAAAAACCAGATTGAAATTAAACTTGAACCCCCACAAAGAAACAATTCTTCAAAAGTGTGTTCCTCTGGACCTTGAACTTCTGGCAGTTCCTCTTCAATCAACAGCCAAACCATAAATAGATATCAGCCCACTGTTTATGTAGCTACCAGCATCCCAAATACTGATGAGGTGATGTCTCATGTCAACCTATGTTCTATATTTCAGCTAATGCCACCACAGGTGATGACCAGGTCATATGGAATCAGCCCACACTCTTCATATCCACTAAGACTAGAGCATCTGCTACCTCCAGGAACATAGCTGGACAAGTGAGCATGGGCCCTATCTTTATTCACCAACACTCCACCAAAAGCCAGGCAGTAGGATCCAACTCTGCAACTTCTCCTCACTTCATGGACACTCAGCCCAATACAAAGTACACTTTCAAGATTACAGTTTCTCCCAACAAACCCCTGGCAGTCTCTCCAGGGTTGGTGTACCCTACCTTTGAACTTACAAGTCTTCTAAACTGTCCTAATCATTATGTAGAAAGAGAAAGCATTCAGCACCTCACAGACCCTGCTTTAGTTCATGTGGATAGAATAAGTGATGCGAATAAACTGACCATGGGACCTGATGATGCTGCCTACACACAAGCTTTGTAGTAAGTCCAGAGTGGAATGACTTCAAACAGACTTTGAGATTCTAAAGACAGTTGGATAAACTAAAATCTGAGTTCAATGAAATGGAAAATAATCTAACTTGGAGGCACCTGAAAAGATTGAATTCCATATCCCAAATCCTTCCCTCAAAGAAATGCAGCAGTTGAGCAGTTGTAATAGAAACATAAGATGGATATTGACTGCTTAGCCAAAGAAATTGATCTTTTTCAAGACTGAGGACCACATTTTAATCTCAGTGCTATTCATAACTTTTATTTCAATATTGGATTTGTAGGTCCTGTTCCACCAAAACCCAAAGAACAAAGGTCCACCATCAAAACACCAAAGAATCAAGATACAGCAGATGATAAGGGAGCTCAGTGGAATTGTACTGCCTGTACTTTTTTGAAAAAAAAAAAAAACAGCCTTAATCTGTTGTGAACAGTGTGAGATGCGAAGACATTTCTGAGCCAAATGCCCTTCTCTAAAACCATGTCTAAAGTTTAAGAAACTAATCTGTCATCAGGGGAAAAGTTTCACTGCTCCATAGGATTTTGTGCAATTGAAGATGTGACAAGATGGTTTGCTGATGCTAAATGCCAGCCCCTAGAGCTCAGAATACTTAAGGATCCTGTCATAGGCATTGAAATCCATCATGTGAAAGGTCATCTGCTGAAGAACTCAGCACCTGCCACCCAGCCATGTACAGTGTTACTAGTGTTCTGTCTTGGATCATTCTCAACAGCCTAGTGCTTGGGGTCTTGCAATATCTTTCACCCCTCATGTCACTACTAGATTTTGACAGGAGGAAGGCATAGAATGAGAGCTCTTTAAAAAAATTTTATTGAAGTATAGCCACTCATACATAAGCATAAATAGACAATAAGTGTATAGTAATAGTTATGAACTTCCAAACAAACATACATAATATAATACCAAATGTAAGATAGCTTTTTAAAAAAGCTTTTAATGAAACACTACATACATCAAGAAAAAGAGCAAAGTGTAACTAAACTGTTTGCTGCCACATAGTGCCAATGAATATACAAATCTGTGGTACTCTTGGCCTGTCTTTGTCTTCCCTGAAGATGTCTCCACTCTGTGAAGCCAGCATCTAGAGTCTGAATATGAAAATGAAAGTAGCATTCATTGACTGTACAAATATGCTTTGAAATACCCCAAAACTTTTCTTACTATACAGATCTCTCAAGTCTGCTTTAAGTGATTTCCTCTCTTCTTTATTATTTTTATATTTCTATATGCATAGTATATAAAAAAATTTTTGAGAACTAATTTTCTTTTTTCCTTTCAGTGATTAAGCACAATCATGTCCCTTTTTAAACCTTACCTGAGAGGAGCAATGCCTTAAAATAAAAAAGCATTAATGAAAAAAAAAAGCATTAATGAAATGAAACTATACACAGAATAACTTTCCTCTACATATTCTGTACTTGGCCCTCCTCAGTGCCAAAGTTCTGTGAAGACATGCAGATGCTGCATAGTGGATTGCAGGGAAGGTGGCAGGGAAGGTGGCAGGAATTATGTCTATAGGTGACACTCTATACTGATTTTAGGGGTGGATAACACCACTGCTTTTATCTTCCACAAGGAAGCTTAAATTTTTTTTTTTCAACCCACTGATGAAGCAACAAGGTTAAGCTTACTTCATCTACCTGGCATTCTGCAAACTTTCACAAGAAATATTATTGAGAAGGTACAGTTTAAAACCAGTAGCAGCAGTACCTACAGCCCCACCCCCCCTTTTTGGCAATAAGTTTAAATGCTTTACTGTTCAAGCAATCAGTTTCTAAACCTGACCTGGTGGCAATGTTAAATATATTTATAAAACAAGACTAGTCATATTTAGGACAACTGAAGAAAAGCTGGAAAAAAGAAAAACATGCAAACTTGAACACTGAAGCAACCTCAAGCATCTCTTTATTCTGATGATATAATTTTATAAGGACAATAAATATTCAGATGATCAGGAATATATATAACTAAATGAAATCAAGAAAAAGAAATATCAGTATGCATTTAAAAGGACAGAATTATGAAATTTTCTATCAATGTTTAGGGCTAAAAAAAATGCTGAATTGTAGCAAAAGTTAGAAGATAACGTTGACTGTCACCCACTGTAAATGTTTACAAGTGGATATTTCTAAAATAAACAGGATCATCACAAGTGATGTCTATGAATGTCAAAGCCTTGACTAGTGGGCTTTGCATATTGTATATGGGGAAAAACATGACAATCCTAGTTAATTAGACAAGAACTCCCAAAGCCCTAGCATTTGATGCATTTTGTTTCAAAAAACAAGGCCTTGTTTTTCAGCTTCATTTGCAGTTGTACTTGAAGATTGATAAGTCAGTTTTAACTTGTTTTATTAATAAAATATAACTTGGAAAAAAAAATAAAACAGCATGGTAGTGGAACAATGTCAGACATATAGATGAATGGAATTAAAAAAAGAGCTCAGAAAACAACCCTTACATTTATGGCCAACTGTTTTTTGACAAAGTGGAAAAGACCACTCAGCTGGGAAAACTAATCTCTTCAACAAATAGTTCTGGGAAACTGGATCTCCATTTGCAAACATCAATTCAAAATGGATTAAAGACCTAAATATAAGAACTAGAACTCTCTAACTCTTAAAAGAAAACATAAGGGAGCATCATTATGACTTTGTGTTAGGCAACATTTTCTTGGAGTTTATACCCCAAGCACAGGCAACAAAAGAAAAAATAAACAAATGAGACCTCATCAAAATTTTAAAAATTTCAGCCTCAAAGGACTTTATCATGAAAGTAAAATAAAAATCTATACAATGGGAGAAAATATTTGGAAACTATATATTCCATAAAAGATTAATATACAGAATATAAATAAATTCTTCAGCTTTCAATAAAAAAACAAACAGCACAATTAAAAAATGGCTAAAAGACATGAACAGTTATCCCTCCAAAGAAGATATGCAAGTGAACCTAAAGCACATGAAAAGATGCTGAACATCATTAACCATCAGGGAAAAGGAAATAAAAACCACAATGAAATACCATTCCACTGCAATTAATAAAATGTAAAATAAGAAGAGTTAGGAAGGATGCAGAGAAATCGGAACTTTCATTCACTGCTAGTTGTAATGCAAAATGGTGCAGTTGCTGTGAAAGACAGTTTGTGGTTCCTCAAAAAGCTAAGTATAGAATTGCTCTATGACCTGACAATTCCACTACTATTCATCCAAAGAATTGCAAACAATTACTCAAATGAATATTTGCACACCGATGTTCATAGTGGCATTTTTCAAAATTGCCAAATAATGGAAGCAGCCCAAGTGTACATCAACCAATCAATGAATAAATATAATGCAGTATTCACAGGCAATGTAATATCATTCAGCTATAAAAATGAAGTTCTGATACATACGACAACATGAATGAACTTTGAAAACAACATGTTGAATGAAATAAGTTAGACATAAAAAGACATATAGTATATGATATCACTGTTTTGAAACAATTAGAATAAGCAAACCCACATCTGATTCTGATAGAATTAGAATCTAGAATATAAGTTATGAGAGGATGGGAAGAGGATATGGAATAGGAAGGTAAGACTTAAAATGCACAGGGGTCCTACTGGGAATGATGGTAATGTTTTGGTAAATGGATGGTGGTGATAGTGTGTAAATTTTTATGCAATTTACAGCACTGAAGTACGTATCTGAACATGATTGATAGGAGAAATGTTAGATTCTATATATAGTAACAGAATAAAAATTTTGAAAATTCCATAGCAATACACTAAATAAACCATGAACCCTAAGTTAAAACATGGACTTCAGTTTTTAGCACAATTATAAAAATGTGCAATCAATTGTAACAAATGTTCCACACTACTGCAAGGTGATGGTGATGGGGTGATTTTTTAGTCAGCCAAAGAGGTGTTGATGCAAAATACCAGAAATCTGTTGGTTTTTATAAAGGGTATTTATTTGGGGTAGAAGTCCACAGTTACCAGTCCATAAAGCATAAGTTTCTTCCTTCACCAAAATTTGTTGCCACATGTTGGAGCAAGACAGCTGCTGACATTTGCCAGGGTTCGGGCTTCTTGGGTTCCTCTCTTCCTGGGGCTCCATTTCTTTCTGGGTTCAGCTCCTCTGTTTCCTCCACAAGGTTAGCTATAGACTATGAGGCTCTCTAGGCTTTGCCTCTCTCCACAAGGCCAGCTGTAGACTATCAGGAGAATGGCTTGTCTCTATCCTGAGGCCTTCTCTCCTTCCTCACAACCAAGCTTCTCCATCTGCTCGCCTCCCTGGGCTCCAGCATCAAAATTCCAACATCGTAAACTAGTACAACTCTGTCCTTTGCCATGCCTATTATTTTTGACTCCCCACCCACCAAGGGGTGGGGCTCAAAGCCCTACTGATGTGGCCCAGTCAATGCCCTAATCATTAACTTAATCATGCCCAGATTAACAGACCGGTTTACAGGCATAATCCAACGTCTATTTTTGGAATTTATAACTATATCAAACTGCCACATTCCACACTCTGAATTCCAAAATTACATTACAATATTCAAAAAAAACTTTAAATCTGTGACAATGGAAGTACAAAATCATATCATAATTGGTTTAAAGAAATACAGTTCGTCTTGAGGCAAAGTCCCATCTGCTGTAGATCTCTGACCTTACAAAACCATTTAACTGCTTCTAATACACAAATGGAAAGACAAAGGATAAACATTTTCATTACCATAAGGAGAAATTGGGAGGTTAAACATGAGTCATGGGTCCTTTACAGTTCAGAAAACCTGCAGGGCATCCTCCATTTGAATTCAAAGTCATTCTTAAGACAATGGTTTCTTTTCCTTGGGGCCACATGGGGTTCCACCCTTTCCACAGGCTTGCCCAATGGCCGTTTTCTTGGTTCCACTCTCATCAAGCATCTGGGTGTCGACCAAGCTCTAGACCTCACTCTCCAAGAGTGTTGGAGTGATTGCCACACCTTACCCAATCTCTGGGTTAGAGTCTTCGCCCCCCTAGGACAGTGAGCTGAAGACACCACTCCCCCTAATCTTCTGTATACAGGCTCAACTCTCTCAGAGCAACTAGTTGACATCCTGGCCTTCTCTAACCTTTGGCACACAGGCTCAACCCTCTCAGAGCAATGAGTTGACCACCTGGCATTTCCTAATCCATAGGGGAGAGGTCCACCCCTCTCAGACCTATGGGGTGCTGACTTTAACTGCCCTAATCCTTGAGGAATGCACTCCACCCTCCCTGCATCCTGGGGCAGCAAAACTCTTCCTGAACATTGGGTGGGAATATCCACCCTCTTCAACTGCTGGGGCAAACTCACCCTCTCTGTACACATGGGTGTGGCTCCTCTCTTGGCCCAAGGCGATGTCTTAATTCCAGGTCTCAGTTTCCATGGTTTTCTTCTTAAAGATGTTTCTCCTTCAATCTGTTCTTTCCATGTTCCTTTTATTCTAAGCTGACAGTGGCTTTGTTCATACAGCACTCTCAAAAAAACTTGTTGGTTTAGCATGCAGGAAGCAGGGGTCCAAGCCATCAGACAGTAAGACTTTCCACAATCTTTCTGAGATAACTGCATCTTCAATCCTGATTTACAAGTTCCAGGTTTAACTAAGTGTTCAAATGGGGCACTTTTATCTAGGAACTTGATTTCCAGAGACTTGGAAGTCCCAGGATCAGTTTTTCTTTTCTCTGTGTCCAACATCATATTTTTCTCATCTTGCATTTTGCTATAAGCTGCAAGGAGAAGCCAAGCTGCATTCTCCTAGTTTACTTTGAAAAGTTCTTCAGCTAAATGCTCAGGTTCACCATTTTCAAATTCTGTCTTCCATATAACACCAGGAGTTAATCTTGCTAAGTTCTCTGCAACTTTAAAACATGGATCACCTTTCTTCCAGTTTTCAATAGTAGTTTCATCATTTACTTCTAAGGCATCATAAAAAGTCTCTTTAGCATCCATATTACTATCAACAGTCTCTTCAAAGTGAACTAGGACTTTTCCTTTTCCATCAAGCATTTCACAAGTCCTCCAAAAAATACCCTTACCCATTTGTGAAACCATTCCAACATTTTCGTAATTGCAAAAGTACTTTGCCACTCCTCAGTACCAAATTCTGTATTGGTCAGCCAAAGGGGTGCTGATGCAAAATACCAGAAATCTGTTGGTCTTTATAAAGGGTATTTATTTGGTGTAGAAGTCCGCAGTTACCAGGTCATAAAGGATAAATTTCTTCCTTCATCAAAATCTGTTGCCACATGTTGGAGCAAGGCAGCCGCTGACGTTTGCCAGGGTTTGGGCTTCTTGGGTTCCTCTCTTCCTGGGGCTCCATTTCTCTCTGGGTTCAGCTACTGTTTCCTCCACAAGGCCAGCTGCAGACTATCAGGGAATGACTTGTCTGTATCCCAGGGCCTTCTCTCCTTCCTCACAACCAAGCTCCTCCATCTGCTCACCTCCCTGGGCTCCAGCATCAACTCTAACATCAAAAACTAGTACAACTCCATCCTTTGCCATGCCTTTTATATTTGATTCCCCACCTACTGACGTGGCCCAGTCAATGCCCTAATCATAACTTAATCATGCCCAGATTAACAGACCAGTTTATAAGCATAATCCAATATCTATTTTTTGAATTCATAACTATATCAAACTGCCAAACTGCTACAGGTGATAAGTGGGAATCCTGTATTTTATGCATGATTTTTCTGTAAACCCAAAACTTCTCTAATAAAGAAAAAAAAATAGATTCATTTATTTTGAGTGTTGCCCTCACATATATTTTCATCAATATTCTGCCAATAAAATTTTGTAACTTTAAAAGAAATGATAATAGATATCATGGTTTTGTTGAGTAGCATTCTCTCTGATGTGATGGTCTTTTCTCGGATCCCTTCTCAAGAAATCTAGGTCTGACCATAACATACACACAGATACTCTAATAAAAAGTATACATACTTACACAGTGCACAATCGTGGTCTGTTTCCTTCATTAAGAAATATCTAAATACTCCCAGGAGAAATACTATATTAAACCAAATCAAACAGAAATTTGAATAACTAGTCAGAACTTATTAACTTTTGAACAGACAGAACCTCTATATTCCAGAGGTTTCCATGATTCCAGGAGAAAGATAAGTTAGATATGGGAATGGCCCCTAGTAGTAAAACACCAATTGAGGACCTCCTGGCACTGGTGACATATATTTCTTATATTATGTTTTTTTCCAGAGCCTACCCCTGACTGCCAGGCAGGAGTACCACAGTCAGAAAAGTGCTGTGTGAAAGTAATTCAGTCATTTTATTGAGGCAAGCTAAGTGCCTGAACTTAAGAGAAATGTCTGGAGATATAAGAAAAAAGTCACAAGGTTGATGATTGGTTATGTGATTTATGAGATGTAGGTATAAGGGTAATTAGAGTAACAGTGATCCTTGATACAAAAAAATAAAAATAAAAACCAAAAAGACAGTATAGGTGCTGATAGTCAGCTAGATTCATATATACTTGACAGGCACTTATGTATATACTAAAATATTTGGCATTTCATACATAACATTTCATTATTAATACATGGTTGTAAATGGTTTAAGGGAATATCTGTATAAGTGAGAACAGTATGGTATATGGCATCATACAAAAAGAGATAGTATCTTTTAATTCAATCTGGTATGTATTTATTTATATCTAATTATGTACCAGACACACTGCTAAGAAAAAAAAAATATAGAAGACATAGAACATAATCTATGTCTCAAATACCCTTCATAAATACACTTTGTATGGAAGAAACAGTAGTATATTATTTGAAATAAGATAAAATTACATATAATTAGATATATAAGAATAGGGGGGAAAATGGAACTGATTGTGGACTAATGGTGGGTCAACAACATCCTCCTTAATAGCATAATAGAAGATAGAGTATGAGTTTTATGTAAGAAAGGCCATTCAGATTAGGGGGAAGGCATCCTAAGCAAATGAGGTAGAAAGAAAAAACCCTACAGGTATGAGAGATTGTGGGTAGGTTTGGAAAATGGAAAGGTGTTCAATGTATCTGTTAAAATATTCTAGCATAGATGCAAGTTACAGAGAAAGAGGGGCAAGATGGTGGCAGAGTAAGGTGCTCCAAGAGTCAGCTCATCCTACAGGGCAGTTAGTAAACACCCAGAGCTATCTAAAGCACCTGTTTGGGGCCTGCAGGAGACCAGAAGAGCATACTGCAACATCCTTGAAAGAATGAAAGGAGGAGAATGCCCATCTGCAGAGAAGATTCTTGAGTACAGCACTCCACACCACAGAGGTTGGTGCCCATACTCCAATGGCAGTGCAAACCACCTCAGGAGCTATTCCATGGCTGGAGTTGGAAGCTCCATTTCCCAAAAAATGGAGGAGGAAAAAACCTTTGCATACCAACTTCAGCTACTGATTAGTAAATTCAGCTGGCTAAAGTATAATCTAAGAACAGTTAAAGTTTGAAACTCTCTAATTCAGAAAGAGGTCAGTAGCCACCATTTTCACTACATCCCTGTCATAAGGGGAAGTAGGACTGATCGAAAATCACAGTGAAGGTAGGGAAATACTTCTTTCCACTCAGATTGATTGCATCTCTAGCCTAAGCCCTAGCCCCACCTCTAGCAGGGAAGAAGCTGGGGGGACCTGCATCAGCCTCTTCGGGAAGCTGAAGACCATGCAGTAGCGTGGAGGCCAGAGCCCATCTTACTCTGGTAGTGCAAGCCACCTTAGGAGCTATTCTGTTGCTGGATTTGAAAGCTCCACTTCCCAAACACAGGGGAGGAAGAGACGATTGGCCACCGGCTTCAGCTACTGATTGGTAAATTTAGCTGGCTGAAGTATAACCCTGGGAACAGCTAAAGTTTGAACCTGTCCAAGTTGGAAAGAGACTGGGAACCTCAATTTTAACTCTGCCTCTGGCATGAGAGGAAGAGGGCTGACTCAAAATGACAGTGATGGTAGAGCTGGCTTCTTTCCACCCATATCAGACTGCAGCCCTAGCCGAGGCTCCAGGCCCACCTCTGGCAGGGAGAAAGCTAGTGGGACATGAAACAGCCTCTCCAGTTAACTGCAGACACTTTTGGCCAACACAGACTGAATAGTTGGACACCTATAGCTCCATCCCCACCCCTAAGTAAGAGGATGGGGACTATGTTTCCTCAGCCTTTCCAGGCAATGGCAGGCACTTTCTGCCTACATGAGCTTGACTGGAAGGTACCTGTGTATTCACCCCCCACCCCCAATAGGATAAGAGGGTCTGCTGTTTCCTCAGACCCTCCAGGCAATGGCAGGTACTTTTGGCCTATGGGGACTGACCTGTTGGGCACCTGTGGAGCCACCCCTATCCCCCAAAATGATAAGAGGGGACTGGTGTTTCCTCAACCTTTCTTAGCAATGGCAGGCACTTTGGGCCAGCACAGATTGAACTGTTGGGCCCCTGTGGATCACCTCACTCCCTAATAGGATAGGAGGGGGCTGGTGCATCCTCAGCCTCTCCAGATAATGGCAGGTACCTTCAGCCTATAGTGACTGAGCTGTTGGGTACCTATGGACCCACCCCCACAACTCAAGAGGATAAGAGGGGGATGGTGATTCCACATCATCTCCAGGCAATAACAGGCATGTTCAACCCACACAGACTGAACTGTTGGGTGTCTGTGGTTCCATTGCCACCCCATAAAGGGCAAAGGGGAGAGTACTCCCTCATCCTCTCAAGGCAACTGCAGCCACATTTTGTCCACATGAATTAGAATGTTGGGCACTCCAGAGGGTCTAGCCACACCGCTGTCAGGGAGCAGGTGACAGTGCTATGTCAGTCTACTGGGGCAGCTGTAGTCATTTTTGACCCCCATGGAATAGATTGCTCCCCACAACTTCAGTTCTACCCCTGTCCCAGGCAGGGGAGGAAGGTGAATGAGTCTTAATCAGACTCTCCAGGCAAATTCAAACGGTCTTGGCCTGCACATCTTGGATTATTACACAAGGCTGTGGCTCTGTCATTACCCCTGGCAAAGGAGAAAGGTGGGAGAAGCTTCATCATTCACTGGTTCAACACGAGCGGTTTCAGTTTCCACAGATTACAGCAACTATTACATGCTTTACTCATACTACACAATCAGCAAGGGAGAAAAGGCAAGAAAGCCCTAAACTAAAGAAAGAAACTACACCCAGAATAGATACATCTAGTAAGTCAGGTGCCAAGATACCAACGAAAATTACAATTCATACCAAGAAACAGGAAGATATGGCCCAGTTAAAGGAACAAGACAAGCCTCCAGATGACATAAAGAGTTGAGACAACTAGTCATACATATTTAAACAAATCTGTTTAATAAATTTCAATGAGATGTCTAAAAAGATTAAGAATATTAAGAAGAAACTGGGTGAGCACAAAGAAGAATTGGAAAGCATACATAGAAAAATATCAGATCTGATGGGAGTGAATAGCACAATAAATGAAATTTAAAATATAATGCAGGCATATAAGAGAAGATTTGAGGAGACAAAAGAAAGGATCAGTGAGCTTGGAGACATGGCCTCCAAAGTTGAACATAGAAAAGAACAGTTGAAGAAAAGAATGGAAAAAATTGAACAGGATCTCAGGGAAATAAATGATGGCAAGAGATGTACAAATATTCATGTCACGGGAGTCCCAGAAGGAGAAGAGAAGGGATAATGGTCAGAAGGAATATTTGAAGGAATAATGGTAGAAAATATCCCAACCCTATTGAAGGACATAGATAACCATGTCCAAGATGCACAACATACTCCCATCCTAATAAATCTGAATAGACCAACTCCAAGACACATATTAATCATAATGTCAAATGCCAGTGACAAAGAAAGAATTCTGAGAGCAGCAAGAGAAAAGCAATGTATGACATATAAGGGATATCCAATAAGATTAAGTGTCAATTTTCTCATTAGAAACCAGGGAGGCAAGAAGGCATGGTATGGTATATTTAAGATACTGCAAAAGAAAAACTGCCAGCCAAGAACCTTATATTTGGCAAGACTGTCATTCAAAAAATGAAGACTAGTTTTGAATGTTCACAGATTAACAGAAACTGAAAGAGTATATAACAGAGACCTGAATAGCAGGAAGCACTAGAGGGAGTGCTACAGCTTGAAATGAAAAGACAGGAGAGAGAGGATTGAAAGAGAGTCTAGAAATGAAGATTAATCAGTAAAAGTAAATAAAAGTGTCAAAAGAGTGGTGAAAATAAAATATGACAGATATAACCCAAAGGTGAAAATGGGTGAAATAAGAACTGATTTTACAATAATATCATTGAATGTTAATGGATTAAACACCTTAATCAAAAGACACAAACTGGCAGAATGGGTAAGAAAATATGACTCATCTACACGCTGTCTACAAGAGGCTCACCTTAGACCCAAGGATACCAATAGATTGAAAGTGAAAGGCTGAAAAAGATTCCACATAGGCAGTTACAAAAAAAAAAAAAAAAAAAAAAAAAAACCAGAGTAGCTGAACTTATATCATATCAGATGAAATAGACTTTAAAAGCAAATCTCTCAGGAAGCGGCTGTGGCTCAATCAGTAGGGCTCCCGTTTACCATATGGGAGGCCCTGGGTTCGGTTCCCGGGGCCTCCTGGTGAAGGCAAGCCCGCCTGCACGGCGTGGTTAGCTGACCCAGCGAGCACAAGCAGCAAGGGGGGATAAATGAATAAATAAATAAAATCTTTTTTTTTTTTTTTAAAAAAAGCAAATCTCTTACTATTGAATTCCCATCCTGGGAAGCTTTGCCACATTCTCTAATGGAACAGCAACAATCCCTCAAGTACAGGGGACAATGACTAGTGAAGAAGGTTGGTCCATTAATGGGTCCTTGAAATTGATGACTATGTTTATGAACCTTTGATCTTGAAATTGAAACTTAGCCTAGTGTTGTAGGGTGCCTAAGAGTTACCTCCCGAGAGCCTCCATGTTGGTCAAATGTGGCCTCTCTCTAAGTCAAACTCAGCATATAAATGCATTACCTTCAATCCAGCATGGGGCATGACTCTTGGGGATGAGCTTCCCTGGCACTGAGGGATTACTATGAGCACCAACTAGTAATAAAAGTGAGAAAAGGCCTTGAATAAAAGGAGGGAAATGTAAAGACAATTGAGTTTATATGGCTAAGAGACTTCAAAGTGAGTAGGGAGGTCATCCCAGATGTAATGCTTCTGCACATCTCAGCAGGATCACATAGACTGCCAATGTATATACTACCCCAAATAGTGGACTCTGGAGACACCCAGGTCCTACAGTCATGGCAGATGTCTCTAGAGTTTGGTGCCTTGCCATTGGGCCCTACTTTGGAGTTTGTGCTCCAGAGTGTGGCAGAGTTAGACTCAGTTGTGATTTCTCTACACATGCTTCTTCTGTCACTTCTACTTGAACTTATAGTTGGTTCCGGAATTGGTACGTGTATATTCAAAAGACTTGAATCTTTGGGCTGTCCATGTGCTAGCTGGACCCTGAGCCTCAGCGGACTTGCAACACCTACTGCCCAGTTTATTGGACTCACCCAGGACAACTAACAAGGAAGTGAGGATGGACAGCCACCATACAAAGGAACTGAGAGAGTCTACAATTGCAAGCAAGAGAGTCCCATCCATCAGTCATATGAAATCAAAGACCCCTCTCAATTAGAGGTGGAGTGGGCATCACCATTCCAGAATCCTCAGGATTGGGGAATAAAATATGGACTAGAGTAGGCTTACTGGTGTTCTACTCTAGACTTATTGTGATTCTAGCAATGAAAGAAATTATATCATTGATGTGGAGACAGTGGCCACTGGAGGTGCTGAAGGCAGGGAGAGGGAAAAAGAGGTGTAATATGAGGGCTCTTTTGGGACTTGGAATTGTCCTGAATGACATTGCAATGACAGATAGAGTCCATTATATATCTTGCCATAACCTACAGAATTGAGTGGGAGAGAGTATAAACTACAATGTAAACTATAATCCATGCTTAGTGGCAATGCTCCAAAATGTGTTCATCAATTCCAATGAATGTACCACACTAATGAAAGAAGTTGTTAATGTGGGGAAAAGTGGGAGGTGTGGGGAGTACGGCATATGGGAGTCCCTTATATTTTTTTATGTAACATTTTATGTAATCTAAATATCTTTTAGAGAAAATAAAAAATATATTTTAAAAAAGCAAATCTCTTATTAGAGACAGGGAAGGACTGTATATGTTAATAAAAGAAACAATTCACCAGGAAGAAATAATAATTATAAATATATATACATCTAACCAGAATGCCTCAAGATACATGAAGCAGACATAGCAAAACGAAGGGAGAAACAGATATCTCTACAATAATAGTTGGAGACTTCAATACACACTCTCAGCACTGGATAGAAACTCTGAACACAGGATCAATAATGAAACTGATAGCTTGAATAATGTATAAATGGACTAAACCTAGTAGACATATTGAGAACATTGCCCTGCAAAACAGCAGGATATACATTCTTTTCAAGTTCTCATAGATCTTTCTCTAGAATAGACCATATGTTGGGTCACAAAGCAGATCTCAATAAATTCCACAAGATTGAAATTATATAAAGCACTTTCTCAGATCATAATGGAATAAAGTTGGAAAAACAAGAGCTGAAAAAAGGGAAAACTCACAAATATATGGAGATTAAACAACACATTCTTAAATAACATTGGGTCAAAGAAGAAATTTTGAGAGAAATTAATAAATATCTTGATACAATGACAATGAGAACACAACATACAAGAACCTATGGGATACAGTGAAAACAGTGCTGAGAGAGAAATTTATAACCCTCTGTGATTTCATTTAAAAAAAGAGCTAAAATCAATGACCTAGGTACACAGCTGTAGGAACTAGAAAGAGAACTAGAATAAGAGGATACTATGAACTACTGTATGCTAAAAATCAGACAATGTAGATGAAATGGTAAAATTTATAGGAATGTATGAATAACCTACACTGATACTAGAAGAAATAGCAGACCTCAAAAACCAATCAGAAGAGATTGAAATAGTTTTCAAACAATTCCCCGAAATGTAATGCTCAGTACCAGATGGTTTCACAGGTGAGTTCTACCATGCATTCAAAGAAGATTTAATACCAATCTTACTCAAGCTCTTCCAAAAAATTGAGCAAGAAAGAATGCTAACAAACTCATTCTGTGAAGTCAGTATCACCAAAATACCAAAGCCAGATTATGGTATTACATAAAAAGAAAATTACAGAACCATTTCCCTAATGAATACAGATGCAAAAATCCTCAAGAAAATGTGTACTAATTAAATACAGCAATGCATTAAAAGAATTATTCATCATGATCAAGTGGATTTTATAGCAGGCATGCAAGGGTTATTCGACACAAGAAAATTAATCAGCATAATACACCACATTAGTAAATCAAAGAAGAAAAATCACATGATCCTTTTGACTGATGCAGAAAAGGCATTTGACAAAATAGAGCATCCTTTCTTTGTGAAAATACTACAAAAGAGAGGAACTGAAGAAAACTTTCTCAACATGATAAAGGCCATGTATGAAAAACCCACAGCTAACATGGTATTCAATGGTGAAAGACTGAAAGCTTTCCCACTGAGATCAGGAACAAGACAAGGATGCCCACTGTCACCAATATTGTTCAATGTAGTGCTAGAGGCTCTAGCTAGAGCAAACAGTCAAGAAAAAGAAATACAAGGCATTCAAATTGGAAAGGAGGAAGTAAAACTTTTGCTATTCACAGATGATATCATCCTATATCCATAATTTCCTGAAAAATCTACCAAATCTGCTAGAGCTAATAAATGATTTCAGTAGAGTGGCAGAATACAAGAGCAGTATGAAAAAATCATTGGTGTTTCTATGCACTAGTAATAAACAATCTGAGTTTATTCAGAGGAAGTCAGGAAAAATATTCCACTTACAATAGCAACTAAAATAATCAGATATTTAGGAATGAACTTAACCAAGGATGCAGAGCACTAGTATTCAGAAAACTATAATGCATTGTTTAAAAAAAATAAAAAAAGACCTAAATAATTGAATGAATATTCCATGCTCATGGATTGATTAAATATCATTAAGATGTCAATTCTACCCAAATTGATATACAGATTCAATGCAATCCTGATAAAAATTCCACCAGCATTTTTTTTTAAAAATGGAAAACACAATTATTAAATTTATTTGGAAGGGTAAGGGATGCCAAATAGCCAAAAACATCTTAAAAAGGAAAAGAAAAGTTGGAGGACTCTCACTTTCAGATTTTAAATCATATTACCTAGCTACAGTGGTTAAGACAGCATGGTACTGGCATAAAGATAGACACACAGACCAATGGAATTGAACTGATGGTTCAGAAATAGACCATCACATCTATGGTCAAGTAATTTTTGACAAGAGTGTCAAACTCGCCCATCTGGGGCAGAACAGTCTATTCCACAATTGGTGCTGGAAGAACTGGATATTCATATCCAAAAGAAAGAAAGAGGACCCCTATTTCACACCTTATACTAAAATTAACTCAAATTGGATCAAAGACCTAAATATAAAAGCAAGAACCATACAGCTCTGTATTAGTCAGCCAAAGGGGTGATGATTCAAAGTACCAGAAATCTGTTGGCTTTTATAAAGGGTATTTATTTGGGGTAAAAGCTTACAGTTACAAGGCCCTAAAGAATCCAACTCAAGGTTACTTTCTTACCAAAGTCTGTTGCCATGTGTTGAAGAAAGATGACTGGCTACCTCTGCCTGGTGTCTCCTTCCTTCTTTTAAAGGCTCTATTCTCTTTGGCTGCAAACTATCAGGTGAATGGCACATCTCTTCCCAGGGTTTCAGGACCAAAACTGACAAAGTACTCCCTCTTCCATGTCTATGGAGCTCTTGTACTTTCTTTTGTGTGTCTTCTTGAATGAGTAAGCATTTATATATTCCACCAAGGGGACAGGGCCTTACGCTGAATTGCACCCTACTGATGTGGTTGAATCAAAGCCTTAACCTTAACATAATTTAATCAAAGACATCTCAGCTGAACCTAGTACAATCAAAGGGGCTCCTGCCCAAAGGAACAGACCAGTTTACAAACCTATTATCTCTTTTTAGAATTCATAAATAATCTCCAATGTGACAAGCTTCTAGAAGAAAATGCCAGAAAATATCTTCAAAGACTGGTGGTAGGTGGTGCATTCTTAAACCTTATACCAAAAACATGAGCAATGAAAGAAAATATGGATAAATGGAACCTTGTCAAGCTTAAACACTTTTGTGATTCAAAGATTTTTGTCAAAAAGGTGAAAAGGCAGCCTACTCAATGGGAGAAAATATTTGGAAACCACATATCCAATAAGGGTTTGATTTCCATTCTATATAAAGAGATCACACAACTCAACAATCAACAAGATCAAGCAACCCAATTAAAAAATGGACAAAGGATTTAAATAATATTTCTCCAGAGGAAATACAAATGGCCAAAGAGCATGTGAAAAAATGTTCCATTTCACTAGCTATTAGGGAAATGCATATCAAAATGACAATGCAATATCATCTCAAGCTGCATAGAAGGGCAATTATTAAAAAAAAAAAAAAAGAAAGAAAACAAAAAGTGCATGAGAGGATGTGGAGAAATAGGAACACTCCTCCACTGTTGGTGGAATTGTAAAATGGTACGGCCTCTGTGGAAGGCAGTTTTGCGGTTCCTCAAAGAGCTAAATATAGAATTGCCATATGATCCAGCAATTCCTCTACTAGGAATATATCTAGAAGAACTGAAAACTGTGACACAAACAGACATCTGCACACCGATGTTCACAGCAATGTTATTCACAATCGCCAAAGGATGGATACAACCCAAATGCCCATCAACAAATGAATGGATAAACAAAATGTGGTATATACATTCAATGGAATACTATGCTGCTGTAAGAAGAAATGAATTTGGGACACATATGATAACATGGTTGAATCTTGAAGACATTATGCTAAGTGAAGTAAGCCAGACACGAAAGGACAAATAGCACATGGTCTCATTAATATGATCTAAATAGGAAGAATAAACACATGGAGTAAAAACTTAGAGTGTAGGTTATTAGGAGATAAGAGGAGGGCTGAAGAGGACTACTAATGCTTAATTCATGTACAAGTTTTAATTAACAACTATAAAAATGAGGAAGTGGATAGATAGAGTTGATGGTAACACATTATAGTGAGTAGCAGCTGGTTTATAAATGGGAATGTGGGAGTGTCCTTCTGTGAGCTAGAGTGGATATACATCACTATTGCAGGATGTTGGGCATGTGGAGAAGCACAGGAAAAATATAATTGGTATGCCCTATGGACTGTGTTTAACAGCAACACTTTAATAGACTTAGATCTATGCCAAAGATGTACTGTGTTGATAATGGGGATTATGGAAGAAGTGTTCCAAATGTATGCTATGGACCATGGTTGGTGGTAATAGTCTAATGATATTATCTCATAGTTTGTAACAAATGTTCCACCTCTGTGTGGTTTGATGGTGAAAGAGTGTTGTATGGGAATTTTATGTCTGTGCATGATTGTTTTGTAAGTTCACAACTTCTGTAATAAAACTACATTTAAAAAATAATATAGGGTGGGTTGTGGGAAAACACACCAATCATAAGATATGGACTATAGTTAGTAGTAATATTTTGATGATATTGCTTAATAATTTGTAACGAATGTTTCACAACAATGCAAGCTGTTGGAGGTGGGGTGATATATGGGACTTCTGTATGATGTTATGCATGTTTGTTTTTTAAGTTCACAACTTTCACTATGCACTTATTGCTTATATATGTTCATATATGAATGATATATTTCAATAAAATTTTAAAAATGTAAAAAATATTCTAGCATAGTAAAACCAACAGAAAATTAGGGTAACCTTTCTTTCCATTATGATGTATACCATGCTAAAATTTTATGTGTTATAGCCCATGTAATCTTAAAACATCTTTTCAAATCCTAATATTACCACATTCTCATACATATTTCAAAAACACTGCTAATACAAATTAAGCAAATTGCCAAGACCCAGAGATAAAAACTGAACATCAGTATTTGAACCATTTCTCCTTGACTGGAACACCTATTATCATTGTGTAAAACAGTAGTTTATTCCAATGCAGTGGATTCTAAGATTAGCAAGGTAAATGTAAGCCAATATGAAGGGATTTTTAAATAACATTAGAGAAGTTTGGATTATAAGGAGAAGTGTTTTCCAGTAAATCTTTGGATAGGGGAGTGAAATGATTAATGATATACTTTAAGATAGCCCTTGCATTCTTTAAATTCAAGTGGTAACACCTGGAACTAGTTAAGCACCTTAAAGTGCAGATTTCTATATGAGTAACAGTAAATAGATTATTTGGCCTATATAAGGTAATGACCAATTAGTAAGACTCCAAAAGAAAGCTTAAATTATTACTAAAATATCTCTAATGATGACTATTCTGGGGCACAGTATGAGAGGCACAATAGCTATCACCTTATGTACTTTAATTCTGAATGTGACATTTGAGATCATCCTTTCTGCATAGCAATTTTCATCACCATATTTGTCAAATGAGAGGATTCATCAAGGAGAAAATCACAGTGTAAAACACAGAGATTTCCTTGTCCTTGTGCTCACTGCCATCAGGTAGAACTTAAATATAGATACAGTGCACAAAAAAAGACACCTAAAACCATTATGTGCGGGTAAAGATTGAGAGAGCTTTACATCACCCTGTGGAGGAGTGCATCCCAAGACTGTATAGTATAAGTACATAAGAAGCCAAAAGGACAATAAAAACTACAACCACCATCATTCCTGAATTGACAGTAGCTAAGGTGCAAACAATGTGCATTTCTTTGCAGACCAGTTTCAAAATAGGCTTCACATTACATATGTAGTGATTTATCTGATTAGGGCCACCAAAAAGTAATTGGAGCACCATTAGCAGTAGAGGAATAGAGTGCCAAAATCCACAACATGCAGGTTCAAGTTGCCCATGTAGTGCTGGAGCTTGGCAATTGCAAATAGGGGTCAAAAGCCACGGACAAGAGATGAATATTTCCATTCCCACAAAGAGTTGACAGTGAAGAGCTGGGACATGCAGCTGTTATAGGAGATGTTTTTTTCTCTCTGAAGTTAAGTCACTGATAGGCTGGGGAAGCACAGCAGATGTGTTTTGTTTGTGTGTTTATAATATATATATATATTTTTCATATTAATGCCAATAAAATTCTGTGGTCCTTTGAGGAAAAAATGATAATAGATGTCTTATGATTTTGTTGAATTCTCTCTTTGGAATAGATCTTATACCTTCTCCTCTCAAGACCCCCAAGATCTGTAATACCTTAACATACCCACACAGACACCTGCACATATGTACATTGTCTTTATTTAAAAAAAAAAATACAAGCGTAATTGGAAAAATACTGCATTAAATCAAATCACACTGTACTACGAATAACTAGAATAACTATCACAGCTAATTTTCTTTGGAATCAACGGAGTTTTTTCCCTGATATTCCAGAGGTTTCCATGACCAGAAGGGAAAAAGTTATATGTTAAATGAAGAAAAGTCACAAAGAAATGACTTAGTGAAATAGGAGTTCCTGACACTAGAAACAAAAGTTGTTTCTTCTAAGGTTGTTCTTGGATCTCACCCTGGCTTTGTGACAGGAATACTCAATCAGGAAAACTGTGTGAAAGCAATGCATTTGTTCTGGTGAGCAATGATAAGACTCTGGGCAATGAGAAATGGCAGGTAAATGGGAGCCAAGGCAGAGAGTAAGACTGGTTTATGTGATTCATAAGATGTCAGAGTAAGGGGTGGTTGGAACAGTAGTTCCACTTTGATGAAGAAGAACATACATTTAAATTTTATTATAGGTTGGATATATTTTCCTGGATTTTATTCCCACTCTGAGAGGCACTTGTGGGCACAGCCTAAGTTTTTCTCTGAACTCATTTGCATGATTGTTAATACCATAAAGAATGTTCTGGATATGTGAGAACATTGTATGCAGTGAAATAAAAACAGGAGATTGTATTTTTGAATTCACATCAATAAACATTTATTTCATGCTAGACACATTGCAAGAACAGAGACATGTGAAGAAAAAATGAGACATCATGTAATCTGCTTCAGTCAAATGGTGAAAACCCAGTTCATGAAGAAGAAATGTTAGTGTAGGGTATTTGATACCTTGAAATAGAATCAAATACAGATGGATAGAAATATAAGAATGGGGAAGAAAAATTAAATAATTCTGATCTGTTAATAGGTCTACAAAATCCTCCAGAATAAGATAATAAAAGAAGAATGTGAAGTATATGGACGATATGGAACCACAAGTATAAGGAATGGGGCATCCTAAGCAGAGAAGATACAGAAAGAATTCCATAGATACGATAGATTGTGAAGGTTGTTTGGAGAATATAGAGGGACACAGTGTGGCCTGCTTAAAGCGTACAGGCAAAGGAAAACAAATAATAAAGGTGGTAAAGAACTAATAGGAGTTTCTGTTATGGCATATGCCATCTAACACTTCACATGTATTAACCAACATAATATTACAACATTATAAAGAATAACATTACTCCATTTTCATAGAAATTTTCAAAAATGGAGGCTCACAAAATTGAAGCCAATTTCCAAGACCCCAAGATGAAAATTAACAGTCTTTGACCATTTTCATGACTGCAAAGTCTATTATCACTCTGTCACTTTACCCTATGTGGTAGGACTATGATTAGTAAATTAAACTTTGGACAATTGTGGAAGATTTCTGACTAATAAATGTGAAGGTTATATTTCATTCCAAGGAAAATTATCTTCCATGTAAATTTTTTGAGATGTGAGTGACATGATCAATAAGATGCTTCAGGAAGTCATTTCTTGCATTCATCAAATACAAGTGTGCAGATTGTAATATGAGTAACAATAATTTGTGCCTTTGTTTCATCTAGTGTCAGGGGTCATTTAGTACAACACCCCAGAGTTCTAACACATCTCTGTTAACTATCCTGAGTTCAAAGGATAGAAAATATAGTGAAAAAGACCTTATTTACTTTAATTTTGAATGTGACATTTGAGACCATAACTTTTGCATTGTAACTTTCATCTCCACATTTCTCAGGGTATAGATGAGAGGATTCAGCATGAGGGCAATTACAGTGTAAGAGACTGATTTCCTTGTCCTTGTTCTCACCACCAGCAGTTAGAACATATATATAAATACAGGGTACAAAAAATAAGGTTACAACCATTATGTGAGAGCTACAGGTTGAGAGGGCTTTGCATCGTGCTGAAGGCGAGCATGCCCTAAAACTGTAGAGTATGAGTATGTAAGAAGCCAAAAGGACAAGAAAAACTACAACCACCACCATCCCTGAATTGACAATAGCTAAGGTGCTAACAACGTGAATATCTTTGCAGACAAGTTTCAAAAGAGCCTTCACATCACACATGTAGTGATTGATTTGATTAGGCCACAGAAAGGTAAATTGAGGACCATGAACAGTAGAGCAATAGTGCCAAAAACCCAGGCCCCAGGCCATGACAATCAGCGTGTTACTTCTGCCAGTTTATGATGACCATGTAGTGCAAGGGCTTGACAATGGCGACATAATGGTCAAAAGCCATGGACACCAAGAAGAATATTTTTACACCTGCCAGCAAGTGGGAAGTGAGGAGCTGGGTCATACAGTTGCTATAAGAAATGGTTTTCCTCTCTGAAGCTAAGTCTCTGATAAGCTGGGGAACCACAGGGGAGATATAGAAGAGGTCCAAGAGGAAGAGATGGCAGAGAAAGAAGTACATTGGTTATTCAATTAGATTGCTGCAGGTGATAGTGAGTAAGATGATGAAGTTTCCTATTAATACTGTCAAGTAACAGAGCAGGAACAAGAAACAGAACAATAGCTCTATTTGCTTATTCTCCTATAGACCCAAGAAGACAAATTCAGTGACATTGTTCTAATTTTCCATCTGGTTAAGGTGCATCTGATATTCACAAAAATTTAATTAATAAGAAATGATTCAAAAGATAATATTAAAGATTTAATAGCATTTTTAAACATTGTTATTATAATGTATATCACAGCACATAGATTTCAGGATTAATCTATTAAACCCTTTTTTGATTGAAGGCACCATATTAATGTTAATTGTTTTTTAATGAGAGTTAGAGTGTAATTTACCCCTGGCACTTTTAGAAATATATTATATGTATTTAACTCCCATATTAACCAAAGCTTAAGTACATACTCTTATTATACTTAATTTACATATGGGGTAATAGATTCATAAGAGGGTTCATTAGTTATACCAGTATAATTCTTAATTACATTAAGATGTTAAATAGCAGACCTAAACTGTGAGGCCATATCTGCAGACAGATTACATGTGTTTCACAGCTATGCTATATTATCCACAACCAAATGGCATTCCAAATATTTTTCATATCTGTAAATGAAGGAATGAAGCTATTCCTTCCACTTCTCTATGAGACATAGACTTTCTCTAATTCTTAATCTCACTGAAACTAAATATTTATTCTTATAATAAAAATAAGTTTTTAATCATAACAAAGAAATAGTCTGAATTAGGTGCTGTTTGGTTCAATGTATCTTCTTCTTGGCATGTTAGTTTGAGGTCCATTCAGGACATGGAAAGGCTGGAAATAGGGAACCAGAGGCAGCTATTTCTGGTTATCTGATTATAGGAAACAAAATGATATATAACACTCTGCCTTTCTCCTAATTAGGATAAAGTCATAGTTTAGAAGCTGCT
The DNA here is from genome assembly GCA_026826555.1 of Tolypeutes matacus. Classification (NCBI taxonomy): domain Eukaryota; kingdom Metazoa; phylum Chordata; class Mammalia; order Cingulata; family Chlamyphoridae; genus Tolypeutes; species Tolypeutes matacus. The sequence goes on from JAKSZT010054332.1 coordinate 625,918, forward strand.
TTTAACACTTTAAGACACTTTAGAGGCTCAATGTTTTCTCTTGCCATTTTGAAGGAATTAATGAGATCAAAGAATGACCTGAATATAGGAATATGAATTTAGAAGAGTGCAGACATTCAGATGTAGTATATCTGGGGGAGAGGGAGCTAATACATTTACATTGAAACCATCACCTTTACATCTATGAAAATGTCCTATGCAGATAACAGTATGCCCAAAAGACTTTTACCTTTGATGAATTTGTTGTTATTGCTGTTTTATAATGGCATCAATGAGGGTAAAATATGATGTAGTAAAAGCATCACAAAGGAAACAGTCTCGAATTTCTTGTTAATTCCTATGTTGGTAGCACTGGGCAATTCATTTTCTCTGAGCCTTCTTTAAGTGCCAGACAGAACCAATGATACTAGATTCATTTAACATATGACAAGAGAAAAGGAAATGAAATTCATATAAAGATTAGTATATAAAGGGCTTATGATTCTAATTTAATTCAGCCTTCAAAGCAGTTCTGAATATGTTTTAGAGAGGAACAAACTGTTGTGTAAGGAAATGGATATCACCATTTTCATCAGTTAATTGGTTTTATCTCTTATGGGTTTTTTGTTCTGCCACAGGTGATGGTGATGAATTGAAGAACTCATGTTATAAGGCAAAAATATGTGACATGTTAAAAGTTTAGTCTCAGTTCAAAATACAACTTAACAAATTACTTCTTTATAAATTAAGAATATCCAAACATATTCTCTGTGTATGTAGAAGAATCTGATAAATTAAAGAACATAAAGAGATCTAAAAATACCTTTTCATTAAAGCTGCAGAACAAAACTGTAGAAAACCTAGAGGATTAAAACTATAGAAAGTTCAAATCTGACTTTAGAATGTTTCTCTAACATGGTGCAGCCTCAGTATTTCTGAACATTTGGATCAAGTCCTGCTCTGCTTAAGATGATTGACCACTGGTTGGGAAAACACAAACCATATAGAAAAATATCCTTCAAAGCAGTGCCCATAGAGTCTCTACTAGGAATCCTTGAAATATTTAACTTATGCTGAAATGTTGCCCAGACCCATCTCCAAATCATTTCCCTCCTGATCTTCCAATCCTCAAATTTCCTTGTGCTCTTACAAATCCATTGCCCCTTCCATGGGCACACATGCACACACACACACACACTTTTGTATAAGCACACATGCATAGATACACACGGTTTTTGGAGAGAACAGTTTTGGGCTCACATTTTCAGATACCTTAAAGTTAAGGAGTCTCTCCAAAAGTTCCTCCTTTTTAATAATATAAATCCCTGGAGAAAGATCCTTTGAAGAATTGTTCAAAAGTTTCAAAAAGAGCTTTTTGAAACTCCAAGATTTTTATTCCCAATGTTCATTTATGCACAATATTTATACTAATCCTAGTGCTCTCTTCTTTCATGAGACTTTATATTTCTAAGAATGTCAAGGTAGATCTTTAAGTTAGGTCCCTTTGCTTTTCTTTGAAGTTTCTGTGAAAGCAGCACATAAATGTGTAAAGCCTCTGGCAGTTCTATGAATACTCCATCCAATAGAACCTTTTAGGAAAACATTTTTGGGAATTCCTTGAGTTAAAAGGCACAAAATAAGACCAAAGAGAATATCTCCAATGAGCATTTTGTCTGAAAGATAAGTTAACAAGGGAGAGAAAGAGAAGAGGTTGTGAGCCATCACCCACATGGACAAAATCTATGGTAAAGTGATAGAGTATAGTTGCATATTGAAGGATAGGACAGATGGGTAGTGATATTACTGGGTTTGGTGGTGCAGTATTGACAGGTGGGTAGATTAGGAAGGGCAGGTTAGAATACCCAGGGCATGTAACTATGAATCTTGTCATTCCACGAGTCAAGACTGAGGAGTGTCATATGCCCCAGGGGGATGGGGAGGAAGGAACGAAAAGATCAAATGGAGTATTTAGTGGTCATGGGAAGTGTTTTTCATTACCTTACAGTAATGGACACAGGACATGGTAAATATCATAAAAAATTATTAAACTGTACCGTCTAAATTGTAAGCTATACTGTAAACCATTGAAAATGTTTAGTGGCTATATTTCACTATCTATATAACAGTTATACCAATGTTAACATCCATTTAAAAAAAAGGTTTTAATATGGGGTGGGGAAGAGGGAGGGAGGTTGGGTATGTGGGAGTCTCTAGTATTCCATGTGTGACTTTTCTGTGACCTAAAACTTCTTTGAAAATTAAGTGAAAATTTGGGAGACACTAGGGAATGAGAGGGGGAAGGTGTCACGGTACACTGGGCATCCGATAATGCAGTGATAAAAGGAAAAAAGAATAATTTTTTAAAAAGGATTTTTTTTTGTTTTTTTCCCATTTTTTAAATGTCCCAATCTGCTAATTATATTTTATTTTTAGTTTTTTTTTCCTGAGTTTCCTTTTATTTTATCTCTTGCATTTAAGCTTATCATTATTATTTCATCTTCCTATTAATTGTATTTGGTTATTATATGTGCTTCATCTTCAAGGAGGGTTTAGATCACAGAAGGCTTACAATGGGGGCTGCAGAGAATCATTGGTGGGAGGTGTCAGGGATGGGGGATTCAAGGGAGTAATTTCATCTGAATATACATGAAAGATATATAAAATTGTTCAAATTATCAAGTGATGGGGCATGGTCATGGTGGGTAGACAATTACTCAATAAATGAGGGAATCTGAATTCCCAGGCTGGAGAGCCTGCCACATTCTCCAAGGGAACAGCAACAGTCCCCTGACTGCAGGGGCAGTGTCTGGCAAAAGAGGATGGCCCACTGATGGGTTCTTGTTATTGATGACTAGAATTATGAGTCTTTGCTCTTGTAATTGAAACTAAGCCTACTGTTATGGGGTGCCTAAGAGTTGCCATCTGAGAGCCTCCTTGTTGCTCAAATGTGGCCTCTCTCTAAGCCAAACTCAGCATATGAATGCATTACTTTCCTCCCAGCATGGGACATGACTCCCGGGGTAAAGCCTTCCTAGCAATGAGGGATTAATACCAAGTGCCAACTGGCAACATGACTGGAAAAAAGCCTTGAATAAAATGGGGAAAAGGTAAAGACAAATGAGTTCATGTGGCTGAGACTTCAAAGAGAGTTGGGAGGTCATCCCAGAGGTAACGCTTATGCACACCTCTGTAAGATCTCATAGAACACCAAAGTGGATATCACCCCACACAAAGGGGCTCCTGAGGGCTCTGGAGACACCCAGGTCCTATATAAGGGGGGATAGCCCAGAGATTGATGCCTTATCAGTGGGCTCTACTTTGGAATCTGTGCTCCTGAGAGTGACAGAGTTGGACTCAAATGAGTCCTCCCTGCACATGGTCCATCAGTCCCTTCTATTCAAACCTATATGTGATGGTAGAGTTTGTAGGTGTACTTCCAGAGACTGGAGCCTCTGGCCTACCTATGTGCCAGCTATGCCTGGAATCTTGGTGCAGCTGCAACTCCTACTCTACAGCTCAATGGACTCACCCAAGTCACCTGGTGAGGAGACGATGATGGACAATGGCCATCCCAGGGATTGGAGATAGCCTGCACCTGCAGGCAGGATAATCCCATCCACCGTATCCATGGGATATAAGCCCACTCTCACTTGGAGGTGGAGTGGACATCACCGTACCAGTCCCCTCAGGATTGGGGGAAGAGCTATGGACTAGAGTGGACTTAATGGTGTTCTGTTGTAGACATATTGTGATTCAAGCAATGGAAGAAACTATAACAGTGAGGTGGAGCCAGTGGCCACTAGACGCTTTTGGGACAGGGAGGGGAAGGGCAGTTGTAATACAGGGGATTTTTCAGGACTTGGGGGTTGTCCTGAGTGACGTTGCGGTGACGGATATAGGCCATTTTACATCAGCATATACCATGCAGAACTGTGTGGGAGAGAGCGTAGTCTACGATGTGAACTGTGGTCTATGTTTAGTGGCAAAGCCCCAGGATGTGTATATCCATTGCAGGTGATATGCCACACTAATGAAAGATGTTTATGTGGGATGTTACGGGAGGTATGGGAGGTGGGGAACATGGGAATCCCTGTAATTTCTGTGTAATATTTATGTAATCTAAGCATCTTTTAAAATACATATGAAAAAAATAACATTTATGTAAGCAAATGTTCATATATGCATATATATTTATATATCATTTTACAAATATTGGTTTGTATTGTGAAAAATTTGAATTTTACCCACAATAGAAAATAATAATAAAAATAAATAAATAAATAAAAATATATAAAAATTTTAAAAAATTTATTTCTCACTTAAATAAATGAATGAAACCATCCATTTTCAATTTACAAAATATTAGTGGAATATTGAGAAGGTAAATATTTAAAAAAGGAGACTCCATATTTCTCCTAGCTCAGAAAAAAATCAGGTAAAAAATAGAGTAAATAATGTTTAAGATCATTGTAATATTAAGAAAAATTGCAGCAACTTGTGGCAAAATATTATCATTGATACTTATTAATATACATCTTAAAATACAGAACAGAAAGCTACTGAGAGAATTTCTTCTGAAATTTAGGGCATCAAATATTCTACATTTATACTGAAAAGTTTATAAAAATATATACATGGCAGGAGAGTTTGCATGCTTAGAAAAGGCGTGAAAATACCCTATGCTTTCAAGGCCTGATTTCTAGGGACAGTGCAGCAGGAAGTTCAAAATAAACTTAAGTGTTAAGTGTTGAAATCATGTTCCAGCACAGTCTTTTGGTGAAGTGTGAGAGAGGTGTTTTTGTTTGTTGGTTGTTTTTGCTTGATTGGTTGTGTTTTCCCTTATCCTTTTCTTTCTTTTCATTTCCTTTTCTGTTTTTTTAACTCATGAATTTCAATGATATTTTTCAAAACACTAAATGAAAACATCTTAAAAGACAGAGACTTCAGGGACTACACACAATATTGAATGTCATCTTCAAAGCATAGTTTGGAAAAGTCATTAAACAGACAATGACTGGAAATATCAATTATGAAGAATGGCAAACTTAAGGAAGGATAAAAATATCTTTTCCAGAGCTTCCAGGTTATTAAAATTTTAAATATACAATTTTAAATCCCCAAATCCCCAAACAAACAAAGAAAAACAAAAGTGGATGGCCCATTAAAAGGAAAAGTATAATTTGACAGACACCATTCTTCAGGGAGCATAAATATTAGAATTACTTGAAAAATACTTTCTATCATCTGTCCCCATTATGCTCATGGAGTTGATGAAAATTACAGACAAAGAACAAAGTAATCCATGAAAATGATACATGGACAGAATGAGAATATCAATAAAAATTAAACATTACATAAAGGAGTCAAATTATAATTCCTTGTCTGAAAAGTACGGTACTTAAATGAAAATCTCACTAAGTGTTTCAAAGCTTGTTTGAGCTGGCAGAAGAATGAATCAAAGTTAGGAATATTGAAATTATGCATTCTGAAGTGCAGAAATAAAAAAAGGATGAAAAACTTAAACAGACCATAAAGGAACTGTGGGAATGCATCAAGTGTTCCAAGATTTTCATAATGGTATTTCCGTAAGGAGACAAGAGAAAAAAAGAGTCAAAAAGAATATTGGAATAAATAATGATTACTGCTTCCCAAATTGGAAGAAAGACATGAATCAACACATCAATGAAACTCAACAATCTCTGGAGAGTCATTACCCTAGCTGCTTATCACTTGCAAGTGATTCTCAAAGTGACTAATTGTTTATATCTCATCAGAAACAATGGGGTCCAGAAGAGAGCAGAATAACATAATGAAAATGTGATGAAAATAAAGAAAAAAAAACTTGTCAACCAAGAATTCTGTACTTGAAAAATTAATCCTTCAAAAATGAATCATAAATTAAGACAATTCCAGATTTTTTTAAAAAGCTGAGGATTTCATTTTTAGAAGTTATTCCCCAATAGAAACACTAAAGGGAGCTCTAGAGGAGCTGAGTATTTTTATTTTATACAATATATGCTTATATCAATTCATGATAGGTTGTTAGAGGTAGGGATGTTTTTTAAATCTCCATTACACTTACAAAGAAAATACCTAAAATATATACTTGAAAGGAAAGGAAAGGGAACCAAATTTAGTTTAATATGAAAATGCCAACATAGAAAGAAGGACAGAATGGAAGAATTCAGGGACAAAAAGTATATCACATACAGAAAACAAAGTATTTTAAAGAAAGATCTTATGTCATTGATTATTGAATAAGAAAATTCATTCATGAGATGGAAAATAATGTTAAGTGTCTTACTTTGAGATTCATGTACACATAAAGGATGATTAAAATATATATGTAAAATGAAAAAAAAATAAACAAAGAAAAAAAAATATATAAAGGGAAACTCAGAATTACTATGAAAAACTTTGGATTGTATGAAGATTCCAAGTTGAATGGCTTTATTTATTTATTTATTTTTTTAGTAGAGATTGTTGTACTTTAATGTGTATACTCAAGGTATAAGACATTTCCATCTAACATTGTTATAAATAAAAGAAAAAAAATCGTATCAGTCATTCAGGGCTCCTGAATGAACAGCATCTTCATAACTTCCATGTTTATCATCTTTACTTTCTGGGTGTAACTTAATAAGATCATCAATTCGAAGAATAGTAATTGCAGCTTCTGTTGCAAACTTCAAACTCTTTACTTTAACTATGGTAGGTTCAAACACCCCTGCTTGTTTGTTGTCCCGAGGTTTACCATTGACCAAATCAAGACCAATCCATTTTAGATTTTTACGTTCTGGGTTGACTTGAGCCTCATTATGAAAAGCTCTTAACTTTGCAACCAGATCTGTAGAGTCTTGAGCAGCATTAACCGCCAGTGTATTAGGAATAACAAGAAGAGATCTTGCAAACTCTGCAATAGCAAGCTGTTCTCGAGACCCCATGCTGGTCGCATAGTTTTCAAGGTATATGGAAAGGGCTGCTTCCACAGCACCCCCACCTGGAACTACAGATTTTGATTCCAAAACTCTCTTCACCACACAAAGAGCATCATGTAAAGAGCGCTCCATCTTGTCACACATGAAATCATTGGCCCCAGGTAAGATAATTGATGCAGATGTATGAGCCTTAGTATTTTTGATTAAAATCAGTTCATCATCACAGATCCTCTCCTGTACCACCTCTTCTGCTTGCCCCAGCATTGCAGCTTCAAAAGTTTCTTCACCTTCCAGATTGGCCAGGGTTGAAAGAATAATTGCTCCAGAAGCTTTAGCAATGCGTTTAAGGTTCCTTTTTAAAACTCTTCTAACTACCATAGCACCAGCCTCCACAAAATACTTCAAACACATATCATCAATTCCACCGGTGGTTAGAATAACATTGGCACCAGTTGCCAGTATCTTCTGAATTCTCTCCTTGGTGATATCGGATTCCCTCTGTCTAATTTGGTCCAGTTTTTCAGGATCTGTAATAACTACCTGAACTCCAAGCTTCATTTTGGTTTTCTGCAGACTGAAGTCAAGACAAGCAATTTTTGCATTAACTATTCTCTTGGGCATGCCCTGTGATCCTACTACACAGTTGAGTGCATAGCCATTGATCAGCATACTCTCCATTTGACTTCTCCCATGGGCTTTCAGAACATTAACAGAATTGCCTGGATAGCGAGGCTGGCCTCTTATGTCTGTGTACTTAACAGTAAGCACTGCATCTACTACCATATTAGCGAAGAAATCACCATCAATTCCAATGATTTTTGAAGACATAGATGTCTTAGCAGCATTAATCAGGCAATCTCTTCCAAGTTCATCTGTGTTAATAATTAGGTTTTCACTGATATAACGCACTGCTTCCTTGCAAGCAAGTCGATAGCCACTAATAACTGATGTGGGATGAATTTTCTGTTTGACTAGTTCATCTGCATTTTTTAGAAGTTCTGCTGCAATAATAACCACTGAAGTAGTCCCATCTCCAACTTCTTTGTCTTGCAGATCAGCCAGCTCACAAAGAACTTTAGCAGCAGGATGTTCGACCTCTAGTAACTTCAGGATGGTTGCCCCATCATTAGTAATAGTTACATCCCCAATATCATCCACCAACATTTTATCCAAGCCAACTGGACCAAGAGAACTTTTTACAATATTGGCAATAGAAGCTGCAGCCATAACGTTCTGGGAGCGGATAGCCTCCCCAGTGCTGCGGTCCCCGAATACGGACAAAGGTCCCTCCATCTTCGCGGCAGGGGACGCGTCAAATATCACTCACACCACGGGCCACCAGCGTCTTGTCCGCTAGACCGGGCGGCGGCCACAACAGCGGTGGGGACAGCGTGGAGGAGGCGCGAGCTGCGTTGCGGGTGCTGCTGGGTAGCACCGCCTCAACTCGCCTCCCCGCTCCCCACGCTCTGCCGCGGGGCAGGGCGGGAGAGCTGAATGGCTTTATTTAACAATTCAGACTCCACACACAAAAATAATTGTTGACTAAAGCATTAATGTTTAAAATATTTAGTAAGGTAAAAATCACAATGTGAATGGTGATTTCACACAAAATGGCAGAACAAAAATTTATAGGGGTTACTTCTAAGAAAAAAAAAATGAGCTGAAAATAAATATATTGAGATTATTAATCTACAATTCTTCAAACTGATTGTGCACTGAGAAGAACCACAGAAGACCTGGACCAAGGGAGATTTTGCCAAGCTTTCTACCTTTCATAAGTGAGCGTGGGCATGATCCAAGGACTAATATCCATCTCTCAACACTACAGTGGCAGTATGGAGACAGCAGACTAAATTCTAAGAATCTCTGGCTTGCACCAGGACAGACAGGAAGTTTCCTCCTCCAAACTTGGGTTGCCTTGTTTCTGAGGAACAAGTATACAGGCTGCAGCAACCTTCCACAAGTGTTTCTATCTGAAATTTTAATGAGGGATACATTTGAATTTTTTAATTGATAAATTTTTTCATTTGAATCAGTGTCCACTGAATCATGGAAAATAATCTTCAGTGACCAATAAAATAAGGAATTTACACTCTCCAAATATAATTTGGAAAGTCATAAGTAAATGGCTTCAGAAATCAACTCATAAAATCCAGCAATCTCTGAGCAGTGGGAAACCAAGATTTCCAGAGTTATCACAGTACTGCTGAGATTGTTCAATTCACAACCAAAAACTACAAAACATACATGGCAAGGGGAAGTATGGCCCAGTACAAAAGAATTTTTTTGACAGAAACTGTCCCTGAGGAGGCACAGTTATTGAATTACTAATTAAAGATATGAGATAAACTTTTGAATAGAATCATTCATTGAGTTTAAGCAAAAATGTGGAAAATAACTCAAGGAATGTGAACAAAATGGAAATATAATAAAGAAATAGAAATTATAAAGAAAGCAAACAGAAATTCTGGTTTGGAAGAGTACAATAATGGATATAAAATTCTAATAAAGTTTTTCAACAGTATTTCTGAACAGAGAAAATAAAGAAATATTGATTGTGAAGGTAAGACAATTGAAGTGATACTGTCTGAGGAAAAGAATGGAAAAGATTCAAGAAAAGTGAACAGGACCTGAGGGACTTGTGAGACACCATTTATTATACCATGATATGCTTCCTAGGAGACCCAGAAAAAAAGAGAGAGAGAAAGGGCACAGAAAAATATAGCTGAAGAAATAATGACTGTAAACTTTTGAAATCTAATTAAAAACTTGTATATACACACACAAGATGCTCAGTGAAACAGGATGAACTCACGGAGATCCATAATCGACACATTGTTATAAATTTTCAAAACCCAAAGACAAAATTAGTATCCTAAAATTAGCAAGACAGAAGTGACTCAACCCATAAAAGTTATCCTAAATTAGATTAATTTCCGAGTTCTCATTAGGAACCATAGAGAATGGAAGGGAGTGGAATGATATATTCAAATTATCAAAAATAAAATAAATTCACCCAAAAATTATATATCACATAAAACTGTCCTTCAAAATATGAGAACTTAAGACAGTCTCAGTTACATTAAAGTTGAGGGACTTCACTACCACTAAAACTGTCCTTTAAGAAATTATTTTTCATTTTAAAAAAGTTATTGAAGTACATTACTCCTACATGAATATACATTAACAATGTATGTCTAGTAAATGTTGTGAACTTATAAAAGAAATATACATGTCATTATACAGGAATCCCACACATCACCCCACCACCAATATCTTGCATTGTTCTGAAACATGTGTGACAAATTAGGAAAGATCATCATCAAAATATCACTACTAACTATAACTCATAACTTACTTTTGGTGTATTATTTTTCCAAAAACTCCCAATTATTAACACTCTGTATTAGTATTATATATGTTTTAATTATAGTTCATGTGAGAACATTCTCATATTTGTTATATGAACCAAAGTCAAGCTTCCACCATAGTATTCACTGTATTATACAATCCAATTTCTTGTACAATCCACTCAAAGTGTACACTCAGTGGCTCTCATTTTCATCACAGAATTGTGCTGTAATCACCTCAATCAATTTTAGAATGTTTTCCTTACTCCAAAAGGAAAAATTCCATCCCTTTTTTTTATCTCCCTATTTTCTCTTAAAATTGCTATTTTTCTTTGACATTACTGTAAAAATATTACAGTATTACTGTTAGCCATTGCCCATAAGTTACAGTAGTTGCAATTTTTCCAAATATCGCCATATTCTAAACACTTTGTAAAAGAAATACATTCTTATATTTATACAGTTAACGACAATCATCATCCACCACAGAAATCACTAAGCTCTACAGTCCCTAGATTTTGTCTGACCTTCCTTTCAATAGATATTTACATCTATAGGCTATCCCTTTCAGTCACAATTACATTTATAAATCAGCAGTGTTAGTTATCCTCACTATAATGAATTACCATCAACTCTACTCATTTCCACTTTTAAATTTTATGAAAAATTCTACAAATATTAAGCATCAGGTCCCATTCTCAACCCATGTTCTATCTTCTAGTATCCTATACTCTACAGTTTACCTCCATGACTTTGCACCTCATATTTAGTTTAAAATAGACAAAATAGATTTTAAATACATAAGTGTTACATTATGAAGGTCATTATATATTAATAAAAGGGGCAATTCAATAAGAATAAATAATTATAATAATATTTATGTACTTAACCTTAGTGCCTCAAGATGTATGAAGCAGAAATTGGCAAAACTGAAGGGAGATATAGACATATCTACAATAATAGTTGGAGACTTCAATACACAACTCTCAGAATTGTATAGAAAAGCTGGACAGAAGATAAACAAGGAAATAGACACCTCAAATAATATGATTAATGAGCTAGACCTAACAGACATTTATAGAGCATTACCTCCCAAAACAGCAGGAAATATATTCTTCTAAAGTGCTCATGGATCCTTCTCCATGATAGATCATATGTGATTCATAAGACAGTTCTCAATAAATTTAAAAACATTGAAATTAAACAAAGCACTTTCTATGATCATACTGGGATGAATATGGAAATAAATAACAAGCATAAAAAGGAAAATTCCCAAATATATGGAGATTAAACAACACACTCCTAAATAATTTGTGGATCAAAGAGGAAATTGCAGGAGAAATCCGTAAATATATTGAGATGAATGAAAAAAGAACACAACATATCAAAACCTATGAAATACAGCAAAAGCAGTGCTGAAAGGGAATTTTATAGGCCTCAATGCTTACATAAAAATAGAAGAAAGAGATAAATCAAAGACCTAACTACACACCTGGAGGAACTAAAAGAGAACACCTACTATTCCCAAACCAAGCCAAAGAAAAGAAATAGTAAAAATCAGAGGAGAAATAAATGAATTTGGGAGCAAAAATACAATAGAGAGAATAAAAAATAACAAAAGTTAGAACTTCAAGAAGAGCAACAAAATCAACAAACCCTTAGGCTGATAAAGAGAAAAAGAGAGAAGATGCAAATGAATAGATTAAGAAATGAGAGGGAGGACATCACCACTGGAATAAAAGTGAGCATAAGAGGATACTATGAACAGCTCTAAGCTAACAAACTAGACAATATAGAGGAGATGGACAAATTCCTAGAAATACATGAAAATCTACACTGACTCTAGAAGAAACAGAAGACCTCAACAAACCAAGCACAAGTAAAGAGATTGAAACAGCTATCAAAAAATCTCACAGCAATGAAAGGCCTAGAACCAGATGGTTTCACAGGTGAATTTTGCCAATCATTCAAAGATGATCTAATACCAATCTTGCTTAAGCTCTTACAAAAAATGAAAAGACAAGAATGCTACCAAACTTATTCAATTAAGCCAACATTGCCCTAATTCAAAATCCAGATAAAGATATACTTAAAGAGAAAATTACAGACCAATTTCTCTAATGAATACAGATGCAAAAATCCTCAATGACATACTTGCTAAGTGAATCCAAAATCATATTAAAAGACTAATACATCATGATCAAATAGGTTTTTTCCAAGGTATGCGAGTGTTTTTCAACAGAAGAAAATCAATTAGCATAATACATCCCATAAATACATCAAAGAAGAAAAATCACATGATCCTCTTGATTGATTCCATAAAGATATATGGCATAATTCAGCATCCTTTCTTGTTAAAAAATACTCCAAGATATAGGAAGAGAAGGAAACTTTCTCAACATGGTAAAGTGTATGTATGAAAAACCACAGCTTCCAGAACATTGAATTTATCATTATGCATTAAGATTTTCCTTTTTTAAACTTTGTATTAGAAGTATTAGATTATAGAAAATTTATGTAAAAAATATGGGTGGTCCCATATAGCTTACCCCTCTCACATTTTCCCCACATCTTTCATTAGTGTGGTACATTTTTTACAGTTGATGACCACATATTGAAACATTACGACTATCCATGGTCTTTAATTTACATTATGCTTTACACTTTGCACTGGACAATTATAAAGGTTTTGACAAAATGTATAATGGTCTGTGTTTGTCATTGTAATATCATTCAGAACAAGTCCATGTCCCCAAAATGCTCCATGTTCCACCTATTCTTCCCAATCCCTTCCCTCAGAACATCTGGTTACCACTATCTTTATATCCATGTTACAAGTTCTTGTTACTAGAATAATAATAAGTTTACATTGGCCTGTGGCTGCATTATCCCCTTATGTTTGGTCATTCATCAATCTTGAGACTTTGGGGATGGTGATGCCCACTCTGCTTTGGATTGAACAGGGGTTTAGAGCTCATGAGGCAGATGGATGGAACTGTCTTGCTTACAGATGTAGATACTCTGTTTTTTGAGTTGGCCATTGTCCATCATCATCCTTTTGTTAGTTTTCCTGGGCAAGTCCGATGAACTGGAGAGTAAGTGTTGGCTGCACTTCTGCTGAGATTAAGGTCTCAACTACCATATGAACAGCAGCAAGATTTAAGTATCTAGGAAATATATTGAATGGATATAGTCCTAATTATGGGTTCAAATAAAAGTGGCAGAAGAACCACGTGTAGGGAAATTAAAAATGAGTCTAACTGTTATATTGGGAAAATAGGTTGTCATATATTCCAAGTTAAGGCCCACCAATAGGATCCCATTTTCTGTGGTTGTGTGCACTGGCTATGGTGTTCAGATGTCCCTAGAGCCCTCAGGAGCACCCCTGCTTGAGGTTGTGTTTACTGTGACAGTTAGTGAAATTTGACTGAGATGTGTATAAGCATAACCTCAGGAATTACCACCCAGCTCACTTTGAAACCTCTTAGCCATAAAAACTCTTTTGTATTTAATTTTCCCCCCTTTCAGCCAATGTCTTTCTCCAAATGCATAACTAGTTGGTGATTGGTAACAATGCTTCCATCCCAGGGAGGCCTGTCCCTTGGAATCATGTCCCACGGGGGTGAAGGTTGTGAGTTTATATGCTGAGTTTGGCTTAGAAAGAGGCCATCTTTGGGTAACAGGGATTTTTCAAGAGTTAACCCTTAGGCTATAGATATTACTAGGCTAAGTTTCAAATTTACAAGAATAAGGTTCATAAGTACAATTATTAATATCAAGGGCTGGTGTATTGTTCTGTCCTCTTTCACTAGGCAATGCCTATGTAGTCTAGAGATTCTTGCCACTCTATTAGAGAAATAGCAGGACTCCTCAGGATGTGAATTTTATTTATTATTTGTTGTTTATTGTGTGGGTCTCCACTAATTGAGAAAACACCCCATGACCACATGAACACATTCATATACCATACAGACATGCCCTATTTGCACTCTTCACACATCCCCCCCACTATTGACATCTGCACCAGTGATCCTCCCCTGCCTTAGTTGTAAATTTATTGTAATCTAAAATGTCTCCAGAAACAAAAGCAAAAATTTTCTTGCATTGTTCCTTTCATCACTGTAAGGATGTAAGGTCTGTTATCTTTTATATATATTGACAATATCTTCTGTATGTTCCCCATATCTTATTTGTTTCACTTCACCTTCAAAGAAATTTAGGTTACAGAAAAGTCACATTGAACATATAAGAGATTCCCATATACCCAACATCCTCCCCCTTACATTTTCCCCTATTAATAACATCTTCTACATGAGTATGGTACATCTGTTAAAATTGATGAGCAAATATTGAAGCATTGCTACTAACCATGGTCAATAGTTTACATTATGCTTTACACCTTGCAATTTAAAATTTTATAGGTTTTGGCAAAATATATAATGATCTGTATCTGTCACTGAAAAATCATGCAGAACAAAAATCCAATGCCCTAAAAACATCCTTTGTTCTACCACTTCTTCCCTCCCCCTCCCCTCAGAACCTCTTTTAACCAATAAGTTACAATTTTTTCAAGAATAAAGTTCATCATTACATGCATTAATATTGAGGGCTTGACATATTGGTCTGTTTTCTTTTATTAGGCACTGATTATGCAGTCAAGAGATTCTTGCCCCTCTTTTTGAGAACATAGCAGGACTTCCCAGGATGGGAGTTTAAATTTTCTTCCTTATTGTGTGGGTCTTCACCAACTGAGAATATACCATATGACAAGATGAACACATTCATATTTGATAGAATCATGCCCCAGGTAGAACCTTTCCCACAGATACCCCCACTACTGACACCCTGCACCAGTGATTCTCCCCTGCCATACTTGCAAAAGAACATTCCCACAATTGTACATTCAACCACAGACCCCATCCTCCCCAGATTTCACCTGTTCCTTCCTTCAGTACTTGCCAGTTTCATGGATGGTCCAATCCACTCCCAACTGCTCACCTTCACATTCCAGCACCGTCGGGCACATACACATCCCTGTACCACCTTCAACTCCATCCATGGCCAAAACACCTCATTCCACCTTATCATTGTTTCTTCCCAGATTAAGCATCAGCTCATCATTTTCTTCTGTTAACTTATCTTAAAAAAAAACTCAATCTATATGTGTCTGAAAAATATGATTAGATCATATTAGTGATGCCATGCAATGTTTGTCCTTTAGTGATTGGCTTATTTTACTCAACATAACATCTCCAAGATTCAGCCCTGTTGTCAAGTGGGTTAATACTTCATTCTTTCTTACAGCTGTGTCATATTGCATTCTATGTATATATCACATTTTGCTTATCCATTCATCTGTTGATAGACACTTGTATTGCTTCCAACTTTTGGCAAAAGTGAATAGTGCCATTATGAACATTGTTGTGCATATATCTGTTTGTATCTCTGCTTTCAATTATTCTGGGTATATACCTAGTTGTGGGATTGTGGATCATATAGCAGTTCTATAGTTAGCTTCCTGAAGAAAGGTCAAACTGTCCTCCACATGGCTACAGCATTCTACATTCCTACCAGGAGTGGATGAATGTTCCCTTTCCTCCTCATCCTCTCCAACATATGCAGTTTTCTGTTTTTTTGAAATATCTGTCTGTCTACTAGCCATAAGATACTATCTCATTATAGTTTTGATTTGCATTTCACTAATAGTTAGTGATGTTGAGCATCTTTTCATGTGCTGATTAGCCATTTGTATTTCTGTTTTGAAAAAGTGTCTATTCAAATCTCTTGCCCATTTTTTAAATGGGTTGTTTTTCTTATTTTTGAGATGTAAGGTTTCTTTATATATGCTAGATATCAGGCCCTTATCAGATAACTGGTTCCCAAATATTTTCTCCCATTGAGTGGTTGCCTTTGCACTTTCTTGAGGCACAGAAGTTTTAATTTTGAGGAGGTCCCATTTATCTATTTTTTCTTTCATTGTTTGCCCTTTAGGTGTAAATTTTATGAAACCATTTTGAACTACCAGATCTCATAGATACTTCACTACATTATATTCTAGTAGCTTAATGGTTTGGTTCATATATTAAGGTCATTGATCTATGTTGAGTTAACTTTTGTATGGGGTGTGAGATGGTGTATTAGTGAAAGGGATGCTAATGCAAAATACCAGAAATTGGTTGAATTTTATAAAGGGTATTTATTTGGGGTATAAGCCCACAGATACCAGGCCATAAAGCGTAAGTTACTTCCCTCACCAAAGTTTATTGCCACATGTTGGAGCAAGGTTGCTGCTGACGTCTGTGAAGGTTCGGGCTTCCTGGGTTCCTCTCTTCCTGGGGCTGGGTTGTCTACAGGCTTAGCTCCTCTGCTATCTCCACAATGTCAGCTATAGACTATGAAGCTCCCTAGGCTTTGCCTCTCTCCACAAGGCCAGCTGTAGATTATCAGGCCAACAGCTCATCTCTTTTCCTGGAGCTTTCTCTCCTTCCTCACAACCATGCTTCTCTGTGTACTTACTTCCCAGGGCTCCAGCTCAAAACTCAGCACCAGAACTCCAACATCAAAACTCCAACTAATTTCTCTGTTCTGCTGTGTAGCTTTATCTGTGAGTTCCCTCCCACCAAGGGGGCAGAGACTCAATGTCCTACTAATGTGGCCCAATCAAAGCCCTAATCATAATTTAATCATACCCAGGTCAGACCAGTTTACAAGCATAATCCAATATCTATGTTTGGAATTCATGAACCATATCAAACTGCTACAGATGGTGATCCTCTCTCATTCATTTGGAAATGGATATTCATTTCTCCCATGACCATCTTTTGAAGAGGCTATTCTGTCTCAACTGAGTGGGCTTGGTGGCTTTATTGAATAGCAGTTTGCTGTATACATGTGGATTAATATCAGAATTCTCAATTTTGTTCCTTTGGTCAGTATGTCTATCCTTTGTGTGAATATTATGCATTTTTGACCAATGTAGCTTTGTACAATGTTTTAAAGTCATGTAGCATGAGTCCTTCAATTTTCTTTTTCTTTTTCAATATATTTTTGACTATTCAGGGACTCTTTCCCTTGCAAATGAATTTCATAATTGGCTTGTACCATTCAGTAAAAAATCCTATTGTACTATTTATTGAGATTGCAAAAAAATTTGTAAATCAATTTGGGTAGGACAGATATCTTAAAGATATATAGTCTTCCAATCTATGGACATGGAATATTCTTCCATTTATTCAGGTCTTTTTTGAGTTCCATTAATAATGTTACATAGTTTTCTGTATACATGTCCTTTACTTTCTTACTTAAGATTATACCTTGAAAATAGAGGGATAATATGGGAGCATTTTCCGGACTTGGAATTTTCCAGAATTACATTGTAATGACAGATACATGCTATTATATATCCTGCCATAACCTACAGAATTGAGTGAGAGAGACTGTAAACTACAATGTAAAGTATAATCCATGCTTAGTGGCAATGCTCCAAAATGTGTTCATCAATTGCAATGAATGGACCAATAAAAGAAGTTGTTAATGTGGGGAAAAATGGGAGGTGTGGTAAGTGGGGCATTTGGGAATCCCTTATATTTTTTTATGTGGCATTTTATGTAATCTAAGTATCTTTTAAAAATAATATATATTAAAAAGATTATTCCTTGATATTTGATACTTATAGTTGTTATTTTAAATGGAATTTTTAAAATTGATTTCTTCATCTGACTGTTTATTAATAGTGTACAGAAATACTACTACTTTTTGTCTGTTTATCTTATAACCTGCCACTTAACTGACTCAGTTATCAGTTCTAGAAGTTTGTTGTAAAATTTTCAGGATTTTCTATGTATAGGATCATGTCATCTGCATTTAGTTAAAATTTTCTTTCTTCCTTTCCTAATTGGATTTCTTTAATTTCTTTTTCTTGCTTAGTTCCAAAGCAAGTACTTCTAACAAAATTTTAATTAAGAGTAATGAGAGTAGTCATCCTTGTCTTGTTGCTGATCTTAGAGGAAAGTGTTTAGCATCTCACCTTTTAGTACAGTGTTAGCTGTGAGTTTTTCATGCATACCTTCCTTTGATTGCTGCCTTTTGAAGGTTTTTTTTCAAGAAACAATACTGTATCTTGTCAAATCATTCTTCTGCATGAATACCCTTCCCACACGTTCCACCATTAAAAAGTTCTTTCATTAGTGTGGTAGATTTATTACAATTAGTGATCACATTTTGAAGCATTGATAATAACCATGGCCTATAGTTTACATTATGTTTTGCATGTTGCACCACACAATTTTACAGGTTTTGACAAAATGTATTATGGCCTGTATCCTTCATTGCAATATCATGCACAATGATTCCAATGTCTCAAATATGCCCCATGTTACACTTATTGTTCCCTCTCCTTCCCCTCAGAACCTCTTGTGACCACTGTCTTTATATCAATATAACAAGTTCTTCCATTATTAGAATAATAATGATTCTAATTTAGTCCAGTGTTGCATTCTCCCCTTATATTTGTTCATTCTTCAATCTTGAGGATTTGGGGATAGTGATGCACACTCTGATTCTGATCAAGAGGAGACTTAGATCCCACAGGGCAGAGAAATGGAACTGTCTTGCTTGCATTTGCAGATGCTCTCTGCTTTTGGGTTTGGGCATTGACCATCATCATCCTTTTCTTAGTTGTGCTGGGTGAATCTGATGAACTGGAGTGTAGGTGTTAGCTGCAACTCTTCTGAGATTCAGAGATCACCTGGCATATGAACAGATGAAAAATTTAAGTCTCTGGCACATATATTTAATGGGCATAGTGATAATTATAGGTTCAAATAAAAGGAGCAGAAGAACCATATATAGGAAAATTATAAACAAGTCTAACTCTGTTATATTGGGGGAGGTGGGTTATAGCATATTCCAAGGTAAGGCCCATTGACTGGGTGCTGATTTTCTGGGGCTGTCTGTTCTGCCTATAGTGTCTAGATGTCTCTAGACCTCCAGGAACATCTTTATTTGAGGTATTGCTTACTGTGGCAGATAATGGTATCCTACTGAGACATGCATAAACGTAACCTCTAGAATGACCACCCAACTCACTTTGAAATCTCTTTGTCACAAAAACTCACTTGCATTTAATATTTCACCCTTTTGGTCTAGATCTTTCTCCAAATGCATCTGTGACTTTTGATTGGAGGGTTTAATCCATTAAAATTCAATGTTATTACTGTCAAGACAGTACTTCCATTAGCCATTTTTTCTTTCTGTTTGTTTATATATGTCATATTTTGTTTTTATTTCTATTTTTACCCTTATAGGTACTCTTACTAATAATCTTCCTTTCTACACTATCCTCCAACACTTTCTTTCCTCTTTTCCCTCTCAACCTGTATAACTCCTTTCAGTATTTCTTCAAGAGTAGGACTTGGCAAACTCAATTTCTCTTTATCTGTGAATAGTTTGAACTCTCCCTCCTTTTTCAATGCCAGCATTGATGGATACAGAATTTGTGGCTGGTAGTTTTATTTTCTTTTAGCACCTTAACTATGTCCTACCACTGCTTTCTCACCTCCAAGGTTTCAGATAAGAACTTCCCTTGTATGTTATGGATCTCTTTTCTCTTGCTTCTTTCAGAATTATCTTTATCTTGAGTGTTTGAATATCTGATAAACATGTGTCTCAATGTAGGCCTTTTAGGATATATACTACTTGGAGTGCACTGTGCTTTCTGGACATGTACATCCGTGTCCCTTATAAACTTGGGAAATGTTCAGCCATTATTTCCTCCAACACCCCTTCTGCCCCTTTTTCCTTCCACAGTTCCCTGAAATTCTTACAATGCATATGTTTGTACATTTCATGTTGTCAATCAAGTTGCTGAGTCCCTGCTGAATTTTTTCTTTCTTTTTATCTGTTCTACTATCTCTGCACTTTCAAATGTTCTATCTTTGATGACCCTAATACTTTCCTTGGCCTGTTCATATGTCATGTTACATGCTTCCAGAGTGTTTTTAATT
Source organism: Tolypeutes matacus (assembly GCA_026826555.1). Lineage (NCBI taxonomy): Eukaryota > Metazoa > Chordata > Mammalia > Cingulata > Chlamyphoridae > Tolypeutes > Tolypeutes matacus. The sequence goes on from JAKSZT010054332.1 coordinate 646,189, forward strand.
TCTTGCATTGCGCCTTTTATAACTATCTAATCTGTTATCTTTTTATGTAAGGTATGATTTCTTCTGTGTGTTCCCTCGGTGTCTTCTTAATATCCTTTATCTCTTACTTAACCTCATTAAGATGGTTCATTATATTTTTAGGGCATCTTGATTAGTTTTTCCACATTCTGCATCTCCTCCTGCTTTTTAAAGTTTATTCATTAGACTGGGCTATATCTTCTTTTTTCTTAGTATGGCTTGTAATTTTTTGTTAGTGTCTAGGCTTGTTTACTTTGCTGGGCTTATTAAGTTGGTTTGTGTTTCTTTCTAGTCTAATGTTTTAATTCCCTTTGCTTTGTGTTAAAAGTCTTTTTTGACACTTGGTTCCACTTATTCTAAATCTTTCTGCTGGGATTAATACCAAGCTCCAACCAGTGATGAATGTTGAAAAAGACCTTGACCAAAAGGAGAAAAAAATAAATGCAAAAGGTTTTTTATGTCAAAGAAATTTCAAAATGAGTTATGAGTTCATGCCTGAAGTTACACCTATACATGTCTTAGGCAGATCTCACTACTGTCACAAATAAGGATGCTCCTGTGGGCTCTGGAGTCATGTGGACAATATAGGCAAGGCATACATCCTCTTGAAATCAGCACCTTGTCAGTATGACTTAGCTTGAATCATAGGGCAACCTATTTATCCAATGTAAGTGAGTTAAACTCATTTAAAAATCCCTATACATGATTCTTCTACCCCTTTTGTTTAACCCTCTTATTAACATTATGCTACTAAATATATGCCTCAGAGACTTTCACCTTTAGTCTTTTCATATAATGGTTTAGCCTTGAATCACATAAGAGATATGGCTAACACCTACCTAATCTCCAGTTCATCATTCTTACCCAGGGCAACTAACAAAACAATGATAATAGACAACCTCCATCCCATAAAACAGATAGTATCTACAACTGCATGCAAAACATTTTCTTCCATCTGCCACATAAAATTTAAACATCGTCTCAGTCTGATGTTGGGAGCCGTCACTGGAGTCTGCCAAGAGAGGTGCCAACAACCTAAGCAATAGCAACCTGTGGTTACATAGCGCAACATGGCGGACGCCACAACATGGCGCAGACACAAAAACTGCTTTGTCACTTCCTTGTTCTTCTTCCTCCTTACTCCTTTGTTCTCCGGTTCCCGCCACTGCCCAGGTGAATACAACAGTACGCAGGCGCAGGGCGCGAAAGTAAGATCTGCCCCCTACTCCAGCAACAACACCCTCCAATCCCGGAGCGCCACCCGGCCCTGACTCACTTCCTCTTTCCAAACAGCATATAAGCCCTGCTCCCTCAATAAAGTTTGCAGCTTGATCAGAATACTGTCTTGCTGTCATTCTTTGCGTCTCTTGTCCCACCATTCTTTCTCGGCAGGTTTCGGGTCCTCGTTGATGTCCTACGGGCCGGGACGACTGGCGCCCAACGTGGGGCCCAATGATTCCCTGTAATCGAGAAAAGAACGTCGCTTCACCACAGAGGGAGAACGTTCTCCAGCACCTCAGCCGACGAAAGGCTCCTCCCGGTGGAAGAGGGAGAGTACTTTTCAACCCGTTGCCTCTTCAGTCTGGTCCCCAGCGTGGTTCCAGTCTCCAGACGGGTAAGTGAGATTCTTTATTTCACTTCATTCTTTAATCATGGGACAAGCAGAATACTGTTTATTAGCCAGGTAAAAGAGGCACTCAAGACGCGGGGAATTAAAGTTAAAAAGAAAAGTTTAGTGGAATTTTTCAAATTTGTACTCAAAACCTGTCCATGGTTTCCTGAAGAGGGCACAATAGATGGTCGATGTTGGAATAGAGTAGGTGATTGTTTAAATGATTACTATAAAGTTTTTGGACCCGAGCGTGTTCCTATCACCACCTTTAGTTATTAGCGACTGATTCAGGACATGATTAGTGCGTTTCCACCACCCCCAGATATTAAGCAACTCCTTGCGGAGGGTGAAAGTGTGTTGCAATCTAACTCCCGCCCCCCCTCAACTTGCGGGGGAAAAGCCTCTGCCGCTTCGCAAGCCAGTTCGCAGGCTGGTTCGTGCCCGGAGTTGCCGGTTAGCCTAATTCCCTTTGAAGACCAACCCTCACGCCCTGTCGCGCCCTCTGCTCCCTCCGCTAACACTGAAACCGACACCCCTCACACACATACACCAAATAAGGAAGTGAACCTTAGCCCTAACTCACTTCCGCCCTCCTCTCATTACCCGCCTCCCCCTTACCCTCCAGCCCTTTATCCTTTAACCCTCTTGCCACCTTTCACAACCACTCCACCCCTTCCAAAAAGTATATGTACGCTCACCGTCCCACACCTTCCACTACTCCCTCCAGATATAAACCACTTAACCATAAATATATAAAAGTTGTTCAGTGTCTGTACGTTTTGATACCTCCATATGGTAATATTAAATTGATAAATAAACATTATTAAAACAGCTTTATTCAATGGCCAACATTAAATAAGTGCTTATATTAATAAATAAATATAGCTATTAATTTAAAATAATAAAAATAGATATGAACAAACTAAGTCATTATTCTAACAAGTTTGTTTAATGTTGATGCTAATTGTATGTTTTCAGAAGTTTGTTTAAAAACAGTTTCTAAAATCATTGTGGTAACTTAAGTAAAGAAGGTATATAGAATTGCTTTTATTATTAAAGAAAAGAAAGTAATTTTATCATAAGATAAAATGACTAAGTTATTAAAACAGGGTTGGAGTTTTGTTCTTTCTCGGAGTTTCTCAAGAGATTGGTCTGTTTTGGTGGAAGTTTGCACAAAGTTTTTCTCCTAAATAATCAGTATGCAATAAAGAAAGTCTGTTTTATCAAAATAATTTCTTGTACTTTAACCTTATCATTTCCATGGAGAAACAAGTCTTATCACTTTTAAAAGGAACATAGTGATCAAACCTGCTTTCTCAAAGTCAAATTCTGAAGAGTAGCTTTTATTTCTAACAATTACAAATAATTTGATCTTTTACCTAAAATAGGGTAAAATACTAAAAATAGTTAAGTTCATGTGATATAAATTAAAGTCTTTAAAACTATTGTATAATTAAAAGAATTTTTCTAATTTTATAACAATCAAAGTTGTATGAATAAAAGGTTCATGTAAATACCTTAAAGGTGTATAAAATTGCTAAAAAAATTAGTTATGCTTCAGTGTAATATTAAACAAAAGTATACTGTTATTAATCATAATTTTAATTATTTTAAGATATAATAATATGTGTTATACATCTACCTCTCTGCCTAAAAATCAAAAGGCAGATGCTTTAACTTGTTTATATGATTTACTCCACCTCTGCTAATAAAACATAAATATATACATATATATAATTTTAAGAATGGAAATTAAAATAGTGAAAACATCAAGGATGCTTTGTAACAAATTAAAAATAATAAAGTATATTTCAAAAGGTGTTGTATTCCTCCCTGGAGGAGCTGGCCACTCTCCCAGGGACTGATGCATAAACCTTGAAATGTACTGCTCAGGGAGTGTTGTGTTCCTTCCTGGGGAGGCTGGCCCCTTCCTCAGGAATTAGCAAAATACTCACAAATTGGCATATTATTATTATTGACTTAAAAGATTGTTTTTTACTATTCCTCTTAATCGAAATGATAAAGAAAAATTTGCATTTACTATTCCTTCTATTAATCATTCAGCTCCTACTGAATGATATCAGTTCAAAGTTTTACCTTAGAGAATGATAACCAGTCCTACATTATGTCAATCCTTTGTTCACATTCCATTACAAATTTTACAAAAACAATTTCCTAAGGCTATGATTATTCATTATATGGATGATATTCTTTTTGCCACCGAGCAATCTTCTGAGCTAAAACAACTACTTCAGCTGGCTAAAGAAGTTCTTCCTCAACATGGGTTGCAAATAGCAAAAGAAAAAATTCAAAAACAGGTTCCTTTTCAATATTTAGGTCATACTATTAATAGAAATATTATAACTCCACAAAAGGTCCAGTTTCAAACTGATAATTTATGTACTTTAAATGATTTTCAGAAATTACTGGGTGATATTAATTGGGTATGGCCTACTTTAGGAATTCCAACTTATGCTTTACCCTAACAAGAAACCCTAACTTAAATAGTCCTCGCATTTTAAGCCCAGAAGCAAAAGAGGAGTTAAATGGCTGGAAAAAGAGTGCAAAATAGCCAACTAACAAGGATAACTGTAAATCTTCCAATTTCTCTTTTAATATTTCCATCTTGCTATTTCCTACTGGGATACTTTGGCAAGAGGAGGGCATAATAGAATGGATATTCCTACCCAACAAAGAATGTAAAAAAAAAAAAAAAAAAAAGGAATGAAAATGAAAAATGTGAACAGCCAATATATTGGAAAAATGAAACAACCAATAAATGGGAAAAAGGAGAGGTAAACTTTTGGGGCCGAGGTTTTGCTCTTATCATTACAGAAACAGGAGAAGAGCAGTGGATCCCCTCCAGAAGAATCAAGTCTAGAGTTGAAGATGCTGCCAAGACTTAAACTATGGACATGGTGGGTTTACAATGAATTAATTATAGGTAAAGTATTAGGTCAAGGTAAGCTACCACATCATAATTACACTTATTGAACATACATAACCAACTCACCTCTTCTAGAGCTGTTAATTTGGAGCAACGAGTCTTACCCAATTTATCTTAATCAAGCTCACCATTTTCCAGGACCTATAACTTATAACTACCCTTAAAGCCAAAAGAAGAAGGGAAACTTACAAAAAATTTAACTTTACCTTTTATAAACTGCCCTACTTCTTTGGATATGGTTCTATATGCATGCAACCTAAAAATCACAGTCAAATTTATGTTCTCATTTTCCCTTCTTTGCCATATAAATCAGAAAATATGGTAAATTTTACATGTCCCTCTCACAACAGGCTACTTAATGACAAATGACATATATGTCATGAGCTTACAGAGGTTGTGTTGTTTGATGATTCCTATGGAATTGTAAAGGATCGGGCCCTTATAGGGATGCCGAAACCTATTAAAAACACAACCATATTTTAGTTCATTAATAATTCAATCATAATCACTAATAACAGTAATCCTTATTTCTAGAATTTTGGTAATACAACATTTACTAACAGCTCAATAAATTGGTAAAATAAAAATACATCCCACAACCATGGGACACTAAATTTAATAACATTCAATGTTATTTGTGAAAATTATTTTTGGGAACTGTTCCAAACTTTGAAAGGCAAGGCAGCAAAACTGATATTACTAGTTTAAAAAAAAGACATTTATCCCCTCCGTCTCAGCATAAATTTTACATTCCCCCTAAAGGGGCAAAATGGCTGTGCTCCTCATCAGGCCTCACTCCTTGTGTGGCCATATCAGCCCTTAATAGCTCCGGAGAGGTGTGCGTCTTGGTTGTTGTCCTCCCCCATGTCCTTTACCATCGTGAAGAAAACCTCTATCAGCATTGGGACGATCAGCCTTCTGTTACCATAACTAGACAAAAAAGAGAAATTATTACTGCTATCACCATTGCTTCTCTTTTAGGTATTGTGGGTTTAGCCACTGGAACTACATCTGTCATCCTCCAACAACAAGGTCTCTCTCACCTACAAGCTGCTGTAGATGAAGATCTAGCCCGTATAGAAACCTCCATCTCTCACTTGGAAAAATCTCTAAACTCACTGTCTAAGGTTGTCCTCCAGAATCATAAAGGTCTAGACCTCCTCTTCCTAAAAGAGGGGGGAGTTTGTGCCGCTTTAGGAGAGGAATGTTGCTTTTACGCTAATCACTCTGGCCTTATCAAAGACAACATGGCCCAACTTAGAGAAGGGCTAGAGAAGCGAAATAGGGAAAGAGAAATAGTGCTAATGAATCCCTCTTGGGGATTCGATAGAATCCTGCCCTATCTACTCCCTATACTAGGTCCACTGATAACCATCCTCCTAATCCTTCGGGCCATGGGCTGTAAAAAGAATTATCCAGCTAGTCAAAGATCAGGTTGACTCCGCTCTTGGCAAACCCATTCAGGTACATTACCACCGGCTCCACCTTGCTGATCAAGGCATGCCAACAGACCATCTGTGTACTGCTCCCTCCGTTTAAGGCTGCTGAGTGCGTGGCAAAGCACCGCAGGAGACAGTCAAAGGTAAGCACAACCTAACTGTTCTCTGAGAAGCACGCCTCATTAGCACAGGGGTTTGCTCTGCTCATAGAACTTGCCAGGCAAAAACGCTCACCGAGGTGCTGAACTGATTAGCCAATGACGGGCAACTGGACTGACCCATCAGTCAACCTAAGACAGGGACATGGCCTTTTGCTGCCATGCTTCCCAATGACGGGTAAGACTGATCATATAATGGGTAAGGTACACTGTTTCCCGGGTGCAGTTCCTTACAGGGCACAGTTCCGACCTAAGACAGGCACAGCCCCCCTCCCTTACGCTGCGTTGCCTGTGCTACCCCTTCCCAAAAAAATCAGAGCCGTCTACATCAGGGAAATGAGGCCTCTACTTCCCTCAGCTAGCCTACGGAGTACCGTGCTAAATAAAGAAAAACGGAGGAGATGTTGGGAGCCGTCACTGGAGTCTGCCAAGAGAGGTGCCAACAACCTAAGCAATAGCAACCTGTGGTTACATAGCGCAACATGGCGGACGCCACAACATGGCGCAGACACAAAAACTGCTTTGTCACTTCCTTGTTCTTCTTCCTCCTTACTCCTTTGTTCTCCGGTTCCCGCTACTGCCCAGGTGAATACAACAGTACGCAGGCGCAGGGCGCGAAAGTAAGATCTGCCCCCTACTCCAGCGACAACACCCTCCAATCCCGGAGCGCCACCCGGCCCCGACTCACTTCCTCTTTCCAAACAGCATATAAGCCCTGCTCCCTCAATAAAGTTTGCAGCTTGATCAGAATAATGTCTTGCTGTCATTCTTTGCGTCTCTTGTCCCACCATTCTTTCTCGGCAGGTTTCGGGTCCTCGTTGATGTCCCGCGGGCCGGGACGGTCTGAGACAAAGCAGGCATCACCATGAAAAATCCTCAAGTTGAGGGATGAACAAACATAAAGGTAGAATTCAACCATGGACAAAGTAAACTGGTTAATATTGTAGTAATGGAAGAATATGTAACATTGATATATAGTCGCTACCATAGATTCTGAGGTGAGGGGGAGAGAAAAGTAAGTGAAACATAGGATGTTTTCAGGGTATTTGAATTAAGTATAAACAAAAATGTAAATTATCTTGATTAGTAACAATGATTCAATATTTATTCAATTGTAAAAAAATGTACCGCACTATTGTAAAGTGTTATTAATAGGAGAAGATGTGGGAAGGAAAAAGAGTGGAGTATATGGGAATCCCTTATACTTTTGATTTAACTTTTCTATAATCTAAAACCTCTTTAAAAATAAACTTTATTATATTTAAAAAGAAAAATATTAAAGCATATTGTCTAGCTACTGTGGTTAAAAAAAAAAAAAAATCATGGTTCTGGAATAAAGATAGAAAGATTGACCAAGGGAATCAAATTGAGAGTCCAGAAATAGACCCTCACATATATAGTCAAGTGATTTTTGACAATGGTGTCAAACCCACTCTGCTGGGTCAGAAAAGCCTATTCAACAAATGGTTCCTGGAAAACATGATATCAATATCTAAAAGAAAGAAAGATGATGCTTATCTCACATTATACAAAAGTTAATTCAAAAAAGAAAAAGGAAGAGGTTCCAGGAAAATGGCTCTGCGGTGGGTAAACAAAGTCTGACTGTCTTACAACAAGGGAGCAGAGAGACGGGCAGAGACCTATCTGAAGGAGCTGCTTTAGATATATATAGAATGTGAAGGTATCCTGAGTCATCTAGGTGGGTAATGAAAAGATAATAAAGAAGCCGAAGGAAAACCATGAGTTGCTCACCCTTGTGGCTGGAAGTGGCACATATACCCTGCCCTCAAGGCAAATAACCTATGTGGAGCTGCTGGATACCTGCTTTGAACTGAGCACGAGTGGGGCATTCCCTGGGAGGAAAAAGGTTCTGGGATGTTGGAGAGTGGTTTCTTTGTGGTGAGTTTGGTCAGCTGAGCCCCCTTTGAATCTTGGAAGGGACACCAACCCAATGGAGAGGGGAAGGGGATCTCCTCAAGCAGGCTGTCACACTGAGCCACCTGCATAAAGAGAAGAATTAGATTAGAGAGGGGGCAGGGACAGATAGGCACCTAATCAGCAGGACTCTGGCAAACTGCCAGGAATCTAATCTGAGGGAAAGGGGGTGGTTAGTTTTTTGAATGGTTAACTAACCTAAGGCTCAGTGGAGGAGCATATATGAGGTCCCTGGTTCAATTCCTGGCTCTTCTTAGAGAAGTGATCCACCAGGTTATCAGGCATCCAGCTGACACTTTATGACAGGGAACATAGACATTCTTTATGTATTAGCTTTTCTTGGATCTCTTTTTAGTTGTTGTGTTTTTTTTTTTAAGTTTCCTTTTTAAAATTTTCCTTATTGTACTCACTAAAACCTGGTTCAATACCTGCAGAGGGCAGGGTGCAGGGTGATTGATTGATGAACATCAGCAACCTGAGAAGCAATGTAGGAACCTAAGCGGCAAGGCTGTTTTTCCTTGTTTTTTGTTCTTTTCTTTCTTTCTTTCTCCTTTTTTAAAATTAGTTGCTGCTGTCTTGTTTCTTGTTTGTTGCTTTTCATTCTTTGATTCCTTTTTTTTTACCAATTTTGTCTACCTCCACAATTTCTTTTCATTCCTACATCTTTCTATCTTCTGTTTTCTGTTGTTCTTTCATTCCATTTCTTTATTTTGGTCTTCAATCCTTTATTGTTTTTTTTTTTTTTTCTCTTTCTCCTTTTTTCTCTGCTTTCTTACTTTATTAAACTTTTTTTCTTTTTCTCTTTTCTTTTTTCATTTCCTCTCTTCTCATAATTCTGGTCTTTTATTTCATTGTATATATTTTTCCCTATTCTGTTTCCCATTTCATTGTTTCTATTCCACTTTTTTATTCTTATTCTTCTGTACTTCTTACTCATGTTAATTATTCATTTTCCTAGGTCTTGTATAGATCCTCTTCTACCTTTTACTATTATTATTACTATTATTCTTTTCCTCTTCTTATATATTTCCTTTTCTCTGTTCCTAATTTTTTTTCAAGGGAACATAGACAGCAGCAAGGAAATAGAATAAGAAGAACAAAGAGTCAAAATGAAAAATTACCACACACACAACAACAACAATATAAAACTGTAGAGTAGAAAGAGAAACTAATCCACTTAATAAACCCATCAATATAAACAATATAAACAGATGCCTAGACATCAACAAAAAATTACAAGCCATACTAAAAAAAAAAGAGGAGAAAAATGGCCCAGTCCAACAAACAAAATAAAAAACAAGAGGAGATGCATAATGTGGAACAATAAATCAAAGATGTCCAAACAACTACCATGAATCATCTTAATGAAGTGAAGGAAGAGTTAAAGGATATTAAGACACTGGGAGAACATACTGAAGAATAGTAAACAAACATAAAAAGATAACAGATATGATGGTGATTAATGACAAAATGCAAGAAGTCAAAAGTATGCTGGAAGCACATAACAGTAGATTTGAAAAGGCTAGAGGAAAGAATCAATGATGTGGAAGACAATACATCCGAAATCAGACATAGTACAACAGATAGATAAAAAGGAAAAAATCTAGCAAGGACTTAGGGATTTGAATGATGATACAAATCACACATATGCATTATAAGCCTCCCAGAGAGAGAAGAGAAGGGAAAAGGAACAGAAGGAATGTTGGAAAAAATAATGGCTGAAAATTTCCCAACTCTATTGAGACATATGAAAATACATGTCCAAGAAGTGCAGTCCATCACAAATAGTACAAATCCAAACAGGCCTGCCCCAAGACATATACTTGTCAAATTGTCTAATGCTCAAGATGAAGAGAGAATATGGAAAGCAGCAAGAGAAAAGAGATCCATCATACACAAGGGAAGCTCAATAAGATTAAGTGCTGATTTCTTATCTGAAACCATGGAGGCAAGAAGGTAGTGGTATGACATAGTTAAGGTGCTAAGAGAAAAAAGTTCAACCCAAAATACTCTATCCAGCAAAGCTGGTAATTGAAAATGATGGAGAGTTCAAAATATTCACAGATAAACAGAAATTAAGGAAGACTGTCAATAAGAAACCTGCATTTTAAGAAATACTAAAGAGATGTTTCCAGGTTGATTGGGGGAAAAAGGAGAAAGAGAGTTGGAGGAGATTGTAAGAACAACTAAAAAGAAAAAAAGAGAAATAAAAACAGCATATGGCACACATAAACCTAAAGAAAATATGGCTAATGTAATTCCTTGAAAGTAATAACATTAAATATTAATGGATTAAACTTTTCAGTCAATAGATACAGATTGGCAGAATGGAAAAGGAAAAATGATGCATCTTAATGATGCATCAATAAGAAACACACCTTAGACCCAGACATGTAAGGAGGCTGAAAGTGAATTGTTGGAAAACAATTTTACATGCAACCAATAACCAAAGAAGAGCAGGAGTAACTATACTAATATAGGAAAAATAGACATTTAATGCAAAATTATTGTAAGAGACAAAGAAGATCATTATACATTAATAAAAGGGATAATCTATCAAGAAGAAAGAACAATCATAAACATTTTTGCACCTAACCAGGGTGCTTCAAAATACATGAGGCAAACACTGGAAATACTAACCAGAGAAATAGATGATTCTACAATTATTGAGGGGAATTTATTACACCATTATCATCATTAAATAGAAAATCTGGAGAGAGAATAAATAAAGAAACAAACACTTTGAATAATACATTAGAGTATCTGGACCTAATAAACATATACAGAACATTCCACCCAAATACAGTGGGATATACATTCTTCTCAAGTGCACATGGATCATTCTCCAAGATAGACCACATGCTAGGACACAGAACAACTCTCAATGAATACAGGTCAACCAAAATTATTCAAAGTAATTTCTATGACCACAATGGAATGAAACTGGTAATCAGTAAGGGACAGAGACTCAGATTTAGCACAAAGGTACAGATGTTAAACAACACAGTATTAAGACAAAGAGTAGGTCAAGAAGGAAATTGCAAAAGAAATCAGTAACTACCTTGATATGAATGAAAATGACAACACAATGTATCAAAACCTATGGGATCCAGCAAAAGCTACACTGAGAGGGAAGTTCACAGCCATAAATGCCTATATTAAAAAGGAAGAAAAAGCTAAAAACAAACGCTGAACTGCAGACATGGAAGACTTAGAAAAATAACAACAAAATAACCCCAAAGCAAGTAGAAAGACAGAAATAACAATGATTAGAGCAGAGCTAAAAGAAAATGAAAATAAGAAGGTACTGGAAAAAATAAACACCAACCAAAAGCTGGTTTTTACAGAAGATTAATAAAATTGACAAACCCTTAACTAGATGAACAAAGAAAAAAGAGAAAAGATACAAATACATAAAATAAGAAATTAGGAAAGGGATATCACCATTGATCCCACAGAAATAAAGAGTATCATAAAGGGATAATTTGAAAAATTATATGCCAACACGGTGGATAATTTAGGGGAAATGAACAAATTCCTAGAAATACACAGGCAGCCTACATTGATGAAAGAAGAAAATGATGAACTCAACAGACCAATCACAAGTAACAGGTTAGAATTAGTCATCAAAAACCTTCCAACTAAGAAGAGCTCAGGACCAGATAGCTTGAAAGATGAATTCTACCAAATATTCTAGAAAGAGCTAATACCAATCCTGCTTAAATGCTTCCAAAAATAGAAGTGGAGGGAACATTGCCTAACTCATTCTATGATGCCAACCTCACCCTAATACCAAAGCCACACAAAGACAACACGAGAAAACTGTAAAAAAATCTCTCTAATGAACTTAAATGCTAATATTCTCAAAAAAAAAAAAAAAAAAAAAAAAAATTTGTTAATTTTATAAAAAAACAAACAAAAAAATTAAACACCATGACTAGTTGGGTTTCATCCCTGGTATGCAAGGATGTTTCAACATAAGAAAATCAATTAATGTAATACACCACATTAACAGATCAAAAGAAAAAACTCACATGATCATCTCTATAGATGCAGAAAAAGCATTTGACAAAATACAGCTCCCTCCCCTCATAAAAGCATTTCAAAAGATAGGAAAAGAAGGAAACTTCCTTAACATGATAAAGGGTATATATAAAAAACCCAAGCCAACATCATATTCAATGGTGAAATCCTAAAGGCTTTTCCTCTGAGATTAAGAAAAAGACAAGGATGCCCGCTTTCACCACTCTTATTTGACATTGTGTTAGAAGTACTTGCTTGAGCACTTAGGCAAGAAAAAATGTATAAACACCATCAAATTAGAAAGTAAGAAGTAAAAATTTCACTATTTGCAGATGACATGATCCTGTACATAGAAAGCACTGAGAAATCTACAACAAAGTTTCTAGAACTTATAAATGAGTTCAGTAAAGAGACAGGTTATAAGATCAATGTGCAAAAATCAGTAGAATTTCTGTACACTGATAATGAGCAAACTGAGGAGGATATCCAGAAAAAAATCTCATTTACAATAACAACTAAAAGAATCAAATACTTAGGAAGAAATTTAAATAAAGATGTAGATAACTTGTATGCAGAGAACTACACAACTCTGTTAAAGGAAATCAAAGAAGACTTAAATAAATGGTGAAGGAGGATGATCCACTGATGGGCCCTTGATATTGATGACTAGCATTATGAGTCTTTGCTCTTGAAACTGAAACTTAGACTATTGTTACGGGGTGCCTAAGGGTTGCCTACTGAGAGCCTCCTTGTTGCTCGAATGTGGCCTCTCTCTAAACCAAACTCAGTATATGAATGTATAACTTTCCCCTCAGTGTGGGACATGACTCCCGGGGATAAGCCTCCCTGGCAGCAAAGGATTGCTACCAAGCACCAACTGGCAATGAAACTGGAAAAAGACCTTGAATAAAAGGGAAAAAGTTAAAGACAAATGAATTTATATGGCTGAGACTTCAAAATGAGTCAGTAGGTCATCCCAGAGGTAACGCTTATGCACATCTCAGTAGGGTCTCATAGAATTCCAAAGTGGATATCACCTCAAATAGTGAGGTTCCTGAGGGCTCTGGAGAGACCCAGATCCTACGTCAGGGTGAATATCTCCAGAGTTTGTTGCCTTGCCAGTGGGCTCTACTTTGGAGTTTGTGCTCCTGAGAGTGACAGAGTTGGACTCAACTATGTCTTCCCTGTACATGGCTCATCTGTCCCATCTATTCAAACCTATGCTTGGTGCTGAAGTTTGTAGGTGTACATCCAGAGACTTGAGTCTTTGGGCTGTCCATGTGCCAGTTGGGCCCAGAAACTCAGTGAAGCAGCAACTCTTCTACAGTTCATTGGACTCATCCAGGACTACTAGTGGGGAGATAATGATGGACAATGGCCATTGCAGGGAATGGAGAGAGTCTGCAGCTGCAGGCAGGATAATCCCATCCATTTTCCCCATGGTTTATAAGCCCCATCAAAATTGGAGGTGGAGTGGACATCACCACTCCAGACTCCTCAGGATGGGGGGAAGAGCTATGGACTAGAGTGGATTTACTGGTATTCTACTATAGACATATTGCGATTCAAGCAATGGAAGAAATTACAACACTATGTGGAGCCAGTGACCACTGGAGGCTCTGGGGACAGGGAGAAGGAAAAGCAGTTGTAATACAGGGCCTTTTTGGGGACTTGGGAATTTTCCTGAGGGACATTGCAATGACAGATATAGGCCATTTTATATGATCATAACATGCAGAATTGTGTGGGAGAGAGTGTGGTCTACAATGTGAACTATGGTCCATGCTTAATGGCAAAACCCCAGGATGTGTTTCTCAATTGCAATTAATGTTCCACACTAATGAAGGATGTTTATGTGGGAAATTGTGGGAGGTGTGGGAGTGGGGTGTATGGGAATCCCAAAATTTTGTGTAACATTTATGTAATCTAAGTATCTTAAAAATACATATAAAAATTTTTAAAAGCTGTCTATCATACCTAAACTGATTTACAGATTTAATGCAATCCCAATAAAACTTACCACAACATTTTTTACTGGATAGGAAAAATTTACTATGAAATTTATTTGGAAGAGCAAGGGGCCCCAAATCGCCAATGACATATTGAAAGAGAAAAAATGAAATCAGAGGATTTCTGCCTTTAAAACATCCTACAAAGCTACAATGGTCAAAACTGCATGGCACTGGCACAGGGATAGACATACTGACTAATTGAACTGAATTCAGAGTTCTGGTATAGATTCCCACATTTACAGTCAACTGATATTTGACAAGGCTACCAAGCTCACTCAACTGGGAGAGAATGGCCTCTTCAAAGAATGGTGATCGGAGAATGGATATCTATATCCAAAAGAATGAGAAAGTAATACCACTCACATTTTATAGAAAAACTAACTCAAGATGGATGAAAGATCTAAATATAAGAACTCAGACTATAAGGATCTTGGAAGATAATACAGGAAGCCTCTACAAAATCTTGTATTAGGAAATGTTTTCATGAACTTTACACCCAAAGCATGAATAACAAAATAAAAAGTAGATAAATGGGACCTCTTCAAAATTAAAATCTTTTGCACCTCAAAGGAGTTTGTCAAGAGAGTGAAAAGACAGTCTACTCAATGGGAAAAAATATTTGGTAACCATATATCTGATAGGGACCTATTATCCAGCATATATAAAGAAATCTTACACCTCGAAAATAAAAAAAAATTAAAAAAAAAATTTTAAAAAATGGGCAAGTGATTTGAATAGATATTTGTCCAAAGAAGAAATACAAATGACTAAAAAGCACATGTAAAATTGCTCAACATCACAAGCTATTAGGGAAATGAAAATTAAAACCACAATGAGATATCATGTTATGCCTATTAGACTGGTGGCAATTGAAAAACAGAGGGCAAGTGTTGGAGAGGATGTGGAGGAATGGGAACACTTCGCCACTGCTGGTGGGAATGTTAGAATGATGCAGTCATTGTGGAGGACAGTTTGGTGGTTCCTCAGGAAGCTAACTATAGAACTGCCATATGATCCAGAAATTCAACTGCTGGGCATATACCCACAAGCATGGAAAGCTAGGACATGAACAGTTAAATGCACAACAATGTTCATACACCATTATTCACAATTGCCAAAAGTTGGAAATGAACAAAATGTCCATCAATAGATGAATGGATAAACAAATTATGGTATACACATACAATGAAATATTACTCAGGTGTAAGAAATAATGCAGTAGTAACACACTAGATAATATGTATGAATCTTGACGACCTATGTTGAGCGAAGCAACTCAGGCACTGAAGGACAAATATTACATGACCTCACTGATATGAATTAAGCAAATTGAGCACTCTCACAGACTAGAATCTGGAAAACAGTTTTACAGGAGCCAGAAGGGGAGAAGAAGGTTATGAGTCAATGACCATATGGGCAAAATCTATAATAAGGTAGAAAGGTGTAGTTGTGCAGTGGATGGGCATAACAGTGGTGCAGTGATGCTGTTGGTCTGGGTAGTGTTGGTTTGAGAGGGGGGAGGGTGAGGAGGGTAGGTTGGATTGTCCATGGAACTGGGGGAGGGTTGGGGGATGGTGCAGGTGAACTATGGGGATTTGTTGATACGTGGTTGAAACTACAACATTGGGAATGTTCTTTTGGTAAATAATGCAGGGGAGAGTTACTGTTTCAAGGTGTTGAATGTGGGGGGCATGCAGGACAGGGCACACTTGCAGCAGGCTTCTAGGGAGTGTTAGCATTCAACTTGTAATAGTGTGTTTTATCAGTGGGTAGAGGCTCACATAATCAGTGGCAATGTGTTGGACTCTCATCTTGTGGAGTCCTTCTGTGATCTCAAATAGAGGAGTGGGGGTCACTTTAGAACATAGGCAGTATGTAATAGGAGAGGAAAGGCCAATATGTCAAGCCTTCAATTTTGTTGCAAGTAACTATGAATCTTGTCCTTCAAAGAGTTTTAATCCTGGTGGTTACTGTGGGTCCTGAGGTGAGGGGGAGGGAGGAACAGAATAGATGGACCACAGGACATTTTGGGGGTGATAGAACTGTTCTACATGACTTTGCAATGATGGAGACAGTTCATGTCAAACTTCATCAAAATCTATAAAAATGTGCAGTGAAAAACATAAACCATAATGTAAATCACTGACCATGGTTAGTAGCAATGTTTCAATATTTATACATCAGTTGTAACAAGGGTACCATCCACATGCAAAATGTTATTAATAGGGGAATGGGGAAAAGGGGGTCGATGTTGGGTATATTGGAATCACCTATATTCTGCACATGACATTTCTATAACCTAAAGTTTCTTTGAAGACAAAATGAAAAAACTAAGACACTAGAGGAATAAAAGGAAGAAAATGTCACTACTTACAAGAAAACAGATCACACAGTGATGAAAGACATAATGTCAATTTTCTTTTTTTTTTTTTATTTTTATTTCAAATTTAAAAAAATTTTTGTATTTTATTCATTATTTTTAAAACTATCCTTATTATATCATTTTCCTTTTAATTGTATTCAGTTATTTTGTTGGCTTAAATTTTGAAGAAGTTTTAGATCACAGAAGGGTTGCAACTCTGGTAGGGGAGAACCATTGGTGTGGCTGTCAGAGATGGGGGATACATAGGAGGAGGTTCACCTGGGGCATATCTATAAGGCATATGAATATTTTGAAGTGTTCATTAGGCATTGTCAGTGGATGGAGATTCCCACGATAACCAAAGGAATATAGAATTCCCATCCTGTGGAAATCTGCCATATTCTCTAATGGGACAAGAAACCCCTGAGTACAGGGGTAGTGACTAGTGAAGGAGGATGTGCCACTGATGGTCCCTTGATAGTGATGACTGCACTTATAAACGTTTACTTTTGAAATTGAAACTTAGCCTAGCATTATAGGGTACCTAAACATTACCTCCTGAGAGCTTTCTTGTTGCTCAAATGTGGCTTCTCTCTAAGCCAAACTCAGCATATAAATGTATTACCTTCCCCCCATTGTGGGACTTGACTCCCAGGGATGAGCCTCCTTGGTACCAAGGGATTACTACAAAGCACCAACTAGCAATGCAACTGGAAAAAGACCTTAACCAAAAGGTAGAAAGGGTAAACACAAAAGAGTTTATATGGCTAAGAGACTTCAATGTGAGTTGGTAGGTCATTCCAGAGGTTACACTTATGCACATCTCGGCAGGAACTCATTGACTGCCAAAGTATATATTCCCTCAAATAAAAGGGCTCCTGCAGGCTCTAGAGATATCCAGACATGATAGGCAGTGCAGACATCTCACAGTGGGTCCTAGTTTTTAATTTGTGCTCCCCAGTGTGACAGAGTTAGGCTAAGTGGTGGTTTCCCTGCACATGGCTCTTATGCCCCTGCTACTTGAAACTATAGTTAATACTAGAATCGATAGTTTTATGTCCAAGTGACTTAAATCTTTGGGCTGTCCGTGTACCAGCTGGGCCCTGATTCTCAACAGATTGATACACCTACTCTCCAGTTCATTTGGACTCACCCAGGACAACTAATAAGGAGATGATGATAGACAATGACCATCTCAAGGAACAGAGAGTCTGCAACTTCAAGCAAGATAGTCCCATCCACCTGCCCCATGGGATCTAAGCTCTCTATCAATTTGAGGTGGAGTGGGCATCACCCTCCCAGAATCCTCAGGATTGGGGAGTGAATGATGGACTAGAGTAGACTTACTGTTATTCTACTATAGACTTACTGTGATCCTGGCAATGGAAGAACTCTTATCATTGATGTGGAGGCTGTGACCACTGAAGGTTCTGAGGAGAGGGACAGGAAAAAATAGGTGAAATTTGGGGGCATTTTTGGGACTTAGGAATTGTCCTGAATGACATTGCAATGTCAGATAAAAGCCACTGTATATCTTGTAATAACTAACAAAAATGTGTGGGAAAGAGTGTAAATTACAATGTAAACTATAATTCACACTTCATGGCAATGCTCCAAAATGTGTTCATCAGTTGTGGCAAATATACCATACTAATGAAGGATGTTGTTGATGTGGGAAAATGTGGTAGGGATTGGGAGCAAGGCATATGGGAATCCCCTGTTTTTTTTTAAATGTAATATTTATGTAATCTAAGTTTCTTTTAATAAAAAATTAAAAAAGTGTATTTAAAAAATAAATTGGCCCTAAAATTCAACATCTTACTATCCAATTTCCATACTCTTTTTCAGTCTTACCACATTGCCTATATGCACACTCCTTGACCCTCAACTGAAAATGAAATCCATAATCTATCTGATGCCCACTCATTTACTTATTTCCTTACTTATTGCATCAATCATATATCATAGTATAAATTGGAATTATTTTTTCTAGTAGGAAAAATGTTTTTTCATTTATTTATATTTTAAATGTATAGATAATTTTATTTGTGTGATGTAAAATGTATACTATTCTCTGTTGTTATTTAATATATTCCTAGAAAGCAGTTTCATAAAATGATGAAAATATCACTATAAGTTTAGTTCTCATTGTACTTTTATTTGTTTCATCACATTTTATGTTTCAATTACTCTGAGTTTTAGAGGACAACTATGGAATGAAATAACTTTCACTGTTCCTAAAATAAATTATTTGGCCAGTGCTTGTTAATGAGTAGTCCTTTCTTTTATTCAATATAATATGATTATATATTTTTCATATATCACATTATTTATGAAAGAGTCGTCAGTAATTGCAAGACTATTGCTTTGTTTTTTCCAAGGTTTAGATGAAATCCAGCACCATTAGAACAAAAGTAGTAAAGAAAGAACTTGTAACAATGATATAATGACAGTGGTCACCAGTGGTTCTGAGGGGAGGAAGAGGGAAGAACAGGTGTAACCTGGGGTATTTTGGGGACATTGGAATTGTTCTGCATGATATTGCAATGATGGCTACAGGCCATTATACATTTTGACAAAACTTATAAAATTGTGTGGTGCAAGGTGTAAACCATAATATAATGTATAGACCATGGTTAATAAAAATTATTTAATATGTGTTCATCAGTTGTAACAATGGTATCACTCTAATGAAAGACATTAATGAGGGAAAGTGTGGGAGGTATAGGAGGTGAGGTATATGGGAATCCCCTATATTTTAGATGTGAATTATATGAAATCTAAAGCTTCTTTAAAAATAAAAAAAGAACAAATGATGGAATTTAAAAAAGAAATGGATAAAGGACCTAAATATAAAAACTAGAATCATAAAACTATTAGAAGAAAATGTAGGGAAACATCTTCAAGATCTTCTGGTTGATAGTGATTTCTTAGATGATACATCCAAAGAACAAGCTACAAAAGAGAAAATAGATAAAAGGGATTGTCTCAAAAGTAAACATTTTTTGTGAGTGGATGTGGTTCAAGTGGTTGAGCTCCCACCTCCCACATGGGAGGTACTGGGCTCATTTCCTGGTGCCTTCTGAAAAAAACAAAAACAATCAACAAGCAAAACAGATGAAAAAACCAACTAAGAGAAGCCAATGTGGCTCAGTGGTTGAGTGCTAGCTTCCTGCCACATATAATTTTCTGAGTTCAATCCCCAGTCCCCAGTACAGCAAAAAATAAAATAAATAAATAAGCATTTTAAACATTTCTGTATTTCAAATAATTTCATTTAAAGGTGAAAATACTGTCAACTCAATGGACAGAAATCTTCAGAAATGACATATTTGATAAGGGATTGATCTCCATGTTAAACAAACAGATCATACAACTAAATGACAAAAATAACATGTAACCCAATTGAATGGGCAAAAGAAATTGTGATGGTTAGGCAAATGTGTCATCTCTGCCTGGTAATTGTGCCCAGTTTTTTGATCAGGCAAGCACTGGGCTAATTGTAATACAGGTACATTTATGGACTTTATTCACCAGTGAGTTTATTGCATAGATGGCTTATTACATCTACAAAAAACCAAGGAGATTGTCATTAGCAATGAGTGACCTTTTATCCAATCAGGTGAATAACTTAAAAAAGGAAATGATTTCAGCATTCAGAGAGAATTTTCCAGCTCAACTCTGGGGAACCAATGTCTCTTGGGAACTCATCAAGGACTTTCTTTGGAACCCATGGTTTGCAACTGGCCTGCAGAATTTGGACTTGTGCATCCCCATGGTCATGTGAGAGGATTTTATATAATCTTATACTGTTTACAAAGATCTCTTGTTTATTCTGTTCCCCTACAGAACCCTGACTAATACAGCTTGGTGCCAGGAGAGGTTCTTGAGGAATAGAATCTTTTTTTTTTTTTGAGGAATAGAATCTTAAACATGGATTTCTGAAGTGGTTCCAAGAGTTTTGCATTTGGCTTTCTATTTTAATTGGTCAACATTACTAATGACTCCCTTTCCAATAATGAAGCGGCCACTAACAGTCTATGGCATGAGTTGACAATGGAGATACACAAAATGTCATCACTAGATTCCCCTACTTCCACACTTATAAGAGGTGAGGATTTGGGTGAGAGTGTTTTCAACACCATAATAGAGTTCTGTGGAGTCAAAAGGTACAATGATGTTGGCTGGCTCCTCCTAGATATTCTGGATACAGTTACAAAAGAAAGGAATGAGGCTTCAAATTTGCAACTTAACTGCTGCATTAATGATGTGAAAGTTTCTATGTGTACTCTGAAAGAAAATCTTGTTTCCTGCAGGCACAGGCTCAAGATTTCTGGAAGCCAGACTCAGACTCTCATTGTATGAGTAGCAGAGTTACAAAGGAAACTAAAATCTCAATCTCACAGGGTGTCTGCTTGTAAATGAAAGCATTGATTGGAAAGAAGTGGAACCCTGAGGAGGTTGGAGACATATGGATGATGATGATATCAGTAGGGACACTGGAACCTTACATTTTGCTGAGACTTTGCCAGGTAAACCTGTGGTGGCCTGCCTTTTGCAGACCACACTTTGTCAACCTTGTATCACCCAGCCTCCAGCCTGTCCCAGGGAATCCAGGCCTCCTTCCAGCCCTGAGGTGAGTGCCAGCCAAACTATGACTGCACTGTCCAGCCTTCACCCTGCCCAGAGGTATCTGCCTTTCACCCCCTGCCTGAAGAGATTAATCCTGTCTCATCAATGAAAATGCAAAGGAATACCCTGAAGTCAGTGGCTTGCAGGGCATTTCTAATCCTTTTCCTTACCCACTCCCACCACCCCCTCTTCTTTTTGAGACCCATTAGTAGGCTAAAATCACAACAAGCCTCCAAAGGTGAAATACAAAGTGTGACCCAAGAGGAATTATGTTATAGCCTAAAAGAACTGCAAGAGTTTTCCAATGTATATAGGTAGAAATTAGGGGAATATGTATGGGAATGAATACTAGGGTATGGGATAATGATGGAAGGAATATAAAGTTGGGTCCCTGACTTGTGGAATAAACAATATTATGGTAAGAAAGACCAAGTAGAAGCCACTAGAACTGCCCCTACCTAGCAAAATAGTAAATCAAAAGCAATACCAATTTCCTGGAGAGATGGCAGAGATTAGTAACACCATCAAGGATCTGAAGGAGGCAGGGGTGGTGATTCCCACCACCTCCTCATTCAACTCTCCTATTTGGCCTGAGTGGAAAACAGATGGATCTTGGAGGATGATAGCAGATTATCATAAACTTAACCAGGTGGTGACTCCAATCACAGCTGCCATTCCAGATGTGATATTTATTGCTTAAGCAAATCAACACATTCCCTGATACCTGGTATACAGCTAGCGGTCTGGCAAATCCTTTTTTCGCAATTGCCATTAGTAAGGACCACCAGAAACAGTTTAGCTTTCAGCTAGAAAAGCCAGAAATATACTTTAACTGTGCTGCCTCAGGGATATATCAACTTTCCAGCCCTATGTCATAATATTGTCCACAGGGACCTTGATCATCTCTCCCTCCCACAAGACAGTGCACTGGCCCATTATATTGATGATGTCATGTTGATTTGTCCTGTAGAATCAGTAAGTATTAAAAAGAAATATGATGGATTATTCAATTGTCAAAATATTGAAATTATAAATATAAATTTCAGACATTTTATGAACTTAAAGAAAGTTCAGATTTTTATTAGAATTAATAGTTTTGTATGACAGTAAGTCTGTGTTCATCATTAACCATCAACTATACCATTAATGCACAAGTCCTGCCAATCAAATCTCCTATTCCTCACATCTTCTAATTAATAAAAGATACACCCAGGAGCTTGGGCAATTACATTGCTGTGACTGGTGTGGCCAAAATGTGTTACTCAGTCTCAATAATTAAAAAAGAAAAATTCTTAACTGCTACAGCCAGAACTTTAACAAGTGGTCTTTAAAAACTGCTTAATACTCAGGTGACTCTAAAGAGGGCCTCCAAAAGGACCTAGCCACACTCACACATAATTTACAAAAAATGAGACTGGCTTATAGCATCCCATTAAAAACAAGGGCCATCAAACTCTATCATATTCCTGGCCATCATCTGGTCCTCTAAGATAAGACAGATTCCCACCACCATCTAAAACAAGCCCATCTCAGACATTGAGACATGCACCACACCAATTAGGATTATTCATGTTCTAGAAGTAACATATCCCATATCTCTCATCTTATTAAAGCCCATATTCAAAATCAAATATACAAATGTTGTTATAAATTTGGGAGTGTTCCAACAATGTGTATTAGAATTGGCACAATAGGCCATTTTGCAAGCCATGTCCCTAGTCCCATTGGGAACTGATCTTAAATTGGAGGCTTTAGCAACCTCCAGATATGCCTCTTGGAGCCCTTGAACTGGGCATGTCAAATCCTGGCTGCCTATATGGCTCTTCCAAAAATGGAGATCCTTACAGGGCAACAGCCAATCAGCCTGCGCATGCAGATTCCCATAATGTCAAGGATGAGAAATAACTCCCAGCAGGAGTGCAGCACAGTCACCAAAGCCTCGCTGGTAATATGGAAATGGTACCTAAAGGACAGGGTTAAACCTCACAAACAGGCCTTTATACATTACAGGTAGATATGACTTTCTCCATAGTAAGCTCCTTGTCTAAATATCTTGATTTGCTGGAGATGGTGCCCCTACGGCCCCTCTATAAAGTGGGGTAGCCCCTTGGAACATTTGTCTGATATGGAAAGGAGTCAGAAATCTCACTGATGGAAATGCTATCGTTTGGCACAACAGACCTCATTGGGTGACCATGGCATATCACTGGACACAAATGCCCCACTTACCTAAGATGGTTCTTTGGGATCTGCCCACTTGGCATAACTGGAAGTAGTCCAGTTGGCCTTTCAGGATCCTCAGAGCTGCCAATTGCCCAATCTCCACATCGTCACTAATTTTTGAGTGGTGACCAAAGAGTAGTCAGGCCATGTATTCATCTATTATAAGAAATGTACCACACTAGTGAAAGATGTTAATGTGGGCAAGTGTGGGAGAGGGATGGGAGTGGGTAGATGAGAATCCCCTATATTTTTGATATAACATTTATGTAACCTAAATATTCTTTAAAAATGAAAACTGCGTACATATATATATATATATATGTCATACAACAAATCTACTCTTGGCCTTGGCAACAAAATTTTAAAAATATAAAATAAAATAGTAAAACAAAATAAAATATATTAAAATTAGATAATAAAATGGTTGGTTTCTCCAGTAAGGTTAAGAACAATAGGGAAGGTCACAAGCAGAAAAGGAAGCTTACATTAGTATCACACTACAATGAAAACTTCTAGCTGATGTTATATGGTAATAATTGTACTAGTAGTATAGGGTGCCAAGATTGTTACTTCTTAATATATTCATTAGAGAAGGATCCATATTGTGACAGCTGTCTATTTTCTCCCTGCAAATTACAAACATGTCAGGCTTAGGACACTAATACCTTTGACAGTAAAATGAGTATTTTAATTATCACCTAATAATGGATGGAGGCTTGTCATTCTTGTGTTTACAAATGTATAAATTTTTCTTTTTGTTCTATTTTTACTCCTGCTACCAGCTTCCATTGAAACAAACATATGTGCTCTGAAAATGCATTAGGATGATCAAAGAATGCCTAGAATCACCATGACATTTGCTCATCCTCTCTGTCTTGGAAACACTTGGTTGATAATACTCTCACCAATTAGAGCAAGTTTCTTCTATGGATATAGATGCCTAAGGATGTTTTTATTTCTGGGATAGATAAAATAAAGCAGTTGAGTAAATTTTTCCATCAAAATAGTCAAAACACCAGGGATTTATCTTCCATTCATTAGATCTGGCAGTCAGGCATGAATTGGGAAGAGAGGATCCCTATAGGTATGGGCAGGGTAAGGCCCAATTTCTCTGTTCCACCCTTTGACTGTTTCCTTATACATATGTAAGCAAATGATGGTTCTTCTGTATCAGTCCTTAAAAGATACTTTCATTCCAGAATAGCTGGGCATTCCATGACTAAGACTGCTTACTGACCTCCATGAGTCCTGTGTGATTGCTGAGTTGCAGATTTCCCCTCCTTTCCATCATTGGCTCAAGTTTAACAAGCCTTTGCACTTCCCAAGAGGTCCCCATTGTATAAATAGTCTGGACTTTAAGTAGGAGAAACAGCTAAGGGTCATGATGACAGGGAGCATTTCAGGAGGGAACAGGGGCCATAGGTTGTTTCCCTTAAACACTAGGACTTAGCGCTCCTCAGTATGGTAATAAACATGCTCCTAGGGGTTTCTGTGATAAGCATATCACAAGAAATATAAGAATATTTTCAGTAATATCTCTTTACTCATTAATGTATTACAATATCACCTTTATTGTTCAAAATATGACATTTGAATTCAAGTATTTATATTTAAAATCAGGATCACATATTTAGTTATCAATGCTACATTTAAAAATTTCCTTTAGTTTTATTTTTTGTCCTTTTAACACTAATATCTATAAAAATACTATCTATGTAAAATATCAAGCAATGCAGAAAAACCTATATAAAAATGAAACATGTCTGATTAGTCTCACTACCACTTTTTTTCCAAAAGAGAATTAGAGTTGCACATTTAGGTGTGTTTCCTCCAATACACTTCCTGTGATTTGCACCAATATTTCTGCAATGCATCTTTTCATAGTCACTGTGTATAGTTCAAAGACCCTATTTTCACATGAAACCATGTTCCTTATGGCTTTGGGCTTTTATGAAATAGCATATTATTGCATCACATTGGTATTAAGTATTTTGACAACAAAACTATCTTATCTTCACCATTGCAAGTGAACTTATGCTTAATACCAATGTGTACATTCTCTGTGCATAGGTGTGCATGGTCCTTTAAGAAAATTTCTTGAGGCCTAATCAATATATGAAGAGCATGGTCATTTCCATTTTCCATAGTGTCTACTAAATTGCTTACAAAAATGTGTGCAAATGTATAGTCTTCCAAGTGTTCAATGGTTTTCTAATAACCCTTATCTCTGGCAGTATAACATTTTAGTGATCATTTAATACTTGTGAATTTCAAGACTAAATTTTAGTCAAATTTTTGTTGTTAATTCAATCATCTTGTTAATTCAATTTGTATGCCTCTGATTATTTGAGGTTTTAGGATATCATTTTTGGCTAAGTGCATTTATAAACAAAGTAATCTTTTTTTCCTTAATTTTTATTCTTTTATTTTGAGGTACAAGACAGGGGATTGAACAGGTACCTCATATGTGGGAGCCAATGTTAAACCACTGAGCCACATTGGCTCATCTTGCATTTATTTATAAATAAAGCATTTATTTATGTTAATTCTTTTATTTACTTTTAGTCTTTTTGAATTATTGATTTATATGTATATATACTGCATATATTCATAGCAAATACTTTTTATATATTCATAGTCTTTAAATATACCTGCATATATTCAGGAAATGTTTAGAATGTTAAAAATATCCTCAAGATACGATGTTTTATTATTTAATTTTACATATGATACAGATTAAAAGAGAAAATATTTTGTTTATCATTCAATATAGAAAAGGCAATGACAAAATCCAGCAGGTTTTTATATGAAAATGTAAACTCAACCTCCTTTAACTTGGTAATTTTTATTTCCAGGAGCCAAGAACAAAATGGTGAATTTTTAGGTAATTTCCCTTTAAATTCAGGAGCATACATAGTTGAACAATATCAACATTTTTATTTAATATTATATTGGAGATTATAATCAGTGGAATAAAGCAGGAAAAGTACATTGAGGGTAAATGAATTGGAAAAAAGAGAATATAAGAATATAACCTTAATTCTTACAAATAATGTGTTTACTGACAAACAAAACTCAAAAGAATCCACAGTCAACTTTTTTTTGTAAATGATAAAACTTATTAAAGTTATTGGAGTAATAATAATATCAAAATTTCAGTGGCTGAAAAATTGAAGTATGCTAGGCTCCTGCTTCTTTTGTGGCAGATGAAACTTAGCCAATGAGAAACCCAAGTGTGCACTCAGAGAGATGGAGGAACAAAGTATTATTATGTGTGGGCCCAGAGGAGAGTCAATTCTCCAAATTCTAAGCTCTGGGCATCAGCTTTCATGGGGTTATATTGAGAAGGAAACAGTACCAGGAAATTCCCAGTAGAAAAATCCTCTAACAATTGCGGGTGAAAACCAGTTGCCCATCCAGGTCTGAAAAGAATCAGTCCATCATCCCCCAAAGATCAACCACTCCTCCTCCCTGCTGAAATGCTAACAGCAAACATCAGCTTTTGGAACATTGCTTGCTTGCTTTGCTATAGAAATAT
Source organism: Tolypeutes matacus (assembly GCA_026826555.1). Classification (NCBI taxonomy): domain Eukaryota; kingdom Metazoa; phylum Chordata; class Mammalia; order Cingulata; family Chlamyphoridae; genus Tolypeutes; species Tolypeutes matacus. The sequence continues at coordinate 673,088 of JAKSZT010054332.1, forward strand.
GTATGATGATTAAAGCAATCCTGTTTTCGGTTGCTATAGAAATATGTATGATGATTAAAACAATCCTGTTTTCAATTGCTATAGAAATATGTATGATGATTGAACCAATCCTGCTTTTAGCACATGCGAAAAAGAATTGGCCATGCAGGAAGGAGTTCTATAAAAAAAAAAACAACTTGCAGTTACCGGACGTTAGGTGCGACTCTCACTACGGAGTGCGCCCTGGCAGGTAATAAAGGTTTCATTGAAATTTTCTCCTGGGAGTCATTATTTGCATGAAGCATTCTGCTTCAATATAGGTTTTTGTTTATTGGCTAGTGGGTTGCTGGGCAAGCCGGCAAATTCCTGGAGCAAGTGAGCAGGCAGGGTTTACAAAAGCAATAAAAAAAGGCGAGTTTAGCTTATTTTCCTAAAGCAGAGGGCCTTGGGAGAAGGGGGAGGAGAGGAGCCAGGGATCTGTTATTTTCTCAAAGCTGTGGGTTTCTGCTGAGTGGGGGGAGGAGTAGGGCTGCAGCAGAGAAAGGTTATTATCTCCCTGAAGCTGTGGGCCTTAGGAGAAGGGGGAGGAGTAGAGCTGCAGCAATATCTTCATCATTCCCCCCTTTTGATGCCCTTATAATTCTTTATGGGGCATCATCTGCCAACATGGAGAAGTTGGGACCCCCTTCCAAGGAGCGGTGGCACCTACTAGCAAGTTTTAAGAGCAGCAGAACTTTCTGCCCTTGTGGGGGTTTTGGCAGAGGTAATTATGGGCTTTTTTATTTTGTAGGGCTACTCTGGCTAGTGAGTTGATCTCGTTCTTGAGAGAAACTAAAGAATTTGCCTCTTGCTTATACTTGGGGCCCTCAGATAGCCAGATGAGGCTGGTCTGGATTGTTTTAAGTTTTTCTTTCCAGGCTATATTTTGTACCCTTCCCCCATCCAACATGCCTGCATGTGTATAATAAGTCCAACAACTGACCTCCCCTGGTGTGCCATAAGTTTTGCAGTTACCCCAAAATTTTAGTCTGGCCATCTAGAACTTTTTTCTCTTTTCTTCACAAACTGAGGCTTCAGATAACCTATAACATTCCTGTAGATAAAGGAAGAGGAGGGTTGGTACATTTCTGCGAGCTGTTTTAACCTATTTGCTTCTGAGATGGGGCCAGATTTGTAACAACTGGAGCAGGGCTCAGAACTGGCACCAGCTCTGAGGCAGAATAGGAAAAGCAACCAAAGGCACAGAAATATCTTACAAGGCACAAGTATGTCACTGTGATTAAGGCTGTATTTACTATTGTCCAGTCTGTAGGAGCTACAGCAGCCAGTCCAATTCTGAGCAGCAAGGTGAGTAGTCCTTCCAGGAGTAGAAACTACCCAGAGCAGGGGTCCATTTAGCAGGCTTTAGATCAGGGTGGTGTTTGGGGGTGGTTCCAGGTGACTCAGACTTTTAAGGGGTGGTCAGGTATAGGTTGGGCTGTTCAGTTATCGTGTTCTTTGTCAGGGTGTGCTCTCTTGACCCTGGAATGTAGGATCCAAGGGATGGTGCCTGTAACTTTAAGAGCAATGGGAGTAACAAGAATTACAATGTGTGGGGCTGTCCAGGATGGCTGAAGGGGCTTATTTTTTCAGTTTTTAACCCAGACTATGTCCCTTGGCCGGTGGGGGTGCACCAGGTGTTTCAGTGGGATGAGGTTTCACAACAAGACAGTTTTATGTATTTGGGCTAGAATTTTCCCCAGCTGTTGGAGGATGGAATCTTGGCTAGCCTCCCCCAGGAGCTTGAGATTTCCTTTGAAAGCCTGGATAATTGGGGGTGACTGGCTGTACAAAATTTCAAAGGGTGAATAGCCCATAGGTCCTGGGGTGCACCTAACTTGGAGAAGGGTTAAGGGAAGTAAGTTTACCCAGGGGAGACCAGTTTCTTGGCAGAATTTGGCTAGGGTGGCTTTAAGTGTTCAATTTATGTGTTTAACTTTCCCTGAACTTTGAAGCTTATGAGAGGTATGGAGTTTTCACTTGATCCCTAAAATTTTCGCCAGTTCTTGGACTATGGCAGCCACGAAGCCTGGGTCATTGTTGCTTCCAATAGATAGAAGCAGCCCATGTCAGGGAATGATTTTTCTGAGTAAAGCTTTAATCACTTCTTTCACCTTTTCAGTGTGAGTGGGGAAAGCTTTGACCCAGCCTGAAAATGTGCATATCATCACTAACAGGTATTTGTACCCCTGACTTGGTTTCACTTCTGTGAAGTCTACTGTGAGATCTTCAAAAGGGGCTGTCCCAGTGTGTTTGATATCGGCTGGACCTCAGGGGCCCTGCAGAGGGTTGTTTGTGGCACAAACTTGGCACTGGCTGCTGATTTTGGCACAGAGGGAAGCTAATTGGGCTATGTAATTGTATCTCCCGAGTAAGGCTTTTTTGACAAGGGTTATGGTTGCTGCTAGGACTTTCAGACAGGGCAGCCATCCTGCAGCCATCGGGTCCAGCTGCTTGAAGAGGTAAGTGACAGGCCTTTGCCAGGGGCTGACTGTGTGAGGACTCCCAGTGCTACTTTGTTTTTTTCATGTACAAACAGATTGAAATTTTGTGTTACATTCGGGAGCCCCAAGGCAGGGGCTCTGCTGAGTTGTTTTTTCGATGTTTTGAAGGATCCCCTGTTGAGCCTGTCCCCAGATTAGGGACTTCTTTTCTGGGCCCATCAGAACTTCATAAAGGGGTTTAGCCATGGCTGCAAACCCAGGAATCCCTATGCTACAGAACCCTGCAGCCCTGAGGAATTTACCAGGTTTTTTGTGTGTGTGTGGTGGGGGTAGGGATGGTGCAGATTACTTTGTTTCATTCTGGTTCAAGTGTCGGTGCCTTTGTATGATGCTGAACCCCAGGTACTTGACCTGCTGTTTACAGATTTGGGCTTTTTTTTAAGACACTTTGTACCCAGTCTGTGTTAGAAGTTGTAGGAGAGTCTGGGTCTTTCTCCAGCAGTCCTCTTCTATTTTACTGGCAAGTAGGAGGTCATTTACATATTGCAAGAGGGCACACCTGTAGTCTTCCTGGGGATAGGTGGCCAGATATGCTGCCAAGTCTTCTCTGAAGAGGGTGGGGGAGTTTTTGAAGCCCTGCAGGAGCTGAGTCCAGGTTAGCTGAGTTTTTTTTTTTTTTTTTTTTTTTTTGCTGGGTTTTGGGATTTTCTCACTCAAAGGCAAACAGAGGCTGGTTTAGTGGGCTGTAATCTCCCTGAAGTGTGGGCCTTAGGAGAAGGGGGAGGAGTACAGCTGCAGCAATTTCTTCATCACTTCTGCCTTCTGGTTAAGTCTCTTTTTCTCTTTATGCAGATGCTGAATAAATAACAATGATAATTTCCCCTAAAAGTTTCTGATTATCTGGTCTTATTTCTAACTGAAGCTTAATCTTGGCCATATGTGTTGCTACTGGGACTAAGAACAGCAAAAACCTGGGCTAGGAGGGATTCCAGGATGTTAAAAGAGTTCATTGAGGTTGGTGGGCCACACTTGTGGGAGATGTTTGTGTGGGATGTGGTGGGAGGTGTGGGAGGTGGGCAACATGGGAATCCCAGTGGGTTCCGTGTAATATTTTAGGTAATCTAAGCACCTCTTAAAATATATGTATATATATATATATAAATAACATTTTTGTAAGCAAATACACATATATGCACATATATTTATATATCATTATGCAAATGTTTGTATGTATTGTGATAATTTTGATTTTTACCCATAATAAAAAAAATATATATATATATATAAAAAAAAAAAAAAAAAAAAGAGTACACATGTATAGAGAATTTTAGGGTCTTTGTTTTCAGGACTTCCTCCTTCTCTTTCCTCCACTGCACAGATTATTTGGAAAGAATTGTTTTCTGCATTAAACATCTCCAACAGCAAAACACAAAAATATCATATGTTAAAGAGATGGACAGCAAATCCTCTTCACTGAACCCATTTGCAAAATTGTAGGTGCTGTAAAAACCCTGACTTTTGTAAAACAGTGCTATGATGTCAATTATTTCCATATTTTGTTTTCATAATTAAAACTGCTCTGCTCTGAATTCCCAGGACCTCCTAACTTTCCTCATTGGCTATGGTCTCATTTGGCATTAGTCATTAAAGCAGAATCATTCAAGTCTCTGAGGTCTCATGGGGAGACGATATAGAATATATGGCCAATGGTTGTTGCCCTAACCTCAAATTCCATCTTCACCACTACAAGCAAACATATGACTAACATCATTGTATGTGCATTCTCTGTGCCCAACTACACGGGACTCTTTAGGAAAGGTTTTGCCTTGTTAAGAGTGGTGTCATTTCAATTTTCTATAGTTTCCACTAAATTGTTTGCAACAATGTTTGCAAATGATGATTGTCAGGAAAGGAACATTCTATTGAAATGATTCCTGCATACTCATTTCAATAGAATGCAGGAATTCTATTGGGAGAAGAGAAATGGGAGAGTTTCTATTGGAAATTCAAATAGAGTAACTTTTGAATTTCCAATAGAATTCAAATGGAGTAACTCTGCAGTCATTGATTAATAAAGGCCATGGAGTAGTGGAATTCATGTTTCAGTGGATTGAGTAGATGCTGACATATAAATATGTTTTAAGGTTGTTGAATTGAAAACAATACTCAGAGAATTTAGTGTTTTGAGAAAGGCAGTTAAGAAAGACTGCTGCAAAACTAATTCTTTTATCAGAAAATTTAGAGAAAATTTAAATGATTTGCTTGAATGGGAATGATTTTTAACCAGAAAGCCTGAGCCTTTTCATGTGCTTTTTGACTGTTTGCATTTCCCCTTTGGAAAAATGTCTATTCAGTATTTGGCCCATTTTTAATTGGATTGCTTTTTTGTTGTTGAAAAGTTCTGCGATCTTTTTATACAACATGGAAAACAAACCCTTGCTAAATATGTGGTTTCATATGGAGAATTTTCATTATTCCAATATTAATAATAATAAACAAAAAATAAACAAAGAAATAAAAACCTCATCTCTCAAACTTTCTGTTTCCTCTGCTGTACACAGCTGCTATTGTTTTTGTTGCTGTATTTTATTTGTATTTATATTTTGTAAACACAGTCTCATATATGTAATATCACAATATTTGTATTTTACATGAAGTTTCACTATGTTATACAGTTCAATGTTACATTTTTAGCTTTCCTTCTAGTAATATACATGACCTTTGTGTAACTCTTTCAACCACTGACATACCCATGTAATAGCTCTGCTAGTTACAAACACTGTGATTTACTGTCACCATTTCTATTTATTTTCAAAGATTTACAAACAACCTTTTTTCCAACACTGCACAGATTATTCCTCAGCTTTCCATTCTTCACCCTCATTCTATTTTCTGGTGACCTATATTCTAATTATTAATTACATGAGTTTACACAATATATTTAGTTCTGGCCCAGCTGCGAGGGCTTGACCACCTTGTCAGAAATTGGATGACTGTTTATGTGAGGGTCTATTTCTGAGTTATCGATTTTGTTCCATCAGTCAATATTACTGTCTGTTTTTAACATGCTGTTTTTCCCACTGTGGCTAAGTAGTATACTTTAAAGTCTGGAAGTGAGAGTCCTCCAAATTTATTCTTCTTTTATAAAGATCTTTTTGTTTATTCAGGGTCCCTTATCCTTCCAAATAAATTTGATAATTGGTTTTTCCACTTCTGCAAAAAGGCTGATGGGATTTTTTAGAGAGATTATGTTGAATCTGTAAATCTGTTTGGGTAGAATTGACACCTTCACAATATTTAGTTTTCTAATCCATGAATACAGAATGTCCTTCCATTTATTTAAGTATTCTTCAATTTTTATTAACAATGCTTTATACTTTTCTGATTACAGGTCCTATACGTCCTTGGTTAAGTTTATTCCTATACATTTAATGCTGTTATAAATGGACCTTTTTTTCTGATTTCCTCCTCAGATTGCCCATCAGTAGTGTATAGAAATGCTATTGATTTTTGTGTATAATCTTGTATCCTGCCATTTTGCTAAACTCGTCTATTAGTTCTCTTAGCTTTGTTGTGGAATTTTCAGGAGATTCTAGATATAGGATCATATCATCAGTGAATAGTGAAAGTTTTGCTTCTTTTCCTATTTGGGTAGCTTTAATTTCTTTATTTAGCCTATTTGCTCCAGCTAGGACCTCTAGCACAATATGGAATAACAATGGTGACAGTAGGCATTCTTGTCTTTTTTCCTGATCTCAGCATGAAAGCTTTCAGTCTTTCACCATTGAGTACAGTGCTAGCTGTAGGTTTTTCATATATGCACTTTACCATATTGAGGGAGCTTCCTTCTATTCCCATCTTTTGGAGTGTTTTTATCAGGAAAGTGTGCTGTATTCTGTCAAATGCTTTTTTTTTTGCACCATTGAGAGGATCATATGCATTTTCTTCTTCAATTTATTAATGTGGTTTATTAAAATTGATTTTCTTGTGTTGAATCACCCTTGCATACCTGGGATAAAACCCACTTGATCGTGGTGTATAATTCTTTAAATGTGCTTTCGGATGCTGTTTCCAAGTATATTGTTGAGGATTTTTGCATCTGTATTCATTAGAGAGATTGGTCTGTAATTTTCTTTTTTGTAATATCTTTATCTGTTTTTGGTATTACGGTGATGCTGGCCTCCTAGAATGAGTTTGGTAGTGTTCTTTTCTGTTCAGTATTTTCAAGAGCTTGAGCAAGATTGGTATTAGATGATCTTTGAATGATTGGTAGAATTCATCTCTGATGCCATCTGGTCCCAGGCTTTTCATCTTAGGGAGGTTTCTGAGGACTGTTTCAATTTCTTCACTTGTGATTGGTTTGTTGAGGTCTTCTATTTCTTCTAGGGTCAGTGTAGGTGGTTTCTGTGTTTCTAGGAATTTGTTCTTCTCCTCTACATTGTCTAGTATTTGGCATGCGGTTGTTCATAGTATCCTTTTATGATTGCTCTTATTTCGGTGGGGTCAGATTTTATTTATTTGCATCTTCTCTCCTTTTTTCTTTGTCAGTCTAGCTAAGGGTTTGTCAATTTTGTTGATCTGCCCTAAGAACCAACTTTTGGTTTTGTTCATTCTCTCTATTGTTTTTTATTGTTGTTATTGTTGTACTCAATTTCATTTATTTCTGCTCTGATCTTTAATATTTCGTTCCTTCAGCTTGGTTTGGGATTAGTTTGCTGTTCTTTTTCTAGTTCTTCAGGTATTCATTATAAGTTCTTCTTTTTTTAATGTAAGCCCGGAGAGCTACAAATTTCCCTCTCAGCACAGACTTTGCAGTGTCCCAAAGGTTTTGTTATGTTGTGTTCTCATTTTCATTCATCTCAAGATATTTGCTGAATTCTCTTGCTATTTCTTCTTTAACCCACTGGTTTTTAAAAGTGGGTTGTTTAATCTCCATATATTTATGAATTTTCTCTTTTTCTGTCCATTATTTTTTTTTATTATTATTATGGGTAAAAATCAAAATTCTCACAATACATACAAACATTTGCAAAATGATATATAAATATATATGCATATATGTGTATTTGCTTACAAAAATGTTATTTATATATATATATATATACATATATTTCAAGAGGTGCTTAGATTACCCAAAATATTACACGGAACCCACTGGGATTCCCATGTTGCCCACCTCCCACACCTCCCACCACATCCCACACAAACATCTCCCACAGTGTGGCCCACCACCCTCAATGAACTTACACATCCTGGAGCCTTGCCACCAACCATAGACCATTATTGATTTCCAGTTTCATTCTGTTAGGATCAGAGAAATTGTTTTGTATAATTTCAATCTTTTAAAATTTATTGAGAATTGTCTTGTGATCTTTAGCAGTTTGGCACTATTTATGAATTCCAAAAATAGATATTGGATTATGCTTGTAAACTGGTCTGTTCCTCTGGGTGTGATTAAGTTATGATTAGGGCTTTGATTGGGCCATTTCAGTAGGATATTGAGTCCCCATCCCTTGGTGGGTGGGGACTCAGAGATATAACTACATGCAGAACAGAAGAGTTAGTTGGAGTTTTGGTGCTGGAGTTCTGATGCTGAGTTTTCAGCTGGGGCCCCAGGAAGTAAGCACATAGAGGAACCTGGTCATGAGGAAGGAGAGAATGCCTCAGGAAAAAAGATAAGCAGTTTGCCTGACAGTTGACAGCTGGCCTTGTGGAGAGAGGCAAAGCCTAGAGAGACTCATAGTCTACAGCTGATCTTGTGGAGGAAACAGAGGAGCTAAGCCTGGAGAGAAATGGAGCCCAGGAAGAGAGGAACCCAAGAAGCCTGAACCCTGTCAAACGTCGGCAGCTGTCTTGCTCCAATATGTGGCAACAGACACTTTGGTGAAGGAAGAAACTTATGCTTTATGGCCTGGTAACTGTAAGCTTCTACCCCAAATAAATATCCTTTAAAAGACCCAAGTATTTCTGGAATTTTCCATCAGTACCCCTCTGGCTGACTAATACATGACCTAACATATGGTCTATCTTGGAAGAGGATCCATGAGCACTTGAAAAGAAAGTATATACTGCTCTTTTTGGATGCAATGTTCTATAAATGTTTGTTAGGTAGTTCATTTGTCATATTATTCTTGTTCCTTATTTCTTTTTTTTCCTCTGTACAAATGTTCTATCCAATACTGAGAGTGATGTAGTGAAGTCTCCAACTATTATTGTAGAGACATCTATTTCTCCCTTCAGTTTGCCAGTGTGTGCCTCATGTATCTTGGAGTATTCAGGTTACTTGCATAAATATTTAGTATAGTTTTTTTCTTCTTTGTGAATTACCCCTTTTATCAATATTTAATGAGCTTCTTCATCCCTAATAACAGTTTTTCATTTGAAATCTATCATATCCAATATTAATATTGCTACTCCAGCTCTTTTCTGGTTATTGTTTGTATGGAATACCTTTTCCCAAGCTTTCACATTTAACCTGGTTGTGTTCTTTCATCTAAGGTGAGTCTCTTGTAAATACCACATAGATAGCTCATATTTTTTTATCCATTCTGTAAGTCTATGTCATTTGTTTGAGGAGTACAAGCCATTAACTTTCGATGTTAATACAATAAAGGCATTATTACTTCATCCATTGTGTCCTCCAGCTCTCTATTGTTGTATTCAGTTGTCTTCTTATCCTTTAGTTTACCATTTTGTATAATTTTTATTTCTACACTCTTCTCCAAATCTCAGTATGTCTTGTGGTTCTTGTCTTTTGGTAACATTATCTGTCTGTGAAGGCTTTGAACTCACCTTCATTTTTGAAGGACAGTTTTACCAGATAAAGAATACATGGCTGGCAGTTTTTCTCTTTTAGTACCATAAATATGTCATACCACTTTCTTCTTATCTCCATGGTTTCTGATGATATGTCATCACTTAAACTTATTTACATTCTCTTGTAAATGATGCTTTGACTTTCTCCTGCTGCTTTGAGAATCCTATCTTTATTTCTGATATTTGTCATTCTGAACAGTAGATGTTTCAGGATAGGTCTATTTGGATTTATTCTGTTTGGGATGCATTGCCCTTCTTGAATATTGATATTTGTGTCTTAAGTTTTGGGACATTTTCAGTAATTATTTCCTCATATATTCTTTCTGCCCTTTTTACAATCTCTTCTTCTGGCACAGTGATAATGTGAATATTTGTGCATTTCACACTATTCTTTACCCTGAGACTCTGTTCCATTTTTTTCCATTGTTTTCTCTCTATTTTTTTTCCTGTATTTTCCATTTCAGATGTTCTGTATTCAAAAGAACTAATTCTGTCTTTGAGCAATTCAAACATGCTCTTATCTGCCTCTAATGTATTTTTAATTTCATCCATTGTGTCTTTCATTCCCATAATATTATGTACTTTTCTTTGCAGGCTTACAAATTGTTCTTTATTTCCATCCAGTGTCTTCTTAATATCCTTTATTTCTTTTGTCATATTTTCTTTAAATTCTTTCAATTGACTTAGGAGAGTGGTGTGATTATCACTGATTATTTTTAATCCCATATCTCTTCAGGATATTTGTTTTTTTTTTCTTTTGGCTAGGCCATCTCTTCCTTTTTCCTAGTATAGCTTGTAATTTTTTCTGTCTAGGTATCTGAATATGTTGGTGAATTTACACTGATGGCCAATTTCTCTCTCTTGCCTATTTTTTTTTTTTTTTCACAGCTCTTCTGTGATATTTGGTTCAACTTTTTCTAAGTCTTTAAAATTTCCCAGCTTAAGTTATCAAAATTGGGCCAAGGGCAGACCAATAGGTTACCAATTTTCTCCCAATGGTTAGGATGCAGACAGAACCAAAAACTTTTTGTCCGTGCAGTTTCCAGATTAGGAAGCAGATGGTGCTTCTCGGCATACCTTTCCACAGAGGTGTTTCAGTGTCAAATTTCCTGTGTTCCTCTGTTGAAACTCCAGATTGAATATTCAAAGCAGGCTTTGCTGGCCAAATTCACTGAAGAAAAGCCCCCGATTCCCCCTGTTTTCCATTGAAACAGTGACATGGAGGAAGATGTCTGTTCCCCGCTCTATTAGTGAGTCAGAGGTTTTACCCTAGCCTAATATCTTTTGGGTGGGGGAAGGGAGCCCTTCCAGACGCTGATGGGGCTTGGTAACTCATGTTTGGTTTTTTGGGGGTTCTTTGTATCTCTGCCCCTCATGCTCCTCAGACTTGTATAGTACTGTCCTGGTTTGCTGACCCTCAAGGCAGGTCCCTCAGATAGTGTTTGGCTCTTTCTCCAATGTTTATGTGAGAGCATTGAATCCTGTCTGTTAGTCTGATACCATGTTCCCACAATCGCCTCCCTTCAGTTTTGCCCCTGTGTGCCTCATGTATCTTTGTGCACTCAGGTTAGATGCATAAATATTTAGCAAAGTTACTTCTTCTTGGTGAATTGCCACTTTTTAAAACATATAATGACCTTCTTCATCCTTTATTACTATTTTGCATTTAAAATCCATTTTGTCTGATATTCATATTGCTACACCATCTCTTTCCTGGTTACTACTTGCATAGAATATATTTTTCCAACTTTTCACTTTTAACCTGGTTGTATCCTTACATCTGAGGTGAGTCTCTTCTAGACAGCATATAGATAGATTATATTTCTTTATCAATTCTATCAGTCTATATCTTTGATTGGGAAGTGAAAGCCATTAACTTAATTAATGTTATTTTATAAAGGGATTACTTACTTCATCCATTTTGTCCTTTGGCTTTTTGTTGTCATATTTTAGTATTGTCTGTCTTTTTATTCTTTAATTTACACTTCTTTAATGATCTTCATTTTTACAGTCATCTCCAAGTCTCTTGCACTTGTTTTTTTCCTTTCAGGCTGCAGCACTCCCTTTACTTAATATTTTTAAAATAATAACTTCTTTGTTATTTTTTAAAAGAGACTTACATTACATAAATGTTACACAAAAAATATTGGGATTCCCATATGCCCCTCTCCCCACACCTCACACACCCTTCCATGTAAACATCCTTCATTAGTGTGTCACATTCATTTCAATTGATAAACACATCCTGGGGCTTTGCCATTAAGTGTGGACTATAGTTCACATTGTAGTCTACACTCTCTCCCACACAGTTCTGCATGTGATGATATAAAATGGCCTATATCTGTCATTGCAGCATCACTCAAGATGATACCCAAGTCCTGAAAAAGCTCCCGTATTACAAATGTTTTTCCCTCTCCCTTCCCCCAGAGCCTCCAGTGGCCACTGCTTCCACATCAATGTTGTAATTTCTTCCATCACTAGAATCACAATATGTCTATAGTAGAATACCAGTAAGTCCACTCTAGTCCATAGCTCTTCCCCCAATCCCAAGGATTCTGGGATGGTGATGTTCACTCAACTTCCAATTGAGAGGGGGCTTATATCCCTTGGGGAAGATGGATGGGACTACCTGCCTGCAGCTGCAGACTCTCTCCATTTCCTGGGACAGGTGTTGTCCATCATCATCACCCCACCAGTTGTCCTGGGTGAGTCCAATGAGCTGTAGAGGAGGTGCTGCAACTCCACCGAGGTTCTGGGCCCAGCTGGCACATGGACAGCCCCAAGACTCTAGTCTCTGGATATACACCTACAAACTCCAGCACCAAGTATAGGTTTAAATAGATGGTACAGATGAACCATGTGCAGGGAAGACATAATTGAGCCCAACTCTGTCACTCTTAGGAGCACAAACTCCAAAGTGGAGCCCACTGGCAAGACTCCAATCTCGAGAGCTATCTGCCTTGACCATCAGACCTGAGTGTCTCCAGAGCCCTCAGGAGCCCCACTATTTGGAGTAGTATCCACTTTGGAAGTCTATGAGATCCTGCTGAGATCTGCATAAACGTTACCTCTAGGATGACCTCCTGACTCACTTTGAAGTCTCTTAACCATATAAACTCATTTGTCTTTACCTTTTCCCACTTTTATTTGAGGTCTTTTTCCAGTTGCATTACTAGTTGGTGCTTGGTAGCAATCACTCAGTGCCAGGGATGCTCATCCCCAGGAGTCATGTCCTATGTTGGGGGGAAGGTAATGCATTCATATGCTGAGTTTGGTTTAGAGAGAGGCTACATTTGAGCAACAAGGAGGATCCCAGGAGGCAACGCTTAGGCATCCCATAATAATAGGCTAAGTTTCAATTTCAAGAGCAAAGGCTCATAACCTAGTCATCAATATCAAGGGCCCATCAGTGGATCATGTATGCTCATGTGAACTTTATCCCATGCATCCCCCGTCACTGATATCCCACACCAATGATCCTCCCCCACCCCAGTTGTAACCTTTCTATGATCCAATGCTTCTTCAAAAATGAAGCCATTACAATAGCCAAATATATTTAATAGGAAAATGAAACAATAATTATAAGTTTAAATATAAGATATAAAATACATAAAAATTTTAAAAAACTAAACATATAATAAAATTAAAAGATTGGGATATTAAAAAAATGAAAATATTAAAAATTTTTTTTGCTATTTTGCCTTTTAATACCACAATATCTGGTGTCTGTCTACTGTGGCACCTCGCTCTACTCATTCCTCAGTGTCTCAGTATTTTTCATTTTGTTTTCAAAGAAGTTTTAGGTTACAGCAAAGTCACACACAGAATACAAGAGACTCTCATATACCCAACATCCTCCCCCTGCCCCCCCATATTAATACCTTTTTATATGTGGATGGTATCTTTTTATAACTGATATACACATAATGAAGCATAGCTCCTAAACATGGTCAATGGTTTACAATATAGTTTACATTTTATACCATACACTTTTATAAATTTTGATGATATTTAACATGGGCCTGTGTTCATCATTGTAAGATCATGTAGAACACTTCCATTGCTCACTAAATACACCCTGTTTGATCTATTCTACTCCTCCCACCCCTTCCACTTGGGGCCAGTGGGGACCCCCTGGCTTTATTCCTTGGAAGATAAGATTCACAGTTATATGCAACAACCCTGTGGTCTTGACACACTGGTTTTTCCTTCCCTATTAGGAACCGCCCATGCTCTCAAGAGACTCTTGCCTCTCTATTTGTGAACGAATTTGTCCTCTCAAGGGTGGGAGTCCAACTTCTTCCTGCTCATTATGTGGGTCTCCACTCACTGATACAACACATTATGACAAAATGATCGCTCACATACTTCCTAGAAGCCTGCTCAAGGTGTGCCCTGTCCCAAATGCTCCCCCATCCAACACCCTTCCTTTAGTATCTCTTGTAATTCTTTAATTGAGTAATGTGATCTATCAGTTTTTGTTTGTCTGTGAAGACTTTGAACTTACCCACATTTCTGAAGGAAAATTTTGCTGAGCACAGAATTCTTGCTGGCAGAAGTTCTCTTTCAGTACCTTAAATACCTCATCCCACTTTCTTCTCTCCTCCATGGTTTCTGATGAAAGGTTGGCATTTAATCTTATTGAGGTTCCCTACTTAAAAATGCTTTTCTTTTCTTTTGCTGCTTTCAGAGTTCTCTCTTTATCTCTGATATTGATATTTGTCATTCTGAACAGTAGGTCTCTTGGGTAGGTATATTTGGATTTGTTCTGCATGGCGTATGTTGTCCTTCAGGATATTAAGAGCTATGTCTTTCTTAAGGGTTGGGATGTTTTCTGTCATTATTTCCTCAAATATTCTTGCCCTTTTCCATTTTTTTTCTTCTTCTGGGACACCAATAATTCATATGTTTGTGTGTTTCACATTGTCTTCAATTTACTGAAACTCTGTTCCATTTTTTCCATTCTCTTTTATTTGTGGTCTACTGTCTTTTCCAGTTTGGATGTGTTCTGTCCTCAAAATCACTAATTCTGACTTTATACACTAAGATTACAATAATATTGTAATACCTTGGTAGCAAAGCAAAGAAGTTCCTATATCAATGATGAAGGTCAAAAAAGAATATGACATTTAGTTTTATGAGATATTAAGATGATTAAGCATTGTTATTCTTAATTTTCTTCATTAACAAGGAGACCTTCATCATGTCATTTAACAAATCTGTGATCATCTGTGTATCTTTCTCAACAATGGAGGAACAATTGAGTTTGTTTTTAGGAATAGGTGATATAAATGTCCCTGGACAGAAGTTTTTGGAGTGATGCTGCTATAATTTGTAAAGCTTCCTTTTGTCTGCTTTTTATTTTATTTTTTAATTTGAAATAAATCCATTTTAAAAAGAATGTTTGAGTAACATTGAATATCTAGGTATAAATTTAAGACTACATGAAGAAAAGTCTATATGAAATAAATGCTTTTTACACTAGTATTTTTTTCCCTAGATGGGTTTTAATATTAAGAGAGAGAAAAAAAAAAAGAAATTTAACCCTCTGATATTAAAAGAAAAGCACAGTTCATGTATTATCATACATAAGTCTAAAAGTAATTTCCACCAAATATAATTCATGGAATTTTAACAGGTCTTGTCCCATCACAAAATCCCAGGTTCTAGTAAGAGAAGTGTAGTAGTGCAAACATGCCACATCTTTGAAAGAGTGCAGATGTTGAACCATATTCTTTTTCATTTTTTCCTAAAACAGTCATTCCAATATTCCTATTTAATAAGCAGAATATTATAAAGAAGATATTATAATGAAGTTGGAATGTGTATTATTTTATTTTAATTTTTAAAAAGTGTAATGATGTGCCTCCAAAAGTGAAAATTTTGGAATTTGGGGCGTGGCATACCCAACTGTAGGCAAGACTGTAGATTTCTGCACTAAAATTAAAGACTTAGACTTTATATAAATGTGATTGATAAAAACCATTATTTAAATGTGATATGGTCACATTTCAAATGTGATATAATTGTCAACACTGGTATTTATGAATTGGATCTTCAGTACCTAGGGAATTATGTGAAATTAGAGAAAACTTCTTAAGGAAAGCTCTGTATCTGGGAGTGATGTCAAGATATAGTATCTGACAAACTTTCCAATTTTAAATTTTGTATTCTCTAGTGATATTTTATAACAATTCCATTTATTTTTTAGTAACTTCTATATTAAAGAGCCTTAAGAAATTGTATACTAGGGCGTATTTATAATTAAGAGTATTCTATTTATATATAAACACACTCATATATATAACACTCTGTTACTCTTTTTTTACAATAGATAGCAGGATATAAATATGAGGTTGCTAAGGAATAAAAGAGTGTTAGTTTATGAGAGAACCCAGGGCCCAGACTCCCCCAAAGTCCTCAGCATATAGCTGCCTATGTGGCCTAAACATAAAGGTTAACAACCCTCCTTGGAGGGGAGAGAATGTAGATGGTATCATAAACCAAATCTCAGAGGGGTAAAGCTTCATTCCTGTGATAGCATCACCAGACCCCATGTGGGCCACTATGGTACCCTAGCAGAAACTCTGTTCTCATACCCTATGGAATGTACTTGTTCTGAAACTCCTTACATCACTCCTCATTTTCCCATCTCTTTGTGGAGTGCTGTCTTCATTCCCTGACCACCGCCATCAGAGACGTTCTCCTATTCATAAGTCCCAATAACGTTTATGTCTGAGCCTGTGACCAGTGTGTTCTTTGGCCTCATGGCTGCACCAACTCTTTCCCTTCAGGAGTTGGGTTGGAACAACTGGTGATCCACAGGCAGGAAACTGAAGGGCTGTTGGCAGTAGTGGGTATGAAATCAGGGAAAGGAGAATCCACAGGGGAAATCTTGAGTTGGCCTATAACATGTATTCTTCTCTGGGATAGACCATTTGTTGGGTCACAGACTGGGTTTAATAGATTTTTAAAAGACAAAATTACACAAAACACATTCTCTAATCATAATGGAATGAAGCTGGAAATCAATAATAGATGGAAAAAGAGAAATTCACAAATATGTAGAGATTAAACAACACACTCTTAAATAATCAGTGGGTCAAAGAAGAAATTGCAAGAGAAATTAGTAAATATCTTGAGACAAAAGAAAACTAGAACAAACCATATTGAATCTGTGGGATTCAGAAAAGGCAGTGTCAATGCTTACATTAAAAAAGAAGGATCTAAAATCGAAGACCTAACTGCACACCTGGAGGAACTAGAAAAGTAACAGCAAATTAATGCCAAACAAAGCCAAAGGAAAGAAATAATAAAAGTCAGAGCAGAAATAAATGAAATTGAGGAACATAAAGAGAACAAAACCAAAAGCTGGTTATTGGAGAAGAGCTACAAAATTGACAAACCTTTAGACTTACAAGGAAGGAAAGAGAGAAGATACCAACAAAATCAGAAATGAGAGGGGGACATTATGAGTGACCCCACAGAAATAAGAGAAATCATAAAAGGACACTGTGATAGTTAGGCTAATGTGTCAATTCGGCCAGTAAATTGTGCCCAGGTGTTCAGTTAAGCAAGCATGGAGCTAATTGTAATACAAGGACATTTATAGACTCTAATCACCAGTGAGATTACTGCATAGATAGCTGATTACATCTACATCAATCAGGAAGATTGCTGTCAGCAATGAATGACACTATCATATCAGTTGAATGCCTTAAAAGGGGTAGTGATTTCAACATTCAGTGAGCACTTCCCAGCTCGTCTTTGGACAGCCAATGTCTCCCAATAACTCATCAAGGAGCTTCATTGCACTTTCATTGAAGGCCCTGGTTTACAGCCTGCCTGCAGAACCTGGACTTGTGCATCCCCACAGTTATGTGACAGGCTCTTATAAAATCTCATATTATTGACAGATATGTCCTGTTAATTCTGTTTCCCTAGAGAATCCTGATTAATACAGCTTGGTACTAGAAGTGGTTCTTGAGGAACAGAGTCTTAAGCATGGGATGACTGAGATGGTTCTGGGAGTTATGCAATTGGTTCTCTACTCTAATTGGCCTCAAGGGTATTAATGACTCTCTTTTCATTAAGGAAGTGGTTGCTAACAGTCCATTGCATAAGCTGGCAATAGAGATACAACTTGAGGCCTCCTCATCTTCTTCTACCTCCCATTCTTCTTCTTTATTCTCATCTGAAGAGGAGTCCATAGGATCCCATGCTGGGAGTGGTTAATACCCTCCGGACCTGAACTAGAAGCAGCCTATGGCCTCTAGTTTGAACACATCTAAAAACCAGGGTTTACAACTGATAATCAACTTGGCACAGGCAATCTGCTAAGGAATCTTTCATCTGTCTGTGCTAGGTGAGGCAGTTTAGTACAGGGTAACTGGAGGAGATGAGCCACAACATGGCTGACAGACAATATGGCTGACAGACAACTTGACCAACTGACAACATCTTTAGTTAAATTTATTCCTAGGTATTTGATTCTTTTAGTTACTATTGTAAATGGTATTTTTTTCCAGATTTCCTCCTCAGTTTGCTGGTTATTGGTGTACAGAAATGCTACTGATTTTTGAGCATTGATCTTATGGCCTGCAACATTACTGCTGAACTCCTTTATAAGTTCTAGAAGCCTTGTTGTCGATTTCTCAGGGCTTTCTATGTATAGGATCATGTCATCTGCAAATAATAAAATTTTTACTTCTTCTTTTCCAATCTGAATGCTTTTTATGTCCTTTTCTTCTTTTGGTGCTCGTTCAAGTACTTCTAAGACAATGTTAAATAGGAGTGGTGATCGTGGGCATCCTTGTCTTGTTCCTGATCTCAGAGGGAAGGCTTTTAGGATTTCACCGTTGAAGATGATGTTAGCTTTGGGTTTTTCATATATGCCCTTTATCATATTCAGAAAGTTCCCTTCTATTCCTATTTTTTGCAGTATTTGTATCAGGAAAGAATGCTGTTTTGTTTTTCAAATGCTTTTTCTGCATCTATAGAGATGATCACGTGATTTTTTTCTTTCAGTTTGTTTATGTGGTGTATTACTTTGATTGATTTTCTTATATTGAGCCATCCTTGCATACCCGGGATAAAACCCACTTGGTCATGGTGTATAATCCTTTTGATATGTTGTTGAATGTGATTAGCAAGTATTTTGTTGAGGATTTTAGCATCTAGGTTCATTAGAGAAATTGGTTTGTAATTTTCCTTTCTGTGGTATCTTTGTTTGGTTTTGGTATGAGGGTAATGTTGGCATCGTACAATGAGTTTGGCAATATTCATTCTACTTCTATTTTTTGGAAGAGCTTAAGTAGAATTGGTGTTAGCTCTTTCCACAATGTTTGGTAGAATTCAGCTGTGAAGCCATCTGGTCCTGGACTCTTCTTAGTTGGGAGGTTTTTGATGACTGGGTCTATCTCTCTACTTGTAATTGTACTGTTGAGTTCATCTATTTCCTCTTTGATCAATGTTGGCTGTTTGTGGGTTTCTAGAAACTTTTCCATTTCCTCTAAATTATCATTCTGGTTGGCATATAATTTTTCAAAGTATCCTCTTATGATACTCTTTATTTCTGTGTGGTAACATTCCTTATTTTATGTATTTGCATCTGTTCTCTCTTTTTCTTTGTTAGTCTGGCTAAGGGTTTGTCAATTTCATTGATATTCTCGAAGAACCAGCTTTTGGTTTTGTTTATTGTTTCCAGTGCTTTCTTATTCTCTATTTCATTTAGTTCTGCTCTAATCTTTGCTATTTCCTGCTTTCTACTTCCTTCAGGTTTAGTTTGTTGTTGTTTTTCCAATTCCTCCAAGTCTGCAGTTAGGTCTTCAATTTTAGCTCTTTCTTCTTTTTTTATATATGAATTTATGGCTGTGAACTTCCCTCTCAGGACTGCTTTCGCTGCATCCCATAGGTTTTGATATGTTGTGTTGTCATTTTCATTAGTTTCAAGATAGTTACTGATTTCTTTTGAAATTTCCTCTTTGACCCACTGTTTGTCTAAGAGTGTGTTGTTTAACTTCCATATCTTTGTGCCTAACCTGTTTCTCTGGCCCTTAGTGATTTCCAATTTCATTCCGTTGTGTTCAGAGAAATTACTTTGTATAATCTCAATCTTTCTGAATTCATTGAGTGTTCTTTTGTGGCCTAGCATGTGGTCTATTTTGGAGTATGTTCCATGTGCACTCGAGAAGAATGTAAATCCCGCTGTATTTGGGTGTAGTGTTCTGTATATGTCTATTAAGTCCAAGTCTTCTAGGTATTGTTGAGTGCCTTAATTTCTTTATTGATTCTCTGTCCAGATTTTCTGTCTAATGATGATAGTGGTGTGTTGAAGTCCCCTGCTATAATTGTAGAGGAATTTATTTCTCCTTTTAGTTTTTCCAGAGTTTGTCGCATGTATTTTGAGGCACCTCGATTAGGTGCATAAATGTTGATGATTGTCTCTCTTCTTGAGAGATTACTCCTTTTCCTAATATGTAGTGTCCATCTTTGTCTCTTACAATAGTTTTGCATTTAAAGTCTATTTTGTCTGATATTAGAATAGCTACTCCTGCCCTTTTTTGGCTATTGTTAGCTTGTAAAATGGTTTTCCAGCCATTCGCTTTCAGCCTCCTTGAATCCCTGAGCCGAAGGTGGGTTTCTTGTAGACAGCATATAGATGGATCATAATTTTTTCTCCATTCTGCAATCTGTGTCTTTTGATTGGCGAATTTAATCCATTAACATTCAGTGTTATTACTCGTAACGAATTTCTTACTTCAGCCATTTTTTCTTTGGGTTAATGTATGTCATATGTTGTTTTGTTTCTCTTTTTGAGTTTTCAGTTGTTTTTAAACTCTCCTTCAACTCTCTCTCCTTTGTTTTTTCCTTTCAACTTGTAGAGATTCCTTTAGTATTTCTTGAAGTGCTGGTTTCTTCTTGACATACTCTCTTAATTGCTGTTTATCTGTGAATATTTTGAACTCTCCATCATTTTTGAATGTCAATTTTGCTGGATAGAGAATTCGTGGCTGGAATTTTTTTTCTTTTAGTGTTTTGACTATGTCATGCCACTGTCTTCTTGCCTCCATGGTTTCAGCTGAGAAATCAGCACTTATTCTTATTGTGCTTCCCTTGTATGTGATGGTTCTCTTTTCTCTTGCTGCCTTGAGTATTTTCTCTTTGTCTTGAGCTCTGGACATTTTGACAAGTATATGTCTTAGAGTTGGCCTGTTGGGATTTATACTGTTTGGGGTGCGCTGTGCTTCCTGGATCTGCACATCCATCTCTCTCAATAGAGTTGGGAAGTTTTCAGCCATAACTTCCTTCAACACTCCTTATGTTCCCTTTCCATTCTCTTCTCCTTCTGGGATGTCCATAATGCTTATGTTTGCGCGTTTTGTATTATCGGTTAATTCCCTGAGTCCCTGCTGGATTTTTTCTATTTTTTTGTCTCTCTGTTTTACTATCTGTCTGATTTCACATGTATTGTCTTCCACATCACTAATTCTTTCTTCTGCCTGTTCATATCTGCTGTTATGTGAATCCAGCGTCTTTTTTATTTCTTGGATTGTGCCATTGACCACCATCATATCCGTTATCTTTTTGTGTATGTTTATAATTTATTCAGTATGTTCTCCCAGTGTCTTCTTTATATCCTTAATCTCTTCCTTCACTTCATTAAGTTGGTTCATCATATTTGTTTGGAAATCTTTGATTCATTGATCGATGTTCTGCATCTCTTCCTGGTTTTTAGTTTGTTCATTGGACTGGTCCATGTCTTCCTGTTTCTCAGTGTGGTTTGTAATTTTTTTGTTGCCCTCTGTTCATCATTTTATCTTGATGGGTTTATTCAATTGATTAGCTTCTCTCTCTCCTCTAGAGTTTTATTTAGCTCGTGGCTCTGTATGTGTGTTAAGTTTTCTCTTTGACACTTTTTCTTCTTATTTTATTTCCTTGCTTCTTTCTGTGTTACCTTGAAGAGAAAAGATTAGTGCCAGAAGAATCAAAAGATGTGAGAAAGGAAGAAGGACAATAGTAATATTGATAAAAGTTAGAAGAGGGGCCATTTAAGACTTAGTAAATGAATATTTAACTCATGTAGGCAGTGTAGAGTAATAGGGAAAAAAGTGGAATACCTACAATGGCCTGGGAAACCAAATAGAGGAATATATGTATAATGATTTAGAAGTTAGAATGATGAGGAAGGAGAGAAAGAGTAAAGAAAAGGCTAAATGGAAAAAGTTAATATTAGTAAAAAAAAAGGAGAAAACAAAAAAAGATAGAATAGAAATTGACACCCTTAAGTTGTGGGCTAATGAAAAAACATGGTGTCTAAGAACCACAAGAGAAAGTAGAAGGCTGAAAGATGAAGGAAGGATAAGAGATATCTTGGGATACCAAAATCCATATAGACAGAGAATGGGAAATCACTGCAGAAGAAGCACGCAAAGAAGATGCAAGCTAGCAGCACCTAATCAAAAAAAAAAAAAGAAGGAAAAAAGAAAGGGGGTAGGAAAGAGGAAAGAAAAGAAAGAGACAACAAATAAACAGAGAAAAACCAAACAAACACACAAGCAAGCAGTCAAACAAAGCTAAGGAGGAGGTGTTCCTTCTAGGGTCCTTGTCGATCCTCTCAGTCTGCTTGTGTTTATCAATCAATTTCTGTCCGGGTTCTAGCTGCAGTTTTGGAGGCAGATTTTAGGTATTAAACTAAATTAAAAAGAAGAATAAGAATTCCTTTTTTAAAGTGACTGTCTTCTTTTATTTTTTGGTGATATTAGGGACCCAAAAGAAGTCCTCTGCTAGACCACCCCCTTCACCAAGGGGACCATAAATAGACTCGTGGAAACTAATCAAGCACTTCCCACTTCTTGGCCTCCCCAGGGGAGCTGAACCTCTGATGCTTCTCAGTGCAGAGTGATAAAAGTGGCTGACTCCGCCCCCTCAGGAGCCAAGCCTCAGTGTCAGCAGGCTGCTGGGTAAATCAGGTTTCCTCAGCAGATTCGCCTCTCCCCTCAGCCTGGCGCTGCTTCAGGCTGGCTTATCTGCTCCCCAAATGTATGCCGGGGGTCCAGGCAGCCAAATCCACAGACGTTAAACTCCTCTCCACCTTCTGTCAGAACCCTCCCTCTCTCAGAGAATGTGCCCTACACTGGGAGTGGGAGTCGCGGGTGCGGGATTCGTGACTCAAACCAGCCTTTTTCCCTGTGGGTGGGGCTCAACCATCTGTGTTAACCACCACAGGCAGGCTTAAAATTCACGAATCTCAACCAATCACTCCACATCGTCAATCTGCCTGCAGCTAGATGTCCCAAGCTTCTCGCTCCATGAACCCAGAGCACAGACCCTGGGCAGGACCCTGTCCACAATCGGCCATCCTCAGAGAGCTAGTCAATGAGTGCCCTCCTAAACTGATGCCATCTTGCCTCCCTCCTACAATTTTTTGTGTGTGGCTCATTTTATGTTATGTATATGTGATATTAAAGTGAGATACAAGATTACATTTTACAGGAAATCCTAATGCACAGTCTTAGAAAACTACACATAATGACCAGAAATTGACACAGCAGACACTGAAATCATGGTCTTTCTGACATGATGGTTCTTCCTTTAATTGCCATGGCACACTGGCAATTAAGAGGAAATGACATTTACTCATTTTCCTCTGTCATGGTGAGCACCATTCAAGATGGTAGCCATCTAAATTCCTGAATTATTAGGATATTACTACTACCTAACTGTTGCACCATAGGAATATAGATGGAGAAAAAAATAGACCTGCTTTTCCCAATGGCACTGTATTTGTGGATATTAACCTAGGTCATTTGATGGATGCCTTCCCTTATAACACTGTTGTCAGTATTAAATGAGTTTTTACAGAAAGTACTTGGGACACAGAATTCTGGACATAGTAAGAAGTGTCTGAATTTTAGCCATTGAAGTTTTTTCTATTATTTATGTCTTCAGTGATTTTTTAATTACCGATATACATGAATTCAGAGTCTGTGAGATCAGCTATTAGGAGTTTATTGGCAATTAGGAGCAGGAGTAGCCATGTAATTTGGGGATTCAAAGGAAAAATGAAAAGAAGAGGCTTACTCTTTGAAATGTAGGGAATATGTGACATTTATGGAACTAATTTATAAAGTTTTTTGCTTTCATCTGAAGTCTCTTGCTGAGGTTGTCATGGAATTTTTTATTTATTCTTTAATATTGTTCTTTAAAAAAGTAAAAATATAAATTATTAACTTATATTTTACTGTTTATCTCTATATTCTGCAGCATCACTTTTAAATGCAAACATCAATTATTTAATTTATATACATATTCTATTAATTTATGATTCAATTTTCACAGATAATGCAGCATGAATATGCATACTGTTTTTGCCAGAGGCTGGTAATTGTGCATAGAAGTAACTCATTTTGCATTTTAAATTTCATTTCTTGGTAAACACATATTTACCACCATTCTCTACTATATTTTTTGTTATTACTGATAATTATGAATCAGCTGAAAGGAAGTTATTGGTTGACCTATCTTTCTTTTTCCTTCTACATTACCACTTTTTCACTGAGATGTAAAGTATTCACATAAGTTCTTCAAAACTGTGGACTTTTCCTGACTGTAGTCAGAGAGCTAAGGAGATGGCAGTGTTAGAGGTACTTCACTGATTTTTCTCATTTTGTATCATTCTCCTCATTGAATATGGAGGAAGTGATACCTGATCCAAATCATGTGTTCAGTCTCTAGGAGCCAGAAAATGCAAGAGAGCAAATTCTTTCCTTGAAAGGGACAGAGCTCTTCTGACACCTTGATTTTATCTGAGTGAAACCCATATCAGACTTTTGACCTACAAAACTAACTAAAATTTTGTTTTGTTTTAATCTCCTAGGTATGTGATAATTCACTACTGCTGCAATAGAAAGTTAATACACTGAATAAAATTCTAATCTTCATCATCAATGTATTACATTTGAGTTGTCATACATGTAGGCGAGATCAGAGAAGAGAGAAATAATGCCTGTATCTTTTCACCAGAAAATGGAAACTCTCCAATCATCCTTAATCTCTAGATTTTGGCATAGTCTAACAAATACTATGAACAGCAATGAAAATGCATAATCTACAACAATATACAAAATATGAATGATCTTACAAATAATATTGAACAAAATAAACTGGACACAATAGAGTGCATATTGCAGGATGTCATTTATTTTATATAAAGAACAAACAGAAGTTCATTGCTCCCTAATGGTATGGCATGTACCTTTGGAGTTGGAACTAATAGGAGACATGCAAAGGGCTTCTGTGTATTCTGTGGCTCTGATCTGATTTTTGAACGGGATGCTGGTAACATGAGTCTGTGAAGTGTATGAAAATGCATCCAGCTGTTTTGATATAAATTTTGCAATCATCTGCATGTAAAATATGTCTCAATGTTTTAATCAAAGGAAGTAAATTTATCAAGTAGCTGGTGGGGATGAAAACCATTCTGCTCCAGTGGGAAATGATAATAACCTTTTCCTTGGAGCAACCTGAAATGAAAGAAGGTGTTTTTTCATATGTGTGGCAAGTTGACACTTCTAGCCTTGGCAAATATCTAGCCTTGATTAGGGAACAAAAAAAATATTAATAATAATAAATTCAAAGAACAACTTATCTGATAAAAAGAATTGTGGTACCCAGAGAGAGTTGTTGACTAAATTAGAATGTAGAGTCCCAACTATAAAAAGCAAACTGATTTCCACCATTCTGACATAAACTTGGAGTACTCAGAATCAAATTTGTTTGATATTAAAAAAAAAAAAAAAAAAGAAAAAAGAGTAAAATGTAATATCCTTTGCATAGTGGAACTCTAGAATAACACCCAAATCTCATAAACTCATGTAAGTATTATTTGTTTTAAAATAATTTTGTAGTTATACACAGAGACTATTTTGGTAATATTAATGTTTGCCTCCAAAACTAGCTTAAGTAACAAATATTAGTTTCAAATTCTTCATGTGGTAATGTTATTTATCAACCTGTTTGTTTTAGTTTCCTAGGCTGTGCAAACAAATACCAATGCAATGGTACAGCTCTAAACAATGGGAATATACGTGCTTACAGTTTTGTGGATAAAAGAATGTTAGCATCAAGGCAATTCTTTCTTCCTGAAGATTGTGGTGTCCTAGGGTTGTCTGCCACAGATCCTGAGACATTAGATAGCCCAATGGTAGGGTATATGGCAGTATATCCTGTACTTTCCCTTGCCTTTCAGGACTAGATTTTTGTCACCTATGTTTCTCACTCTCCTGTCTGGAATTCATTCCACTTATAAAGGGCACCTGTAATACAATTAAGACCAATCCTGATTGGTCTGGACCACACATACCTTAAGTGACATAACCTTACCAGAAGGCCCTATTTACAATGAGTTCACACCTACAGGAATGGATTAGCTATAAGAACATGTTCTTCTGGTATACATAGAGCTTCAGACCATCACAGATCACAATCTGGATCCCCAAAACACATGCTCTTTCTACATACAAATGCATTAATTCCATCATAATATCAAAAAAAACACCATAAATCATTTAAAAATATGCTTGATTCAAAATTTGATCAAAACCAGTTATAGATATGGTCTGTCCTAGAGCACAATTCTCCTCTGTCTGTAGATCTGTGATACCTAGAGAACAAGTTATCTGCTTCCAATGGAGGGACAGGTATAAGATAAAAATTTATTCCCACTGGGAAAAATTGGAGGGAAGATGGAAGTCATGAGTCCCAAACATTTTGAAGCCCTAAAGGATATACTCCATTAGATTTCAAGGCCTGAGAATCATCTATGGAATGATATTTGTAACCTCATCATTGATGAAGTGGCAGCCCAAATCATTTCAAGAGATTGTCCAGAAACCATGCTCTCATTGAAAACTGAGATGAATACTCCACCTTTTCCCATCATCAGGATGGTGGAAAGTTTCACAATGATTGTCCAGGGAACAGGATTCACCCTCTCAGATCATTGGGGCACTGGACAGACACTCCACAACCTAAAATCCAAAGCCTCTATCCTCTCCAAGTACTGGGGTTGCAGCACTCTTCCTGAAAAATGTGGTGGAAGGCAAACACTGTTCAAGTGCTGGGGCAGACTCACCCTTTCTACACACATGGGTGGGTCCACACTCTTTCACCCAAGATGTCAAATCTGACCATTTTCTGTCCCATTTTTCAGGCTGGCAGTAGTTTAATTCATAGCAATTGTGGAAAAAACTTGTCATTAAGCATGTATTTCTCAGGGGTCCAAACCATCAGACAAAATACCTTCACAGGTTCTTCACAGATAACTGAATTTCCAATTCTGACTTCCACAGAAATTGCTGACTGGTCCCATGTTCAGTTAAACACTCACATGGAGCACTCTTCTCTGGGGATTCACATTCTGGAAATTCAGAATTTTCCAAATCATCAATTTCTTTCTTTTTTTTTTTTTTTTTTTTGTCCATAAGTGTTCAGTTCTCAGCTTATCCTTTTTTCCTTTCATTTCACTACAATCTGCAAGGAGAAACCAGACTGCGCTTTCAAGAATTTGCTTGTAAATATCCCTTGCAAAATATCCAAGTTTATCATTTTCAAGTTCTGCCTTCTATTCCATATAAGAACATAATTTTGAAAAGTTCTCTGTCTTTATAAAACAAGGATCACTTTTCTTCCAGTTATCAATAGCACATTCATCATTTCCTTCTAACTCTTCATCAGAAGTAATTTTATCACCCATATTTCTACCCACAGTCTTTTCAAAGGAAGCTAAGTTTTTATATCAAGCACTTCACATTTCTTCCAGCCTCTACCCATTACCAAATTCCAAAAATATTTCCACAATTTTGGTATTTGCAATAGGAATACCCCACTGTTCTGATACCAATATCTGTCTTAATTTCCTAGGCTGCTCATGCAAATATCAGTGCAATGGTTCGGTTTAAACAATAAGAATTTCTTGACTTATAGTTTTGAAGCATAAACAATGTCCAAATCAAGGCATCATCAAGGTGATGCTTTTTCCCCAAAGACTGTGACATTCTGTGCCTGGCTGCCAGGGATTCTGGGGTCCTTAGCTTGTCACATTGCAAGGCACATGGTGGTTTTTCCTAGTCTCTCCTTATTCTTCTGGTATCAGCTTCTTCCCTCTTGCAGGTTCCTCTCTCTCATGTCTGAATTCATTCCACATATAAAGGACAAGAATGGGATTAAGACCCATCTAGAGTGGGCTGGTCCAGACATATACTTTAATTGAAGCAACTTCATCAAAAAGTCTTACATACAATGGGTTCACACCCACAGGAATGGGTTAGATTTAAGAGAATGTTTTTCAAGTTCCAACCAATACAACTTTTTTTTCTCCTAAGAATTGGTTAAACAATATTAGGATAGTTTATTTTATCTGTTTAGTATTTTAATTGTTGTCACTGGGACACAAGCATCTTTATCAACTTGCTAACTGCTGAGATGCTTTTCTAATATGTGCAATGTTCTTGACTCAACCTTTATCTGTTTAGTTGGGAGTAAAGAGAATAAATACCATATTCTGAAATCTAAAATACCTACCAATCTACATTTTCCCGTTCCTATGAGTAGCTGAGAAGGAAAATATTTATCAACTGTTTCTGTGGATAATCTTTCCAACCTTGGAGACACATGTAGGGAGAAAAAAATGGGTCTAAGCTTTTCTGGAAACATTCTAAAGAGATCTCCTGATTGTGGTTTCTAGTGAAAAGGTAATTGAAATTCTTATGTATGGAATGTATTTAGAAGGGTATACTGGGCTTCTTTATGTTGATTATGGGAAAGGTATTGGAATTAACAGATACATGTGTGTGATCTGCTTATACATGTCATTTCCAGATATATAATTACTGTAGTATAAAATGGAGATGTTCATTACCCCTAAATAAAGAACTCTTTTTAAGATAATGACCCTGCCATATGTTTCGTTACCTCATTTGTTCACTCTGTACCATAGTCTAAATTTATATGGTAATGAAGTCCCGGGCATCTGCACTGTTAGTAACAGATTTCATGCTCTGTCTGTGTCTCACAGTAGCCTGCATCCTTTTAACATCTAGTAAAATTTGATACTGGCAAACATCTCTGATTCTTATGAGTTTAATTTGCTTTCTTAGTGGCAAACTCAAATTCTGAATTCTGTGGCAAACATGAAACACATTAAATGCATTTGGAACCCACAGATTCATAACCCTAAGTGACACATTAGTTTCAATTCAGCTCTCCTGTCCCATATGAGTTCTATGAAGGTACACAAATCTGTGTGACAGAGATTTCAATATCTTCCAACCTTGCTAATAGAATTATTCCCTTCTTCTTTACTGCCTACATTTTTTTACACAAATGCAATTCTTTGGTTAAAACAGAGGTCATGACATATTAGAAAAAAATTCTTTAATTTTTGTTTGAGTGAATGATGGAATTTGAGGTCTCATAAACTTTTATTTACTTCATTGCTTCATTTGTTTTGTTGAAGCTAATCATGAGGGCAGTGAAAGTTTGTGAAACATTTGTTAGGATATGGTACAGATAGAGTTGCATCATTCTAGATAGTTACTTATTGAAGAAAGGAGTAAAATTATTAAAGTTACATAATTATTTTGGTTCTGGGAAGCAATTGACAACTTGAGATTTACTCATACTACATACAATGAATTGAAGAATGTAAAACTCTCATGAGGCAATAAATTGATTATAATGAATTTGGAATAATCCAGTACAGGAATAAATGACAGTAAGAACTGAGAGGAAAATAGTATTTCTTCCTTGATAAGAGAGCCATCACTCTTCCATGGCCTGGAATAGTAGACTGCACAATCCATGTCTGGACTTTATTATAGCTGAGAATTTAATACAACCATCTTCAAGCCCTAAATAGTTTCCTACAAATTTACCAGTAAACTTAAACACTTTTTTTCACCCAAAGTTGTATTGAGTGATTGAATTAAACATTTGAAAGATGACCTTGGAAATTCATACATGTAAATTAAATGTACATTTGTAATTGGGTAAAGCCCTAGTAACAAATTATCTCCAAAATGCTTTTAATTTTGTTTTATTAATACTGTGAATAAGTTTTATTTTGTGACATTTAAATTAGGTGAATACATCAGAAGAGATTAAATAACTGTGCCAATTATTTTTGTATTATTGGAAAAACCATTTTTTCCCCTAAATGGATTGGTATTTTGCAATGCCTGTACATATTTGTGCTTCTTTGAGAAGGCATGTGTGTCTGTATGTGCACGTGTGTTTATAATTGCATATTTGCACAGGCATTCATTCAAGTAGTTATTTCCAGTACCCCAAAGATGAGATTTTCTGTCTGGAAATAAAAAGAAAACAGGACCTTCACTTATTTTATATGTGATATTATAGAAAGAAAATAAAATATGCATACAAAAGACCATGTTGGACTGGACAACCAATATCCTCCTTGAACTTTATGTGACTGAAAAGCCCCCAATATAGGAATTTTGTTGAAAGTTCATAGTTTTAATCCCAACTGCTGAAGTTGGCAGAGAGTTATTATCATGACTATGCAGAGTACCTGAAATATATGGGACTGCAAAAAGGAGAGAAAGTCATTCAGGCAGGACTCACTCCAAAAGTAATGCTGATGTATTTCACCATCAGAGAGAGTGTCATTTTTGTTTTAATCTGGCCAAAACCCAGAATAAATAATTTTATCTTCCCTCAGCCAGGGATATATAATAAGTTCTTTGAGGTACAGCCATAGAGGAACTATGTTCATAATTCCCAGGTAGAAGATATTTGCAAAACCTTTTTCTATCAAAAGCAGTCTACACAACATCACAACATCCAAAATAGGTTCTATTGGATGAATCCGTGCCTTTGCTGATAGGCACAAAAGCTGCAGAGAGTTGATGATAACTGAATGAACAAGTTAGAGATTCTACACTTTAAAATTTGAAGAGGAAAAACTGAAAAACAGTTTTGGAACAATGAAATGGGGATTATTTGAGATGTTGACACTTATATTGCAATTCTAAGTGAAAGAGCTCAGATAAAAGAAATGGATCCAGATTAGGTCCAGGGCAGAAATCCTGCCAATCTTAGTGACTTCACTTCCATCTTCACACAAAGTGAATTAGTAAAATTATTCCATTACAACAACTAAATATTATGTTAAATATATTCTGCATGCATATTAATGATCAAGAGTTTAATAAAGAATTCATTCCAAGTGAGAAACCAGGTTTCCCAATGGTGACTAACCCATTTGATGGCCACCAATATCCATGAGCTCTCACCATAATTTTATCTCCTTTGTATTTTAGTAAGACCATGTGAATAGATTGTAGTAGTGATGTGTTCTTCACTCAGAAAGAAATATTTAGGAGCCAGTATTCTAGACTCCAGCATTCTTTTTCCCTGCTGTAACAAATCTGAAAGATATGCTTTACGATGGCAGGAATACACAGAGGGAATTTTTAGTAACTACACAGAAAACAAATGCCCTAGAGATCCTTACAACCCTCAGTGGGTTTAGCTTGAACTGAAAATAAAATTGAGTGGGTAAAGACATTCAGATTTCAGGATTCATGTGTTATCACTGCAAAATGCAGCTTAATCTGCCTAATTCATTGACTAAATTTATCTTTACAAAAACTAAATATATGAATAAGAGTACAGATTAGCATAAATCTGAAATTTTCCTGATTCTATAATAGTGTAGAATGGATAAATAGCAATCCCTACAAAACCACATCATATTAGTGCTTCTCCCTGCTTCAGGTTAACACACTACAACAACTGAAATATTTAAAGTATAAATTTATACATCAGCTTTTTATCCCTTAACCAAAGATATAAGATAATGCTTAATCAAATTATGCAATCATACTCTAGGGAGTTTAAAAAAACAATTATGAACTCTAATATGAATTCAGAATTCTTGTTACAAGAATGAGAATAGCTGTTCTAAACAGTCCTTCTTTGATACATGCATCTTAGAATGAGTTCCTGCAATCCTTATCCCACAAATTCTCCTATCATTTCATATGACTATGCATCTTACCTGTCAGGAATATAGGGCCATCACAGAATCATTATTTCAATCTCAACCCTCCTCATCAATAATAATATCAAAAACCATTTCACCTCCATGCCTTCTTGCCCAATGAGAAAAATATGTTCAGGGGTTCCAACTGAAATTTCTTTTTTTTTAGCTTCTGGGGCTGGGGATTGAACCCAGGCCCTCATATGTGGGAAGCTAGTGCTCAACCAATGAGCCACATCAGTTCCCCTCCAACTGAAATTTAATATGTAATAATTTGATTTACTTAGAGCTCTTTCCTGACTCCTTAGAATTTTTTCTTCTAACTCATGACCAGAGCACCCTCAAAATATTTATATGTCCTGTAAAGGTTTAATGAGAGTTTTTGCTCAAGAATTAAAACAATGGAGGGGATTACAAAATCCAGTTTTCTTCTCGTTTGTATGACATTGAAAGTTAGATATAGAGTTAGAGTAATTATAGTTGTTTTGAGTCATTGCTGCAAATTCTCACTAGAGGTTGTTCTTGTATTGTCTCTCCTGACATTCTCTTTTATAGACAGAACGCCAACCAAGCAATATGGCTAAAGCCAAGCCCTACATAAATAAATGTGTTTCAATGGACCCTCAAGGACACTTACTTCTTGCTCAAGAAAGTTTTCTAATGGTAGCTCTTTCTGTGGGAGTGGAGGGTGCACATCTCTATCCATCATCATCTCCTTCAGTAAAGGAACAACCTGAACCCAAAGTGTCAAGGGAATTATACCAACTCAAATGATTCTTGGCAAGATTGCAACCAGTTCCACAATGGAGGCTGAGGGAGAGGAAATGGAAGTGGTGTCCTCATTCTTACAATATTTGTCTTCTTCATCCTATAGGTATATTTAACAAGGGAGGGGCTGACTGAGTGTGATTTTTCAATGACTTTTTTTTATATAAACATAGACCATCACTCTATGTCTGTGTGAAACTTCACCTGAGAAGAAAGGCTTCTCTATTCCTCCATATCTTTTACGACATACTGATTTTAGCCACTCATGCAAAAAAGAAATGTTTATATCCAGGCATTTTAAATCATTCAACTGAGAGTAAGAATCATGGGAATCCAATTCTCTAAGTGTTCGTAATCAGTCATTAATTAAAAGGTCACAATCATCAGGATATTTAGGTGGTACATTTTAAATTGGTCTA
This sequence comes from Tolypeutes matacus, assembly GCA_026826555.1. Taxonomy (NCBI): domain Eukaryota; kingdom Metazoa; phylum Chordata; class Mammalia; order Cingulata; family Chlamyphoridae; genus Tolypeutes; species Tolypeutes matacus. The sequence goes on from JAKSZT010054332.1 coordinate 705,616, forward strand.
AGTATTATGATAAAAATCGTAACTCACGTAGTTATCTTTTTTTGTGACCTTCATTCCTTCTATAAATCCATATATCCATCTAGAATCACTATTCCTTTGCCGGAAAGCTTCCTTGTCTATATTGTACTGAGTGTGATGACAATGAATTCTGTTAGTTTTGTATGGATGAAAATATCTTTATTTTCTGTTTTTAAAGATATTCTTCTTGTATGTATATTAAAGCTTGACATTTTTTTCTTTTATATGGGACCCCCTGGCTCCTTGCTTGCATTGGTTCTGTCATGTAGAATGATGTCATTTTTATCTTCTTTTCCTGTACAGCTATTTATTTTGCAACCTTGTACTCCTCAGAAGAGGAAACTGAGACACAGAGTAGTTGAGATACTTGCCTAAGATGATACAGATGGTCAGAAGTAAAAAAAAAAATTATTACCAACAATGTCACAGTGATAAGCATGTCAGTCATGAAAGCATTTCCCTCAATTTTATTCAGAAAATATATTCAAAGCATTTTCTATGCTAAATACACTAGCTTGATTTTTTCATAAATTATCTTTTTTTAATCTCTCCTAATAATAATATTTTATTTAAATCTCCTTAACAGGCCCTGATAAGTCAATTGTCATTCAGAAAGCCATATGTTTAAAGAATGGAAGAATTGGGAATCATATCCAATTTCATTCCTTTCAGGTATAGTTAATCTAGGATGCTAGTATGGCCCATTCATGTAGAGGATGTCCCTATTCAGAAGTTGAATCTTCTGCTTAGACTTCCATTTCATTCTGCAGCCAAAAAGAAATTACAAAGTCAAAGATGCCTAGATCATGCTTAGTCAGGTTTCCAGCAGAAGTATCAGTTACGAGTTATTCTCTTCTCTCCACCCTCTTTCCTCTTCAGCTGCTGAACATTGGATCTGTCTGAGGAGTAAAGCCTCCCTTCCCCTGGTGATAGAAAGTTCCTAAATAACCCAGACCTGGTCTGAGTCAGCACTTCCTCTCCCATTCAGTATGGACGAATCACAGCACCAGTTTTTGATGAAATACAATAACATTATGATAAGAGCTCAAGATTAGAAAGCAGATCACAATGGACTTAAATTTAAGGCACTACTAATTAATAATTTTTGCTCATGGCCAAATTTGCTTTTATATAAAGTGGAAATAAAAAGAACTTCATCATGGGGATTATATTAGAATCAGATCAGATACCACACTTATAAAACTGACTGCTATATAAAAGTGCTCATTACATATTAGTTCTAATGATAGTCACGTTTCCTTTAACCCCTACAATTTTTTTCTGGGAATCTCAATTTCACTGTTAGATATTTCATAGGGGAGATCAAAGATTCCCAGAAAGATTTCAGAATTATAATTACTTGTGAGTACTTATTGAATACTTCTAAAATTGGCCTTTCTTTCTTCTAATTTCAGCATTTGTCCACAATCCTACCATCCACAAGAGAAATGCAAACAAGATACACATATGAGTTGAGAACATTTTTTGCCAGGACCAAAGTACTGTTACACCATGAGCTTTCTGTTCCTATGCAGGAGATGACAACAGAAAACAAAGGGATGACTCTTTGCCAGACACCATTCTATGCATCACATGTATGATCTTCTTTAAGCCCACAACAGTCCTATGAAATAGGTTCCTTCTCATCTCCTTTTAGCAGTTGTGAAAAATGAGGCATAAAGAAGCTGCAAACCTTGCCCAAGATCTCATTGTTCTAAGTAGAAGAGTCACCCCTGAAGGTAGTTTCATGAACTCCAAAGAATTTCCTCTTTAAGCATGTAAGAATATTAATATTAGAGAACAGGTTCTCTAGCCTGCATGTGTCTATCCTCAGGGCATCAACAGAATAGCATATTTTAATGGCCTAGTTGTTTCTACATATTTCTGTTTAATCCTCCCTATAACTCTGTGAGACAGGTAATAGGATTGTTTTATATACTCTGATAAACTCTTGCACTCATTCTCTTATGACTAAATGAAGTCATGCCCTATTTCTCAGATCCTAGGTTGACTTCCAGACCACAGACATGGGATGCTGCTATCCTAACTCTGCCAGCTCTTTGCCTGACACCCTTTGTCACAGATGCCACAGCCATAAGTGAGAACAGGATACACTTGTTTGGCTGCCAACTTAGATGAAGCTGCTAATTCTAACCCTCTGGGAACAGAAAGTTCAGAGCACCCCTAACTCCTTCTTGTGCTTGAGCAACGTTCTTTAAATATTTACCTTTAATCATACATGAAAATGTTAATGAAGACAAACTCTGGGGAGTATCGGACCTGTAATATCAACTAAAGATAATGATCCACAGAATATAGAGGCTATTTGTTTCTAAATTGCCAGCCCATTTACATCCAAATTCTGAGGAAACAAAGGAGCTACCACCAGTCTATCACAGGCTTTATATAAAGTAAAGAATGAAAAGAGCTGACCTCAGAGACCTGCTACTCCGGGACAACTTTCATTTGTTGCTGAGTTCATGGTACTTATAATCCCCAATTATTCTGCAGTAACATAGTTTGTTATTTTCAGGTCTTTAAGTCATTTTTTTAGCAAAGATCGAGAGACTTTCTTAATATACTTTATCTGGTCACAAAGAAAGCAAGATGGGCAGATGTGCAGCAGAGAGGTTTGGGAAGAGATGTCTTTCAATGGTTAAGTTTCTTCCCATCAATTTTTTTGAAGTCTAAAGATTGGGAATTTCTGTATCAAGAAATTCTTAGCTAAGCTGGGATGCTTGTGGCCCACATTCACTGGTTAGAAGGAGGCTATAGGACAAAGATAAGCATACCCACAAACCAAGATTTACTTAGGAAGTCCCCTTAGGATTCCTTTTCAAGTCATTGATTGAATTAAAGAAACATTACACAAAGTAAAAATGGCTGAACTTGCAAATCAGTAGTTAGTAATGGGTCAGGGATTGCCATTTCCATAGGAATTGTCCTCTACAAATATGGAATAAACTTATTACTTCTTTCCCAAATGCATTTGGAGAGATAGGTACAATCAGTGACTTCTTAATTAGTACTTTTCTCTCCAGGTGTATCTACATTTCAACTTAGAGCTAATTTATATTTAAACATGTATTTCTACTGTCACAGTTTTTATAAATAATGAACTTCATACCATTCTACTCAGAATAGCATTCCCTTGAAATATTATGGGCCCAGACATGAGATAGCAAATAAAACTTTCTTTTATTAAATTATCTTGCTGACTATAAAGTGAAAATGTTCTCTTACAGAGCAATCATAACATAAAATTTATAGAAGAAGAAAATAATCTTCCTTAATCCCATAATTAGATAAGCACTATTGGTCTTTAGTGTATGTTCTTTAGATCTGTTCTATGTATATATGTCTTTGTTGATTTATATCATTATATATGGCATTATATATTCTGCCTTTTCCATCCAGGATTATATCAAAAGTCCTTTCTAGGTCATTAATCTTCTTACAAATCACTTTAATGTCCACCTGATACTCCATAACAATATATCACAATGAATTTAACTGTACTCCCCTATGTGGACATTTGGATTTTCTTGAATTTTTCCCTATTATTTAAGAAAATGTGAAATACAATCTGTATGCATAGCTTTGGCCATATTTTTTTGTCGAGTGTAGATTCTAAGAAGAAGGAGTACTGAAAATTTTATACCAATACATACTCAACAGTATTGGATAATACAGCACTCATTAATGTTTGCTAATTTGGAATTTAAAAATTCACTATTTTTAAATTGCATGTATTGATAATATATGAAATGAAGGATTTTTTAGATGTCTAATTTTTTTTTCTGAGGATTACCTTTTCATTAATTTTACTCTATCTTTATAAAGATTTCTCATTATTTTTCAAAGCAATTTCTATTATAATGGTTGTCTATGACACTTTTTCAACTATTTTTCCAGTGTATTTCATAACTTTATTTTTCTCCTTTACACCATTTTCTTTTGCTTAACTCCAGTGATTATTCTACTCCACTGAGAGATTAAATTCCTGTTAATCACTACTTTTTTTGTTGCTTGGTACTAATTTATGTTTTATTTTAATATTTTATGGCACGAGATTCTCTTTTTTATTTTATTTGAATTTTCAGACTGGCATGAGCACAAGATTTACTTTGTTTTGAAAAATGCTTCTCAGTTGTTTAAAAAAAAAAGTTTTATTGCCTACACTGAACTATATCTAAATACTTTTAAAATTAGTGTCTTTTGAGGGTTGGTTCATAGTTGCTTCTCAATGACCTTATCTATGTTTATTTGTTTTATTATTATCTTATAAACTGATATTCTTCTGAAATTATTTATCATCTAATATTTTTGTCCATTGTAGTGATTTCTGTTTCAAATGTTTTTCTTAATATAATTGGCTGTTTTTCTAGCTTCTTGTGTTGACTACTTTGTTCACTTATTTTCTCTGCCAGTTCATTTGTTTGCTCAGTTCATGTTATACAAATAAATATTTCAAGGATAAAAATATTTGATATGTGGTTTCTCCTTTTTGTTCTTTTACCAGTAATTTGGGAGCATAAGGAAAGCGTTACATTTTAGCTAAGGTTACAAATTTTTACATAGGTTAAAATATACTTTAATTCCTCTGTCCTTTGCTCTTTTCCCTTTATTACATATATATATAAAGTTAGGCTTAATAAGTCCCATACTCAGCATGACATAGCTACTAGTATTCAGTGAAAACAGAATACAAAAATAGTCTAAATACTCTGTCTATTCTAAAGAATAAATCCTAGTGCTTTTGTTTTCTTGCCTAAGAAGTACCTGTTTGCATTGCATCATGCTGTTTTATCCTTGTCCTGATAGTTTTCTTTCAGAGGAGGTCAATAAAGAACTTATAATTTTCTTACTCAAATTTGAGTCAATGTTGCATAAGTTCACAAATCTATCAGGATAATCTTACTACACCTTCAAATATTCACTCAGTTCATTTGATTTTGAAATATGACTAAATTATCCCTAATTTCAAATTAAACTCACGTGATGTTTTATAGGCACCCTGAAACAAGTTAAAAATATCAAGTAAAACAAACTCGGCAACTTAGCCTTAGCAGCATAAGTGATGATAGAAGAAACATAGGAGAACAAACTCATGAATTTAAGTCTCTAATCCTTACAGCTTCATTTTTCATTCTTTTCTTATTTATTAGAGAAGATGTGGGTTTACAGAACAATCATGCAGGATTCTCATATTAACCATTGCATTGGTATGGAACAGTTGCTTCAATAGATGACAGCACATTTTAATAATTGTATTATGAACTATATCCATGGTTTAACTTAGTGTTCACTGTTTGTCTAGTCTAGTTCCAGGGATTTCTTTTGCTAATTTTTATTCTGTGAGGCAGGTCACAGGTTTTTTTATTCCTGTTTTCCATGGGAGAACATACTATGGCAGTGACTGGAAGACCGTTCAGTCACATATTATTTCAGGAAAGGTACCAGGAAGTCAATAGTCATAAAACTGTATGTTTGTGTATGTGTGTAGAAGTGGCCTATGCATTCAATGTGTCTCAAAATTTACTCAACGTTAAGTTTAGGATTTACTTGCTCAGCGTTTTCAACAACCATACAGAAAACATTTTATCTGACAGATATATTATTCTTTTGATTGAAATTTATCTAATGCCATTACAATCCTTGTGCCATTTGCAGATAAATCAATTATCCAAATGCAAATCTTGATTCATGGGGCAGTGAACAACATGACAGAATTCATCCTGCTTGGTCTGACACAGAACCCAGATATGCAGAAACTCTTGATTGTGGTGTTTATACTCATCTACTCTCTCAACCTTGTGGGCAACCTACTCATTGTAGGGACCATTGCCAACAGCCCAGCACTCAGCACCTGATGTATTTTTTTTCTGTCATTTTTGTCCTTCATAGATGACACCATTTCTTCTATCACAGCCCCCAAATGATATTTTACTTACTTGCTGAAAATAAAACTATCTCCTTTAATGGGTGCATGTCTCAGCTCTTTTTGGAGCATTTAATGGGTCGAGTTGAGGTCATCCTGCTCATAGTAATGGCCTATAACTCTTATGTGGCCATCAGCAGGCCTCTGCACTACATGATCACAATGAACCAGCAGGTGTGTAGTCTCTTGGTGGTGGTATCTTGGGCTGGGGGATTTCTTCATGTCCTGATTCAAATCCTTTTTTTGGTGTGGTTATCATTCTGTAGTCCCAATGTCATTGACCATTTCTCCTGTGAATTTTAACCTCTGTTAAAACTCTCCTGTACTGACACTCATATCCTAGGACTCTTTGTTGCTGCCAACACTGGGTTCATGTGTGTGCTCATTTCTTCTATTCTTATTATCGCCTATGTCTTCATCCTTTGCATCCTCAGAACTCACAGCTCTGAAGGATGGCAGAAGGCTCTCTCCACCTGTGCCTCACATATTACCATGGTCATCTTTGTCTTTGTGCCCTGTATATTGATATACCTTCAGCCCACAGGCACCTTTCCCATTGATAAAGCAGTGGCTGTATTTTATACTACGATAACACCAATGCTAAACCCTTTAATCTACACACTCAGAAATGCAGAGGTGAAAAATGCTATAAGGAAGCTCTGGAGCAAAAGAGTGAGGTTTATGTTCTTTTACCAGTAATTTGGAAGTGTGTAAATAGATAAGATGAAATAAAATCTATTCATATTTTAAGAGCAGTTGTGTCTGAAGCAAAATAAATCACCTTGTATTCAGAATATGTGGGTTAAGTACATATTATCCCCTTGTTATGTGAAATCTTTAATGGTGCTTCTTTCATAAATGTTGTCTCTAGTCCAATCCAATTAGAAAATTCATTGCATGTATAAATAATCAGTGGGATAAGGTTAATTTAAATGAAATTTTCACTATGTTTGGAAAATATGCATCATTATATATTTTATACAAAAATTATCTTCAAATCTTTAGGTGAAGCTTATGTAACCATTAGCCCAAGTACTTTAAATATAAAAAAGTTTCATTGTTAGAATTTTGTTAAAAATGCATTGTGTTAATCCTAACTTCTGTCACCAGTGTAGACAAAAATTTTTATGGGAAATAGGGAACATGCAGTAATTAATGAGTTTTGAGGAAAAAGAGAAAATCATTAAGGCAGGAGTTTCCCATAATTAATGTTACTTTGTACAAGCCCCAAAGCACCAATTACATAGTGACCTGGGCTCTGCTTAGACAAATTATTTTCTATTTCTAAAGTCAAGAACGGATGTTAAATTATTTCAGGCACAGCCATAGAGCAACCTTTCACATGATATTTCCAGGTAGAATACATATGTGAGCATTTTTTCTGTTAAAGGAATCCTTTGGATACATTTGTATACATTTTCAAACAAATATCCTGCACATTCAGATTTGAATAGAGAAATTGCAGACTGACTGCATACCAATTAAATAGGTAGTCATTTGAGATGTGGTCACTTACAGGACAATTCTAAGATAATGAATCTGGTAAAAGAAGGGGATCCAGATTGCAGATTTTGCCTAACTTTGATATTACATTTCTGTTTGTAAGGACTGAATTACCAAAATTATTTCTTAGCCATTCCTATATCTCTTGTTTTATATATATTATATGCATATTAACATGCACAGCAAGCAAGCAAACAATTAATTCTGAATTGGAGGACACTTTTTCTCAATTGTCACCAAAACATTTGCTCATCATCAAATATACATATGCTCCAATCCCTTATCCATGTTTTCAGCCCCCTTTAGTTTAAGAAGGGCCATGTGACTAGCTTGCAGAGATGATGTGTGTCACATACAGGATGAAGCCTACAAGGGACAGTGTGCTAGGATGCAGCTTCTATTTTCCCTTCTGCAGCAAGCCTAGAAGAAATGCAATGCAATAGCAGGGCTATACAGAGGAAGCTACCTGGACTACTGAGTAACTACATGGATGACAAAGGCCCTACATGATCCCCAAATTCTTTGTGGATTTTGCCTGTACAGAAAATAAAATTGCATATATTAAGCCATGGATACTTCAGGATTCATTTTTTACCATATCAAAACACACTTTATCTTTACTAATTGTAGCAACGTGGCAGATTGGTATAGTTATGAATTCCAAAAATAGACATTGGATTATGCTTATAAACTGGTCTGTTAATCTGGGCATGATTAAGTTATGATTAGGGAATTGACTGAGCCATGTTGTAGGACATTGAGCCCCACCCCTTTGTGGGTGGGGAATCAAATATAAAAGGCATGGCAAAGGACAGAGTTGTAGTAGTTCTGATGTTGGAGTCTTGAACTGGAGCCCCGGGAAGTAAGAGAGCTTGGTATTGAGGAAGGAGAGAAGGCACCAGGAAAAGACATGAGCCATTTACCCGAGAGTCTACAGTTGGCCTTGTGGAGAGAGGCAAAGTCTGGAGAGCCTCATAATCTATAGCTGACCTTGTACAGGAACCAGAGGAGTTGAGCCCAGAGAGAAATGGAGCCCCCAGAAGAGAAGCCTGAACCCTGGCAAACATCAGCAGCTGTCTTGCCCTAACACATGGCAATGGACTTTGGTGAGGGAAGAAACTTATGCTTTATGGCCTGTGGACTTGTACCCCAATAAAAACCCTTTATAAAGAACAACCAATTTCTGGTATTTTGCATCAGCACCCCTTTGGCTTTCTAATGCACTAATGCTCTGACTAATTTAATCATTACAAAGATTTATGGGTTAAGAAGAGGACTCATCAGCATTACTTTTGCAATTATCTAGGCTCTCAAATAATGTAAAATGAATAAGTAGCAATCCTTCCAAATCAAATCAAATTAAGCCTCTTTCTGCTTCAGTGTAACAGTCACAAATTGGAGTATATAAACCATGAATTTATATACCTTATTTGTTCCCTTTACCTAAGACTTAAGGTAATACAGGAAAAAAAATTATGCAATCATACACTAGAGGGTGCCAACAACAATTATGAATTCCATTACTCACTACCTTTTCAATGCTTCTTGAGCAAACTTCTTGCTAGTGTTCCTGTCTGGGTGAAAAAGTCTTTTTCATCTGGATAAATGTCCTGGATCATCATTTTGGATTGTCTCAGTACCCCATGATCAGTATCTAAAATCTTTGCAGAATGTCTAGAAAGGTGGGATAAAGGCCAATTAAAACACTTCCCATTTTGTTGTAGTTGGATCTTCATGGTTTGTACAATTTGAGGAAAGTTTCTCTCCAAATATTCCATGTCTCATGAGCATAATGATTGAATATGCTCTATTCTTAATACAGCTCCATCTGGGCATTCCATAAGGCTTCCCATAAATGTCCTTTGTATATCTCTAGAAGGGAGTATCAGTATCATTGGGACACTAAATCATATCCAAGTTCATCTATGTCAAGGCTATCTCTTGGATCCATTTCTACATTCCTTAAATGCATACCCTCTCTTTTCACCTACAGTATATTCTAGGAAATAAATGAAGCTCTGACATACTTGGCAGTTAATAGTCATATACTTTCCATTGTACAGACAGTTAACAACATATCATACTGATTTGTGGCAACACAGAAGCCCTGCTTTTCAAAATTTTATGTCCTGTATGACTTTTCTAGTGGCTTTCACATGCCTTCTGAAAAATGGGCAGATTTTAAATATAGCTCATAATCTATAAACTATGATCCCTAATTAAACCATAGTTGTCAACTCATAAATTGAGTCTTCAAAGCACTATATCTCTTTTCTCCAAATAAGCCAAGTGTTGATATTTTAAGCAGAGCTTGGAAATCAAGGATCCAACTCCTCTTCTCTGGAGTAAACAGATCTGCACATTATTTTCAGAGTGAGCTTTAATCAGCACCATATCTGAGAGATGACTAAGAGTACTATCTGTTTTTCTAAGTTGGTAACAGAAATAGCATAACGGCATTTCTTCTTGGTATCATCATCCACATATGGTTGCTTTTCTCTTTGAGCTAATAACCACTGTTAATATTTATTACTAATTTTGACCCATAACTTTATCCTAATCATTGTATTTTCCATCTCAACATGGCTGGATGTAAGAGCAACATTGTTAACATAGTCTTTGGATACATTTTCAAACAAATATCCTACAATTTAATGGGAAAAAAAATCAGGATTATCCTTGTCATTTTGTACTTGGGCCATATTCACAGTTACCCTTAAATGGATTACATGAAGTAAAGTTATGACCCACCTTAAAAATCTTAGGAATACATATTATCAATATTAATTGCATGGATATTACATTTTAGATATCAGTACCACCTTCCTTAGGTATATATAAATTTAGGCCCATACTTGTGCTCACTGGATCAGGCAATGAAAAAGAAAACTTGTGCAAGGTGATAAAGATATAAAGTTGCGTAATTCCATCCTTCTTCACCTCCTCATTTGAACTCACTGATCCTAAAAATATTTGCAATGGAGACATTACCTGCAAAGATTTCATAAGTCTGGATATTTGAAAAGACTTACAAGACTCCAAAGAACATTATTAGGTAAGGGTTTTATTTGAAGGCAAAGGATAGTGTGCAATAAGAGAAATGGAGTGTAAGCAAGCACTGGAGTTCCAAGAGACATCCAGGCACAACCAGCTCTAGGTTCTTATTCACACATAGAGAAACTGTGTGTCCAGCTGAACCACGAAGATCTGCATGTAAATCTTAATTTCAAGGGGTTCAAGGCATATGTTCCCAAAGGGGTAGTTGTGTCTCTCTGTTTAAGTCACTTAAGTCAGATGAAAACTGTCTGTAAAAAAAAAATTGGCCCTTGGACTTACAAAGGGGTATTTAGACTTTAAACAGCTCATCAAAAACTCCACTGCCTTTATCTTAGCCTAGGGTCAAGACAAGTTGTTCTCAGCACTTTCTTTGAGCTGTAAAATAACTGTATGAATGGGTGTGACTCAAGCAGTTGAGTGCCTGCCTTCCACATAGGGGGCCCTGGTTTGGTTCCCAGTGCCTCTTAAAGGAAAAACAGATAATGAACAGATAATGAGCAAAAAAAAATGAGCAATGAGCAATGAACAAAGAGACAAGGGAGACATCTTGGGGGAGGGAGGTATAACTCTATCCTGTATAGACCACCATCTGAATATGGTCAAGACTTTTTAATAAATCACTAATGAACATTCTTTCCCCTACATATTTTATACTGTTTATAGAACAGAAAAATCAAATAGATAACTGTCAAGATGCTAACAATTTGTACCATCAAATAGGTGTAGGTATTACTTTAAAGAAGATTTCAGTTTGCCAAATATTCCAGCATGAACTTGTTCCTAATCATGCACAATTTTGACAACTATTTTACCTCCTCTCACTACTTTAATTTTACCTTAATGAAAGATATGAATATATTGATTTATTCTAACAGTTAATTGTTAACTAACACTTGTTCCTTCCCTGACCTTTCATATTTCATTGGATGAGCATCATGCAGTGGTTTTAATTTAATTTCTTAAAACATTTAGTCATCAATATCAGTATTATCATATATTTTGATAAAAGTCAAATTATTCCCATGAATTGTAACAATTTATACAAAATAATTAAGATTATTACAAAATAAATCATTTAGAGCTACGACAGTATTTTCTTGTGTTTTCAAACAAAACTAACTTTTGCCTATCCATCAAATTCAGCATGGATTTCAGTGTAAATCAAGTGCCAAATCTCAGTCAATTCTGGAGCTGAGTTTCTTGGTGCCTAGCTATATACCCTCTTTATACTAAAAGGCTGTACTGACATGGGATCCCTAATTAGCCTTACCTTTAATTAATGACCAACTTCCACCAACCAGTAAATTTCTAGTAAAATTTAATAGATTTCCAGTTCTCATCAACTGCTCTTTTGGCTACATATAGTTTTAGTTGATTATGGGACCTTGACAGTTAGAGACCACATAAATAATTCACTGTATCTCTTTATCCCCCTAAAGGAGATCAAAAGATTCCCAACAATTCATCACTGTACTTCTCCTGCTAAGATCACAAGCCATTGCCTTTGCACTACCTATGAATCCATTTAAGGAGAATTATTCACAGTTCCCCTTGTATTAATGTGTATGACCTTTTCCATCTTTGTTTCCTGGAATGCTATATTCATATTGTTGAGATGGTTTTATCCATTTTTCTAAAATTATCTTACCTGTCCAGATTGCTTGAGATCTTTCACTTCCTCTTGCAAAATAGTATCCCTTCTAAGTGGCCAATAAGGGTCAATAAGTACTTTTCCTCAGTATGACTCTCATCAGAAAAGCTAATTCTGCTTGAATTCCTAGAGCTGTACCAACATTATAAGGGTTATAACAGGGTATTTTGGCCAATACATATTTGTCTCCTAATATGTATTGCTTAAGTGCATTTCAAATATTTATTTTGGACTCCAAAATGTTGAATTGCCCAGGATAATGCCATATAGGTATTGTTTACCAACACTTACCTTGAGTTTGCTAAAGAACTTTCCACAGTACCCTCAGCAGACATTGTAGCTAAGTATGTGAGCCCACATAGTCAATCCTAAAATTAGATTAGCTTCTCTTTCCATGTATTCTTTACTTTGATTATTGATCTTAAAGTGAAACATATTATTAATAAGCCTAAAATGATATGACAAGACAAGCATGCAGCAGTTAGTTTATATTGATAGTATCTGGGTCACTTTCTCAACAGACCTTCACCTAGGTTAATAATTGCACAGGGACCTGGTGATCTGTTGTCAAATGAAGTCTTTTGGATGAATCCAGGAGGTACTATTTCCTACATATTCTCTCCTAAAATTGATCTTCTATAATGGATTTAAACTGTTAAATGAAAACCAAAAGACAAGCAAAATTTGGATTATTCAAAGTGTTCAACCAAAAGGTGCTTTTTTATCATTAGTCTACATCCCATAGATGTCTCCAGAAAAAAATGCTTCTTAAATCCAAGGGAGCTTATCCTGTGACTTCAGCAGCACTTGAAGGGAAAGGCTTCTGTGGGAGAATATTGTCCCTCTTATGGGTATCTATAAATATAACTTTAATAATACTTTTCTCTCTTTCCCTCGATTTCAGTTTCCTAGGCTGCTTAAAGCATATACCTTGAAATGTTTCTGCTTGAACAACAAGAATTGATTAGCTTACAGATTTGATGCTTGAGAAAATGTCAAAATCAAGTCATCATCACTGTGACACTTTCATCTAGAAGACCAGCTGCTGGTGATTCTGGGCTTCTCTGTTACATGGCAAGGCATATGGCAGCATGTGCTGGTCTCTCCCTTCTATTCAGGGTTGCATTGATTTCAGGTTCTTGTTTCCATGGCTTTATCTCTATCTGTATTCATTCCATTTATAAAGCACACTAGTGAAAGGATTAAGACACGTAGTAAAAGAGGTGGGTCACACATCTTTTACTAAGTAGGCCAAAAGAAGTACCTAAAATTGATCCAGACCCACAGGGATGGACTAAAATTAAAGACATGTCTTTCTGGGGTACATGGAGTTTCAAACCACTACACCCTCTCATGAGGCATCAAAGTAATATTACCTTTTTCTCTTACATTATTAATTCATTAGCTTCCTTTTTTACCCTTTGTGATAACCATTCTTATCAGAAGAAAAGTTACTTCTCCTTCTTACCATTTAAATAAATATTTACCCAGCCCTTTCACCAGACACTTCATCCAGGATTCCTTTTATATTTCTGTCATCTAAAGAACATTTTTCCAAAACATATTGGCTACTGCTAAAATATGGATAAAATCTACATCATATCAGTTTTATTCATTTCCTGTGATACCATATGGAACACTGATCTTAATTCTGCCCACTGAATGAATTTTTTCTTCCCTCTTTCTCTGCTCCTACTTTCCAGATTGAATGCTGAGCTGGAACACTTGAGCTACTATCTGTGAACTATGCTGCTTGTTAGGTGTCCTTCAATAACTGATCATGTGGAGGAACTCATTAAGCTAGGGGTTAGGAAATGCCTCTGGGGAATGTATAGGAGGACACAAATGAACTATGGCCATCTGTTTCACTAAGCAATGGGTTCCCTCTTTTAAATGTACTTCATTTATCATTTCTATTTAATAAGATTTAGTAATGGAATTCTACTGTTGATTTCCTTACCTGCTGGAATGATTATGGTATAACCCAGGATATATGGGTATTTCAGTTCTCAAAATAATATTATGTCCTTCAGTAATAAAAGCAGTTTCATATAAACTTGGAAGGCCCTTTCAAATATTGTATACTATTTTATCTGTGACAGTCAAAAAGTTCCCCATCCAAAAGCTCAATGGTTTCATCTGGTTACAATTCCAACATCCCTTGCAGAAGGCATTATTTGGAAAAGAGAAAGTTTTTTTCATGAATCTCTTTTTAAGAACAAGGAAGTATATTCAGGGACTTCCATCATTTCTTTCTCTCTTATGTAATCAGCCATAACTGTGTCACTTGCCTATCCCTAGATCAATCACTGTAAAGGTAAATAACATGAACATATTAGTTTAGCCTAATCCATATTCATATCTATAGCCTGGTGTGGACACAAATTTACTCAAATACATGGCCACCTGACACTAAAACAAAATTAGAATATATTAGGAAGAATGAAGTTGAGAAATTACTCTCCATAAGATATCTGTATATATTACACATGCTGTTCTCCTGTACTTAAATCTCTCCTCCCTTTCCCTCCCCTCCCCTTTTCTCCTCTCCCCTTCCCTTCCTCCCTTCTTTTCCCATCTCCTCACTTCTTCCTCTTTTTCCTCTTCTCTTCTTCATCATTCTTCATTCTCCTCTCTCTCTCTTTCATTCTCTTATTCTTTCTTACTCCTTAGCTTTTAGATTGCTCCCATGGACATTTAAATGTAAAAAACTTATCCCCATCTTAGAAAATATTCACCTCTACCCCATGTCCTTTTTCAGTTACTAATTTTATCCTCCTAACAACTCTGTAAGGCAATATTACTATTTTTCAGAAGAAGAACTGAAGCACAGAAACTTGACAAACTTGCCCAAGTTCAAACAGATTGGTCAAGATTCACAAATGTTAGCACATTTTAATAGCAGTGTAAATTTGCCAGGCAAACATTCCTCTCAATAGAAGTCAGAAAATGTTTTCCATGTCTTTTCTATGCATTTATACACTAGAAAATGATTAAACATGCCACCTTTTTGTATTCCTATGAATAAACCCATTTTATTTATGCTGTTTTACAGGATCACATTACTGCACAGATACATAAAGAAAGGAGAAGATTGGGAACCATACCTAGGGTAATGTCTTTGGTACATGATTTCTCTACCATTTCTTATTCATGTAAAGATGTCCCTGGTCTTAATTCTTTTACTTTTACAGTCTTTCCTTCTAATCCACTGGAGCAGAATATTTCCAGAATCAAACCTGCCTATATGGTAAAGGAGGTCCCCAGGATGGAGCCAAAGTTAGGAAAGGTAGATCAATGTTTTCTTTTCTCTGTGGCTCTCTTTCTTGGTCAGCTTCTGCACACAACAATGTCTGAAGAATACATCCTGTCTGCTCTTGGTGGAAGAACCAAAGCTCCTAAACCTAAGAGCTGCTATGAGTCAGCGGGTACTCTCCCATCACATGCAGTAGATTAGACACACCACAGGCAAGTGTCTAATAAGAAACAAAAACACAATGATAAAAGCTCAGGTTTATTAAGAAATAATGCTGGATTTTGTGAAATACCTTTTCTTCATTAATAATCATGTGGTTTTTTACATTAATTCATTTTCTGGTGTGAACCACCCTTGCATACCAGGAATAAAACCCACTTAATCATGGTGTATAATTATTTTAGTATGCAGGTGGACTTGATTTACTTCATTTTCTTTAAGTATTTTCCAAGTATTTTTTTTAGAATTTATATATTTATATTCAGCAATGAGATTGGTCTGTAATTTTCTTTCCTTGGAGTATCTTTAGTTGCCTTGGGTATTAGAGTAATGTTGGACTCATAAAATGAATTAGGTAGTTATCCCTACTCTCCAATTTTTGGAAGAATTTGAGCAGGATTGGTTTTAATTCTAGAAATGAAGTTATCTAATTAGTTGGCTTATAATTTTTCATAATATCCTCTTATGATGATTTTATTTCTGTGGGGTCCATAGAAATGCCTCCCCCTCATTTCTGAATCTAAATATTTGTATATTCTATCATTTTGTCTTTGATAGTCTAGCTAAGGATTTCTTTATTTTATTGATCTTCACAAGGAGCCAGTTTTTCATCCTGTTGATTCCTTTTTTTTGTTTGTTTATTTTGTTTTGTTTTTTTTTTTTGTTTGTTTAGTTTGTTTTGTTCAAACTTATTCTGCTCTAATCTTTGTTATTTCTTTCCTTCTGCTTGTTCTGGGATTAGTTTGCTGTTCTTTTTCCAGTTATTCAAGGTGTTCAGTTAAGTCATTGATTTTAGCCCTTTATTCCTTTTTAATGTAGTCAGTTAACACTACAAATTTTTATAAAATTTTAAGTTACTGTTGTAATGGGATAACTTTTTCCAATCATTCAATTTCAGTTTATTTGCATAATTTGATCTAGGGTGAGTCTCTTATAAAAAGCATACAGATGGCTCATAATTTTTATTCATTCTGTCAGTCTGGGTCTGTTGACTACAAGTAGAATCCATTAATATTCAATGTTATTACTGTAAAATCATTACTTTCTTCAACCATTTTGTTCCTTACTTTCATATGTGATATCCTATTTTGTCTATCTTTTTACCATTTTAATTACCTTTTCTGATAATCCTCCTTTCTACACTCTCTTCCAATCCTCTATCTACTGTCTTTTCTTTTCAGTCTGAAGAAATCCCTTCAGTATTTTTTTGTAAAGCTGACCTTTTCTGTACAAATTCTCTTGGTTTCTGCTTATAAATATTTTAAACTCCTTACCATTATTGAAGGACAATTTTACTACATGAAGAATAATTTGTCTTGCAGTTTTTAACTTTTATTGTCTTAAAAATATCCTACCATTTTCTTCACACATCCACAGTTTCTGATGAGCAATCCACACTAAGATTTATTGGACATCTCTTATATGTAATGGATTGTTTTCTCCTGTTGCTTTCTGTATACTCTCTTTTTAAAAAAAAATATATATATATATATTATTTTAAAAAGATACTTAGATTACATAAATGTTACAAAAAATGTAGGGGATTCACATATGCTCTTCTCCATATACCTCCCACATTTTCTCACATTAACAATATCCTTCATTAGTGTGGTACATTCATTACAATTGATGAGCACATTTTGGAGCATTGCCATTAAGCACTGATTGTAGTTTACATTGTAGTTTACACTCTCTCCCACATGATTGTGTAGGTTATCACAAGATATATAATGGCCTGTATCTGTCATTGCAATGTCATTCAAGACAATTCCAAAGTCCTGAAAATGCCCCAATATTACAACTGTTTTTCCCTCTCCCTGCCCTTAAAACCTCCAGTAGTCACTGCCTCCATATCAATGATATAAGTTCTTACATTGCTAGAATCATAAGTCTATAGTAGAATACCAATAAGTCTACTTTAGCCTATAGTTCTTTCCCCAATCTTGAAGACTCTGGGATGGTTATGCCCACTTCACCTCTAAGTGAGAGGGGACTTTGATCCCATAGGGCAGATGGATAGGGTTCTCTTACTTGCAGTTGTAGACTCTCTAATTCCTTGAGATTGTCATTGTTCATCATTATCTCCTTTTAGTTGTCCTGTGTAAGTCCAACTTACTGGAGAGTAGGTTTTGCAACTCCATTGAGATTTGGGGCCCAGGTACAAGGACAGCCCAAAGATTTGTCTCTTGGATCTATACCTATCAACTCTACTACTAATTATAGGTTCAAATAGAAGGGTTAGAAGAGCCTTGTGTAGGGAAACCACAACTGAGTCCATCTCTGTCACAATGGGGAGCATAAATTCCAAAGTAGGGCCCAGTGGCAAGGCACCAAATTCCTGAGCTATCTGCCCTGACTATAGTATCTGGATGTCCTCAGGAGCTCTCAGGAGCCCTGCTATTTGAAGTAGTATTTATTTTGGCAGTCAAGGAGATCCTGCTGAGACATGCATAAGTATAACCTCTGGAATGACCTCCTGACTCACTTTGAAGTCTCTTAGCCATATAAACATGTTTGTCTTTAACTTTTCCCCCTTTTGGTCAAGGTCCTTCTCCAGTCACATTGCTAGTTGGTTCTTGGTAGTAATCCCTCAGTGCCAGGGAGGCTAATCCCCAGAAGTCATGTCCCACACTGGGGGGAAGCTAATGCATTTATATGCTGAGTTTGACTTAGAGACAGGCCACAAGGATGCTTTCAGTACGTAAGTCTTAGGCATCCTATAATAGTAGGCTAAGTTTCTATTTTAAAAGTAAATGTTCATAAGTGCAGTCATCGATATCAAAGGTCCATCAATGGGCCATTCTCCTTCACTAGTCATTGCCTCTTTACTCTGAGGATTCTTGCTGTTCCATTAGAGATTGTGCCAACGTTCCCCAGAATGGGAATTAAATATTACTTTTGTTATTGTGTGAATCTCCTCCCCCTTGAAAACGCCCCATGAACACTTCAATGTATTTATATGACTTAAATGTATGCCCCAGGTGAACCACCTCCCATGTATCCCCCATCTCTGACATCCTGAACCAATGATCCTCCCATCATAGTTGTAACCCTTCTGTGATTCCAAAACTTCTTCAAAAAATGAAGCCAACAAAATAATAAAATACAATTAATAAGAAAGTGACATTGCAGGGACAGATATAGGCCATTTTTCATCAGCATATAACATGCAGAACTGTGTGGAAGAGAATGTGGTCTATAATGTGAACTATGGTCCATGCTTAGTGGCAAAGCCCCAGGATGTGTATATCCATTGTAGATGATGTGCCACACCAATGAAAGATATTTATGTGGGAAGTTGTGGAAGGGGGAGACGTGGGGCATATGGGAATCAATATCATTTTTGTGCAACATTTATGCAACCTAAGTGTCTTTTAAAAAATAAAAAATAAAATGAAATAATAATGATAGTTTTAAAAATAAGAAATAGAATACAAAAAAATTTAAAAAATTAAAAAAATTTGGAATAAAAAATAATGAAAAGTATTTAATAAACAATTTTGACATTATGTCTTTCATCACTGTAAGATTTTTTGTCTGTAATACCATAAAATATTTTCTGTTTATTTCCTCAGTGTCTTTCTTTTTTCATTTTGTCTTCAATGAAGTTTTAGGTTACAGAAAAGTCACATACAGAGTATAGGGGATTCCCATATACCCAATATACCCAATAATCTCACCCCTTTCCCCTTTCCCCTATTTATAACATTTTATGTGGATGGTACATTTGTTACAACTGATTTACATATATTAAAATATAGCTACTAACCATTGTCAATGGTTTACATTATGGTTTATTTTTTGGATCATACGTTTTTATAAATTTTGATGAAATTTAACATGGCCTGTATCCATCCTTGTAAGATCATTTAGAACACTTCCATCACCCCCCAAATGCCCCATGTTCCATCTATTCTATTCCTCCCTCCCTCTCCCCTTGGGGACCACAGCAACCACCAGACTTCACTCCTTGAAGAACAAGTTTCATAGTTACTTACAACAACATTGAGGGCTTGATATACTGGTCTGTCCTCCTCTATTAGGCACTGTCTATGCTCTCAAAAGACTCCTGCCCCTCTATTTGAGAACATAGCAGGACTTCCCAAGATGGGATTCCAACACCTTCCCATTCATTATGTGGGTCTCCACCCACTGATACAACACACTATGACAAGATGAACACTCACACACTCCCTAGAAGCCTGCTCAGGTGCACCCTGTCCAAAATGCCCCCCACATCCAACACCCTAAATCAGTAAACTTCTCCTGCCATATTGCCAAAAAACATTCCCAATGTTGAAATTTCAACCACACACCCACAAATCCCCAGTGTTCACCTGATCCCTCCCACAACGCTCCTCCAAGTTCCTTGCACAGTTCAACCCACCCTACCCACCCTAGGCCCCTGACAAACCAGCAACGCTTAACACAATAATGTCACTGCACTACTGTCATGCCCCTCCACTGCACAAATACACCTTATAGATTTTGCCCATATGGGCATTGGCTCACAACCTTCTTTGGCATTTGATTTTCTGAATAGTATGTGCCTCAGAATAAGTCTATCTGAATTCATTCTGTTTGGAGTATTTTTCTCTTTTTGTATATGGATATGGCGATCTTTCATAAAATTTGGGAAATTTTTGACCAGTATTTCCTTGAACAATCTTGCTTCCCTCTCCCCCTTCTCTTCGCCTATGACACATATGTTAGTGCACTTCATGCTATCATTCAATTCCAAGACCTCTGCTCATTTTTTCCAATCTTTTCTCTATTTGATCTTCTGTCTTTTCAATTCCAGCTGCTCTGTCTCCCAATTCACTGTTTCTTTCTGCCATTTCACATCTCTTGTTTTATGCCTCTAATGTATTTTTCATCTCATCCATTGTGCCTTTCATTCCCATACATTTTGTTGTTTTATTCTTCTTTGTGCTCACCCAGTGTTTTCTTAATATCTTTTATCTCTTTACCCATATTTTCCTTAAGCTCCTTGAACTGATTTAGGAGATTTGTCTGAACATCATTTATTAGGTGTCTCAAATCCAGTGTTTCATCTGCCATTTTGATTTGTTCCTGTTGCTGGGATATATCTTCCTGTTTCTTAGTATGACTTGTAATTTTTTGCTGATGTCTAGGCATCTTATTATAATGATGAAGTTTCTTTGATGAGCAGTTTCTCTTGCCTAGGGCTTTAGACAGTTGTTTTGTGTTATCACTCTTTTTTGATTTTTGTTTCAATTCTATCATTTTAAAATTGGTCCTGCTTAACTGATTAAAACGAGGCCAGGTTTCCACTAATGGGGTGCAGACCAGTTTTCAAGGGCCTTGATGACTGTAAAGTCACAAACAGCCTTTTTAATTTTTATTCTCTGAGGTGCACTTTCTTGGCCTGCCACTAGACTGGTCTTCAGCAGTCCTCACTGCTCAAGTTCCAGGAGGGAATATGTTCTTTCTATCCAAACTTGGGTGAGCAGTGCTGAAGCAATGACTGGGAAAGATCTTACTTGGGTGGGCTATTCTGATCCAAGCCTGACAATTCAAACTTGGCAACACTCTCCTCCCTTGACACAAACTCCCTTTTCTCGGGGAGATTACTGCTTCTTATAAGTTGGTAGCAACCACTCTTGGTCAATAAGAAGGGTGTTTGAGAAAGCAGGCTACCCTTAGTACTCTGCTGTTCCTGGGTGGAGACAATGATGTGGATCCACCTGGCCAGGAAGTGTGGAAACAGTGGGATACAGCAGACCAAATTTTCTGGCCAAAAATGGTATCAGCTGTTGGCTGTGTCCCTCCTTCTCCCCTTTCCTGGGGAAGTGGATCCCTAAAGCCCTCTCAGTCTGTAGCCACCCGCCCAGACCAGAGGAACCAAAGCTCTCTGCTCCAAGGGCAGAGTTTGGATGTCAGCAGCAACAGCTGCCCTGGTTTCTTACAGATCCTCATCACAGAGTCTCCTTCTCTTTGCCTCTTTCTATTCTGGGTACTTCTGAGTCCTCCCCTAGTCTCCTGAGCCTTAGAACAGTTATTCCAAATAGATTATGCCAGCCATCTTGCTGTTTTCCTGGGAGAGAAGTGAGCTCTGCTACTCTCTAATCCTTGACCTTCCTGAAAGTTCTGCATCACTGATTTAATCAAAGGAAAAAAAATCATCAAGTAGCAGGGAAAGAATGATAACCATTGTTCTACTGTGATAAATGAGAACAACATAATCATTGGAGCAATCTGAAATGAGGAAGAATGTTTTCTCATAGTTGGAACAAGGAGACCCTCTTTCCTTGGTAAATATATCTTTCATTAGGGAGCCAGAAGTAATAATACATATAAAAAGAACAGCCTATCTGACAAAATGACAACAGCAAACTTTAGTGGTGTCCAGAGAGAGCTGTTCAATAAGTTTAGAACCCAGAACCCCAATTACAATGGCAAATTTACTTACACCATGCTGACACAAACTTGTAGTATTCAGAATAACATTGGTTTGATATTAAAAAAACAACAACAACAACACTGTATTATGTGATATCCCTTGGATAGTGGAACTCTAGAATAATACCCACACCACATACAATCAAGTGGATACTATTTGGTTAATGCAATATTAATGCAACTATGCACATAGAATTATTTGGTAACTTTAAATTTTGCCTTCAATATTAGTTAAGGCAAAAAATGCTAGTTTTAAATTCTACATGTAAGAATAACTTATTCTACCAACCCATCTATTTAAGTTTCCTAGCTTTCTCAAGCAAATGTAAATGCAATGGTTTGGTTCAATCAATGGGAATTTATTTCTTTACATTTTGAGGCTAAAAGGAAGTCCAAATCAAGGCATCATCAAGGTGATACTTTCTCCCTGAAGACTGTGGTATTCTAAGACTGTCTGCTATGGATCCTGGGCCCATAGCTTCTTAAATGGCAGGGCACATATTTGTCTCCTCTCATCTCTCCCTTCCCTTCTGGGACCAGCTTATTGCCTCCTGTGGTTTTCTCACTTTCATGTCAGAATTCATTCCACTTATAGAGGACTCCAGACTATGGTTAATAACTATCCTGATTGGTATGGTTCAAAGACACCTTAAGTAAAGTAGCCTCATGAAATCATCCTACTTACAATGGGTTCACGGCCAGGGAAATGGATTAGATTTAATAGCATGTTTATCTAGGGTACATACAGGTTCAAACCACAACTGATTTTCCTTCCAAGAATTAGAGAGCCAATATTAAGATAGCATATTTTACCCAATGAGTATTTTGTTTGATGCCATTGAGACAAAAGCATCTTTATCAACTTTCCAACAGCAGAAATGCTTTTCTAAAAATATGTGCCATGTCTTTGCCTCAGCTTTTATCTGTTTAGTTGAGAGAAAATATAATACCTACCATACTCTGAAATCTTTAAGACTGACCTCTCTGCATCTGCCCACTCCTATGAGTAGTTAAGAAAGATTTATCAGCTAGTTCTGTGGCTTATCATTCCAATCTTGAGGATACAACATGCAGGGAGAAATAATCAGATCTAAACTTTATTGTAACTCTTCTAATGAGAATTCTTGATTGTGATTTCTAGTTTAAAGATAGGTAAAATTCCCATCTATGCAATGCATTTAGGATTATATACCAGGCTTCACTATTTGGTTCATAGGAAAGATATTGGAATTAGCCAATATATGTATATGACCTGCTGATATATGTCATTTCCAGGTATAAAATGCAGTGGTATAAATGGAGATGTTCTCTGACTCTAAATAACAAACTCTTTTTCTAAAAATTGTGGGTAAAAATAAAAAATTTTCACAATAAAAACCAATATTTGTAAAATGAAATATAAATATATATGCACATATGTGCATTTGCTTACATAAATGTTATTTTTTATATATATTTTTAAGGATGCTTAGATTACATAAATGTTACACAAAAATTACAGGGATTCCCATGTTCCCCACCTCCCACACTTCCCATAACATGCCACATAAACAGCTTTCATTAGTGTGGCACATCACCTGCAATGGATATACACATCCTGGGGCTTTGCCACTAAGCACGGTCCATAGTTCACATTGCAGACCACACTATCTCCCACACAGCTCTCCATGGTAATATGCTGATGTAAAATGGCCTATATCTGTCGTTGTAATGTCACTCAGGATAATTCCCAAGTCCTGAAAAAGTCCTTTTATTACAACTACTTTTTCATTCCGTGCCCCGAAAGCATCTAGTGGCCACTGGCTCCACCTCACTGTTATAATTTCTTCCATTGCTTGAATCACAATATGTCTACAACAGAATACCATTAAGTCCACTCTAGTCCATAGTTCTTCCCCCAATCCTGAGGAGTCTGGGATGGTGATGTCCACACCACCTCCAAGTGAGAGTGGGCTTATATCCCATGGATATGTTGCATGGGATTATCCTGCCTGCAGCAGCAGGCTCTCTCCATTCCCTGGGATGGCCATTGTCCATCATTGTCTCCTCACCAGGAGACTTGGGTTAGTCTATTGAGCTGTAGGGTAGGCATTGCAGCTCCACCGAGATTCCAGGCACAGCTGGCACATGGGCAGGCCAAAGGCTCCAGTCTCTGTAAGTTCACCTACAAACTCCAGCATCACATATAGGTTTGAATAGAAGGGACTGATGGACCATGTGCAGGGAGGACTTATTTGAGTGCAGCTCTGTCACTCTCAGGAGCACAGATTCCAAAGTAGAGGCAACTGATAAGGCATCAATCTCTGGAGCTATCCCCCCTTATATAGGACCTTGGTGTCTCCAGAGCCCTCAGGAGCCCCTCTGCATGGGATATCCACTTTGGTCTATGAGATCCTACTGAGGTGTACGTAAGCATTACCTCTGGGATGACCTCACAACTCTCTTTGAAGTCTCTTAGCCACATGAACTCATTTGTCTTTAACTTTTCCCCCTTGTATTCAAGGTCTTCTTCCAGTCCTATTGCCAGTTGGCACTTGGTATTAATCCCTCGTTGCCAGAGAGGCTCATCCCCAAGAGTCATGTCCCACACTAGGGGGAAGGAAATGCATTCATATACTGAGTTTGGCTTAGAGAGAGGCCACAGTTCAGTAACAAGGAGGCTCTCAGGTGGCAACCCTTAGGCACCCCATACCAGTAGGCTAAGTTTCAATTACAAGAGCAAAGACTCATAAGGCTAGTCATCAATAACAAGAACCCAACAGTGGACCATCCTTTTAGCCAGACACTGTCCCTGCATTTGGGAGACTGTTGCTGCTCCCTTGGAGAATGTGGCAGAGCTCTCCAGGCTGGTAATACAGTATTCCCTCATTTATTGAGTGATTGTCTACCCACTGTGACCATGACCCATCCCTTGATCATTAGAATAATTTTATATATCTTTCGTGTATATTCAGATGAACTTCCTCCCATGAATCCCCCATCCCAGATACCCCCCACCAATGATCCTCTGCAGGCCCCATTGTAACCATTCTGTGATCTAAACCTTCCTTGAAGATGAAGCCCATATAATAAACAAATACAATTAATAGGAAAATGAAATAATTATGATAAGCTTAAATGCAAGAGATAAAATACATGGAAATTCAGAAAAAGAAGTAAAAGTAAAATATAATTAATGGATTGGGACATTCAAAAAATGGGAAAATTTTTTTAAAAATTTAAATTATTATTATTTTCCTTTTATCACTGCATTACCAGAAGTCCAGTCTGTACTGTGGCATCTTCCCCCTATCATTCCCCATTGTTTCCCAAATTTTCACTTATTTTTCAAAGAAGTTTTACGTCACAGCAAAGTCACACACAGAATACTAGAGACTCTCATATACCCAACCTTCTTCCCCTTTTCTCCCCCCATATTAAAACTTTTTCTTTTCTTTTTTTTTTTTTTTGTGGATGTTAGCATTGTTATAACTGTTATACAGACAGTGAAACATAGCTACTAAACATTGTCAATGGTTTACAGTATAATTCACAATTTAGATGGTACAGTTTAATAATTTTTGATGATATTTACCATGTCCTTTGTCCACTACTGTAAGGTAATGAAAAACATTTCCCATGACCACTAAAAACCCCCTGTTTGATCTTTTCTGTTCCTTCCTCCCCATTCCACTGGGGCACATGACAGTCCCCTGTCTTGATTCATTGGATGACAAGATTCATAGTTACATGCCCTGAGTATTCAAACCTACTCTTCCTAATCTACCCACCTGTCAAACCTGCATCACCAAATCCAGTAATATCACTACCCACCTGTCCTATCATTCAATATGCAACTATCACTTGCCTTACACGATCACTTTACCATAAATTATGTCCATTTGTGTGATGGCTAACAAACTACTCTCCTCTTTCTCTCCCTTGTTAACCTATCTTTTAGACAATGGTTCTCAGAGACTGCTCACTTTCCTAAATTCAGATAAATGAGGTCATATACTGTTTATCTGTCAATGCCTGGCTTGCTTCACTCAACATAAGGTCTTGAAGATTCATTAATGTTATTCCATGTGTTACAAGTTTATTCCTTCTTACAGCTGAGTAATATTCCACTGTATGTATGTACCACATTTTGTTTATCCATTCATCTGTTGATGGGCACTGGGGCTGATTCCAACTTTTGGCAATTGTGAACAATGCCGCTATGAACATTGGTGTGCATATATCTGTTCATGTCTTTGCTTTCAATTTTTCTCAGTATATTCCAAAAGTGGAATAACTGGATCATATAGTAGATAACGGTAGATATATTGTTAATTTTCTGAGGTACCGCCAAACTGTCCTCCACAGTGGCTGGACCATTCCACAATCCCACCAGCAGTGGATGAGGGTTCCTATTCATCCACATCCTCTCCAACACTTATGTTCTGCTGTTTTTTTAATAGCTGCCATTCTGATGTGTGAGATATAATTGCACTTGTGATTTGCATTTCCCTAATAGCTAGCGAAGTCGGACATTTTTTCATGTGCTTTTTAGCCATTTGTATTTCTTACTTGGAGAAGTGTCTTTTCAGGTCACTTGCCCATTTTTTAAATGTCTTGTTTGTCTTTTTATTTTCAAGGTGTAGTATTTCTTTATATATGCAGGATATTAGCCTCCTATCAGATATATGGCTGCCAAATAATTTCTCCCATTGGGTCAGCTGCCTTTTTATTTTCTTAATAACATCCTTTGAGGTGCAGAAGTTTTTAATTTTGAGGAGATTCCATTTCTCTATTTTTTCTCTTGCTGCTCGTGCTTTGGCTGTGAAGTTCATGAAACCATTTCCTATTACAATGTCTTGTAGATGCTTCCCTACATTATGTTCCAACATCTTTATGGTTTTGGCTCTTATATTTAGATCTTCCATCCATCTTGAGTGATTTTTGTATAAGGTGTGAGATGATACTCTTCTCTCATTCTTTTGGATATGGATATCCAGTTCTCCAAGCACCACTTGTTAAAGAGACCATTCTCTCTCAACTGAGTGGGCTTGGTGGCCTTGTTGAATATCAGATGACTATAAATATGAGGATCTATATCAGAACTCTCAATTCAGTTCCATTGGTCAGTAGGTCTATCCTTGTGCCAATACCATGCAGTTTTGATCACTGTAGCTTTGTAGTATGTTTTAAAGTCAGGTAATGTGATACCTACAACTTAATTTTTATTTTTCAAGATGTCTTTGTCAATTCAGGGCCTCTTACCTTCCCAAATATATTTTGTAGTTAGTTTTTTCAGTTTCTTAAAAAAATACAGTGTTGATTTTTATTGGGATTCCATTAAATCTGTAGATTAGTTTGGGTAGGAGAGATATCTTGATGATATTTAGTCTTCCTATCCATGAACAGAGAACATTCTTCCATTTATTTAAGTCTTCTTTGATTTCCTTTAACAAGTGTTGTGTAGTTTTCTGTATATAAGTTCTCTACATCTTTAGTTAAATTTACTCCCAGGTATTTGATTCTTTTAGTTACTATTATAAATGGTATTTTTTTTAAAATTTTCTCCTCAGTTTTCTCATTATTGGTGTACAGAAATCCTACTGATTTTTGATCCTTGATCTTATAGCCTGCAACATTACTGAACTCCTTTCCAAGTTCTAGAAGCTTTGTTGTAGATTTCTCAGCCTTTCTACGTATAGGATCATGTCATCTGCAAATAATGAAATTTTTACTTCTTCTTTTCCAATCTGGATGCCTTTTATATCCTTTTCTTGCCTCAGTGCTCAAGCAAGTACTTCTATGACAATGTTAAATAAGAGTGGTGATAATAGTGGGCATCCTTGTCTAGTGCCCGATCTCAGAAGGAAGGCTTTTAGGATTTCACCATTGAAGATGATGTTAGCTTTGGTTTTTCATATATACCCTTTATCATATTCAGAAATTTTCCTTCTATTCCTATCTTTTGCAGTGTTTTTATCAGGAAAGAGTTCTGCTATATTTTGTTGAATGCTTTTTCTGCATCTAAAGAGATGCTCATGTGATTTTTTTTCTTTCAATCTGTTTATGTGGTGTATTACATTGATTGATTTTCTTATATTGAACCATCCTTGCATACCTGGGATGAAACCCACTTGGTCATGGTGTATAATCCTTTTGATATGTTGTTGAATGTGATAAGCAAATATTTTGTTGAGGATTTTAGCATCTAGGTTCATCAGAGAAATTGGTCTGTAAGTTTTCTTTCATGTGGTATCTTTGTTTGCTTTTGGTATTAGGGTAATGTTGGCATCGTAGAATGAGTTAGGCAATATTCATTCTACTTCTATTTTTTGGAAGAGCTTAAGCAGAATTGGTGTTAGTTCTTTCTGGAATGTTTGGTAGAATTCAGCTGTGAAGCCATCTGGTCCTGGGCTCTTTTTAGTTGGGACTGAGTCTATCTCTTTACTTGTAATTGGACTGTTGAGTTCATCAATTTCTTCTTTCATCAATGTAGGCTGTTTGTGAGTTTATAGAAACTTGTCCATTTCCTCTAAATTATCATTCTTGTTGGCATATAATTTTTCAAAGTATCCTCTTATGATACTCTATTTCTGGGGGTTAGTAGTGATATCCCCTTCTTTATTCCTTATTTTGTGTATTTGCATCTGTTCTCTCTTTTTCTTTATTAGTCTGGCTAAGGGTTTGCCAATTTTATTGATCTTCTTCAAGAACCAGCTTTTGGTTTTGTTTCTTTTTTCTAGTGCTTTTTTATTCTCTATTTCATTTAGTTCTGCTCTAATCTTTGTTATTTCTTTCTTTCTACTTCCTTTAGATTTAGTTTGTTGTTGTTTTTCCAATTCCTCCACGTGTGCCATTAGGTATTCAATTTTAGCTCTTTCTTCTTTTTAATATATGAACTTCCCTCTCAGGACAGATTTCACTGCATCCTATAGGTTTTGATATGTTGTGTTGTCATTTTCATTAGTTTCAAGGTAGTTATTGATTTCTTTTGAGATTTCCTCCTTGACACACTCTTTGTCTAAGAGTGTGCTGTTTAACTTCTATATCTTTGTGCCTAACCTGTTTCTCTGACCCTTAGTGATTTCCAATTTCATTCCAATGTGGTCAGAGAAACTACTTTTATAATCCCAATCTTTCTGAATTCATTGAGAGTTGTTCTGTGGCCTAGCCTGTGGTCTATCCTGGAGTATGATCCATGTGCACTCGAGAAGAATGTAAATACTACTGTATTTGGGTGTAGTGTTCTGTATATGTCTATTAAGTCCAGGTCCTCTAATGTATTGTTCAGAGCCTTTGTTTCTCTATTGATTCTCTGTCTAGATGTTCTGTCTAATGATGATAATGGTGTATTAAAGTACCCCACTATAATTGTAGAGGCATTTATTTCTCCACTTATTTTTTGCAGTGTTTGCCTCATGTATTTTGAGGCACACGGATTACGTGCATAAATGTTTATGATTGTTCTCTCTTCTTGAGAGATTACACCTTTTACTATAGTGTCCATCTTTGTCTCTTACAATAGTTTTGCATTTAAAGTCTAGTTTGTCTAATATTAGAATAGCTACTCCTGTGCTTTATTGGCTATATTAGCTTTTCAGCTTTTTTTCCAGCCATTCACTTTCAGCTTCCTTGAATCCCTGGGTCGAAGGTGTGTTTCTTGTAGACAGCATATAGATGGATCATATTTCCTTATCCATTCTGCCAATCTGTGTCTCATGAGTGGTGAATTTAATCCATTAAATTCAGTGTTATTACTCGCAATGAATTTCTTATTTCGGCCATATAGTCTTTGGGTTAATGTATGTCATATATTGTTTTGTTTCTGTTTTAGTATTTTTAGTTGTTTTTAAACGCTCCTCCAACTCTCCTTCCCTTGTTTTTTCCTTTCAATTTGTAGAACTTCCTTTAGTATTTCTTGAAGTGTAGGTTTCTTATTGACATACTCTCTTAATTTCTGTTTCTCTGTGAATATTTTGAACTCTCCATCATTTTTGAATGGCAGTTTTGCTGGATAGAGAATTCGTGGCTGGAAGTTTTTTTCTTTTAGTACTTTCACTATTCATACCACTGTCTTCTTGCCTCCATGGTTTCAGATGAGAAATCAGCAATTAATCTTATTGTGCTTCCCTCATATGTGATGGTTCTCTTTTCTCTAGCTGCTTTGAGTATTTTCTCTTTGTCTTGAGCACTGGACATTTTGACAAGTATACGTCTTGGAGTGGTCCTGTTGGGATTTATACTGTTTGGGGTGCGCTGTGCTTCCTGGATCTGCACATCCATCTTTCTCAATAGGGTTGGGAAGTTTTCAGCCATTATTTCCTTCAACACTCCTTTTGTTCCTTTTCCCTTCTCTTCTCCTGGGATACCCATAATGCGTATGTTTGTGGGTTTTGTGTTGTCTGTTAAATCCCTGATTTCCTGCTGGATTTTTTGTCTTTTTGTCTATCTGTTCTACTATCTGTTTGATTTCACATGTATTGTCTTCCACATCACTAATTCTTTTTTTCTGCCTGTTCAAATCTGCTGTTATGTGAATCCAGTGTCTTTTTGATTTTTGGATTGTGCCATTGATCACCATCATATCCGTTATCTTTTTGCGTATGTTTATAATTTCTTCAGTATGTTCTCCCAGTATCTTCTTTATATCCTTAATCTTTTCCTTCACTTCATTAAGTTGGTCCATGATATTTGTTTGGAAAGCTTTGATTAGTTGTTCAATGTTCTGCATTTCTTCCTGGTTTTTAGTTTGTTCATTGTACTGGTCCCTGTCTTCCTGTTTCTCAGTATCATTTGTAATTTTTTGTTATCCTCTAGTCATCATTTTAACTTGATGGGTTTATTCAGTTGATTAGCTTCTCTCTCTGCTCTAGAGTTTTATTTAGCTGGGTGTTCTGTGTGTGTGTTAAGTTTTCTTTTTGACACTTTTTCTTCTTATTTTATTTCCTTGCTTCTTTCTATATTACCTTGAATGCAAAAGATTAAGGCCAGAGGAATCGAAAAATACAAGAAAAGAAAAAGGATAATAGTAATATTGATACAAGTTAGAAGAGGGGCCAAATAAGGCTTTCTGAAATGAATATTTAACTCATGTAGGCAGTGTAGAGTAATAGGGAAAAAAGTAAAGTACCTACAATAGACTGGTAAACCAAATAGCAGAATATATATATATAATTATTTAGAAGGCTAGAATGATGAGGAGGGAGAGAAAGAGTAAAGAAAGGGCTGAAAGGAAAAAGTTAATATTAATTAAAAAAGAAGAAAACAGAATATATAGAATAGAAACTGACACCCTTAAGTTGTGGGCTAATGAAAAAACTTGGCATATAAGAACTACAACTGAAAGCAGAAGGCAGACAGATGAAGGAAGGATAAGAGATAGCTTGGGATACAAAATGAATGTAGACAGAGAATGGGAAATCACTGAAGAAGCAGCACAGCAAAGAAGAGACAAGCTAGCAGCACCTAATTTAAAAAAAATGAAAGAAAACTGAAAGGGGGGAGGAAAGAGAAAAGAAAAGCAAGAGACAGCAAATAAACAGAGAAAAACCAAACAACCACACAAGCAAGCAGTCAAACAAAGCTACGGAAGAACAGTGCTCTTTCTAGGGTCCTTGTGGAACCTCTCTGCCTGCGTGTGTTTATCAATCAATTTCCCTGCAGGGTTCTATTTTCAGGTTTTGAGGCAGATTTTAGCTATTAAACTAAATTAAAAACAAGAATTCATTTTTCATTTTTTAAAGTGACCGTCTTTTTTTTTTGGCAAATTACAGGACCCCACAGAAGTCCTCTTCTATACCAGCCCCTTCACTGAGGGGACCCTAACTAGGCTTGTGGAAACTAATCAAACACTTCCCACTTCCTGGCCTCCCTAGGGGAGCTGAAGCTCTGATGCTTGTCAGTGCAGAGCAATAAAATTGGCTGACTCTGCCCCCTCTGGAGCCAAGGCTCAGTGTCGCCAGGTTGCTAGGTAAATTAGGTTTACTCAGTAGATTCGCCTCTCCTCTCAGCCTGTTGCTGCTTCAAACTGATTTATCTGCTCCCCAAAGCTATGAGGGGGTCCAGGCAGCCAAATCCACAGAAGGGAAACCCCTCTCCACCTTCTGTCAGAACCCTCTTTCTCTCAGAGAATGCTCCCTCTCACTGGCTTGGTGGGGTTTGGGGCTTATCCCTGGGCAGCTAGGTAACTCAACTTCCTTAGCAGTTTTGCCCCTCCCCTCTGCCTGGTGTTGATTCAATCTGGCTATTTTGTTCCCCCAAGCTGCTATGGGTTCCAGGCAGCCAAATCCACAGAAAGGAAACTCCTCTCACCTCTTCACCAGAACCCTCCTAGTCTTGGAGAATGCTCCCTCTCACTGGACCCTCTCACCGGGTTGCTGGGCAGGAGTTACTGATCTAATCAACCTTTTTCCTTGAGAGTGGGGCTCACCCATCTGTGTTAACCACCACAGGCAGGCTTAAAACTCACGAATCTCTATCGATCAGTCCACACCATAGATCTGTCTGCAAATAGATGTCCCAAGGTTCTCGTTCCGTGTGCCCACAGCACAGACCCCGGGCAGGACACTGTCCACAA
Source organism: Tolypeutes matacus (assembly GCA_026826555.1). Taxonomy (NCBI): domain Eukaryota; kingdom Metazoa; phylum Chordata; class Mammalia; order Cingulata; family Chlamyphoridae; genus Tolypeutes; species Tolypeutes matacus. The sequence goes on from JAKSZT010054332.1 coordinate 738,239, forward strand.
TCTGCCATCCTCAGAGAGCTAGTCAGTGAGTGCCCTCCTACACCAATGCTATCTTGCCTCCAAAATAACAAACTCTTTGTAAAATAATGTCAATCATATATGATTGGGGACCTCATTTGTTTATCCTGGTCCATGGTCCATATTTATATGGTAAGAAAGACCTAGGTATCTGCACTGGTGGTTGCAGTCTTCAGGCTCTGCCTGTGTCTCACAGTAGCCTGCATCTTTTTAACTTCCAGTAAAATTTGATATGGGCAAATGTTTTTGGAGTCTTTTTTTTTTTTTTAGGATAAAATATCTGAGTTTATTGCAAGAGTTCTTAAGAGGAAATGTAGGAAAAGTAACCCATTCATTGGGTTTGGAAAGACATGGTTTAAAGATCAAATGATGGACATGCCATACATATTATACATGTTTATATGAAGTTGAGAATAAGTGTTCTGATTTTAATTCTATTTAGTAGGCCAATAAGGCATAATAAAAAATTTATCCAGAATGAAGATGTAGGGGATACCAATGTTTCCTACAATAAAGATAAAAGTCACAGAGCAATTAAAGTGCATAACACTGTTCTAAATATTATTTATCATGGACTTCCTAATAGTCTCACTATGCTGGTCATTTGCAATGCTCTAACTAAAAAGTCACCAGCAAAATACAACAAAAGATATATTTAAAAATTAATATGATGCTTGGCTAAAGTTTAATTACATATATAATTATCAAGTCTTTAATTTCCAAAAAGTTACTCTTTTGAAAATCACAGAATCAGAAAGCATAAACTTTAAAACAAGTTCTCTGAATATTTACAATGTGGTATAAACATTATAGAAAATTATGGATATTTAATTCCCTGGGTGTGGCTAATCAGCAAGGTGTATCTTTTATTACATATATAACTCACATGTGTGAGATTTAAAATATAACAGACTACCAAAATTCAAACACATGTATCTGTAAGCTGGTCAAGAAGTAAAATAATGAATGAAATAGGACAGTCAGCCCAAAAACATGGAGTTAAGTTGTGGATTTCTTATTTTTAATATTTAAACTTCTAGCTCCATTTAAAACTATGTTGCATATATTACATAAAGTTCACAATAAACCCACACTTGACAGTAGTACTAATTCAAGAAAGAAAGTTCCACATTCACCCAATAACCATAACTCTAACTCTCAATTTTAAGGCAGCCCAGCTACAGTGATGGCAACTGCTAACCAAAAGGTGAGGGACATTTTGCTAAGGAAGGCAAGATGGCATCAGTTTAAGTGGGCACTCACCATCTCTCTCACAAAAGACAGCTGACTGGGGACAGGAATCTGCCCAAGTGAGCTGTTCTGGAAGCCTATGAAGCAAGAGCCTTTGGGACATCAATCTGGAGGGAGCTGGATAGGAAAATTGATTGCGAAAGATAAAATTGTGAAATTTTAGTCCTGAGCAGGAAATCATGGACTCAGACAGCTAAGCCCCAATCTCAGGGCAAAAGGCTAGGGGGAGACCTGACCTTCATTGGCAACCCAGCAAGAGGGAGCATTCTCTGAGAGTGGGAGGGTTCTGGCAAAGGATGGAGAAGGGATTTTTTTCTGTGGGTTTGGTTGCCTTGACCCCCTTAGAGCTTTGGGGAGCACACCAGCCAGCTAAGTGGCACAAGACTGAGGGGAGAGGCGAATCTGTTGAGGAAGCCTGATTTACCTAACTGCTGTAGGATACAGAGGCTTGGCTTGAGAGAGGGTGGACTCAGCCAATTTTATAGTTCCATTTTGAGGACTATCAGAATTTCAACCCCCCTAAGGGAGTCAGGCAGTGGGAAGTGCTTATAAGTTTCCACAAGCCTATTTAGGGTCCCCTGGGAGGAGGGAGTGGTCTAGAAGAGGCTTGTAAACTATTTCAGTGAGGTGAACTCAGTCATCAGGGTCCCATTTGAATTTCAAAAAGGAACTCAACCTGACCAGGAGAGGGGAGGGGTGATCTGCTCATACAGCCTGCTGAATCCTGCTGCCACAGGAAAGTAAAACCTTCCTAGGGGAAAGTGACTAAATAGCTTTCTCATGAGTTAACTGACCCAATTAGTAAGTTAGCTCAAGGGAGGAATTTCTGCCTTGAATATATGAGGTCCCTAGCTTGATTCCCAGCTCCTCTAAGAGTAGTGATTCACCAGGATATCTAACATCCAACTGACACTGTACACAGGGAAATCATAGACATTATTTTTGTACTAACTTCTTTTGGGTCCCTTATTTCTATAGGAAAAAAAAAAGATTATTTAAAAAAATTAACTTAGTTTACTAGCTAAAATCTGCCTCAAAACCTGCAGAGAGAAACTTGCAGGGTAATTGATTGATGAACACAGGCAGACTGAGAGGCTCCACAAAGTCCCAAGAAGGAACACTGTTACTCCTTAGCTTTGTTTAACTACCAGCTTGTTTGTTTGTTTTTTGTTTGTTTCTTCCTTTTCTTTCCTCTTTCCTCCCCTCCTTTTTAAAATTAGATGCTGCTAGCTTGTTTCTTCTTTACTGTGCTTCTTATTCCTTGATTTCCCATTTTCTGTGTATATTGATTTTGCTTTACCAATGAAATCTCTTTTCCTTCCTTCATTTTTCTATCTTCTGCTTTCTGTTGAGGTTCTCATATTCCACCTTTTTTCATTAGTCCTCAACTTTACTGGATTTGATTTCCATTCTGTCTATTTTGTTTTCTTTTTTTTTTTCATTAACATTTCCTTTCAGTCCTTTCTTTACTCATTTTCTCTCTCCTCATCATTCTGGCCTTTTAAATCATTCAATATATTTTTCTCTATTTGGTTTCACATTCTATTGTAGGTACTCCACTTTTTTCCCCTATTATTCTACATTGCTTATATGAGTTAAATATTCATGTTACTAAGTCTTATACAGTTCCTTTTCTGATTTTTATTATTATTACTATTCTTCTTTTTCCTTTATTACCTCTTTTGATTTATCTGGCTCTAATATTTTTCATTCAAGGAAACACAGAAAACAGCAAGGAAATAGAACAAGAAGAACAAAGTGTCAAAGAGAAAACTTAACACACACACAAAACCACCAACTAAATAAAACTCTAGAGCTGAAAGAGAAGCTAATCAACTGAACAGACCCATCAAGATAAAATGATGACCAGAGGGCAACAAAAAATAACAAAACTTACTGAGAAACAGGAAGACATGGGCCAGGCCAATGAACAAACTGAAAACCAGGAAGAGAGCAGAACATTGAAAAACTAATCAAAGATGTCCAAACAAGTATCAGGGACAAATTTAATGAAGTGAAAAAAGAGATTAAGGATATTAAGAAGACACTGGGAGAACATACTGAAGAAATTGTAAACATACATAAAAAGATAATGGATATGACGGTGATGAATGGCACAATCAAAGAAATAAAAAATCTGCTGGATCACATAACAGCAGATTTGAAAAGGCAGAAGAAAGAATTAGTGATGTGGAAGACAGTACAACTGAAATAAAACAGAGACTAGAAAAGATGATAAAAACATAGAAAAAAATCCAGCAGGGACTTAGGGATTTAAATGACAACACAAAATGCACAAACATATGCATTGTAGATATCCCAGAGGGAGAAGAGAAGTGAAAGGGAACAGAAAGAGTGTTGAAGGAAATAATGGTTGAAAACCTCCCAACCCTATTGAGGGAGATGGATGTATATGTCCAGGAAGCATAGTGCACCCCAAACAGTATAAATCCCAACCAGCCTACTACAAGACATATAATTATCAAAATGTCCAATGCTCAAGACAAAGAAAATACTCAAGGCAGCAAGAGAAAAGACAACCATCACATACAAGGGAAGCACTGTAAGATTAAGTGCTGATTTCTCATCTGAAACCATGGCAGCAAGAAGACATTGGTATGACATAATCAAGGTGCTAAAAGAAAAAAACTTCCAACAATGAATTCTCTATCCAGCAAAACTGGCATTCAAAAATGATGGAGAGTTCAAAATATTCACAGATAAACAGAAATTAAGGGAGTATGCCAATAAGAAACCTGCCCTTCAAGAAATGCTAAAGAGGTTCTACAGGTTGAAAGGAAAAAGCAGGAAAGAGAAAGTTGGAGGAGAGTTTAAGAAGAACTAAAAAGACAAAAAGAGAAATAAAAACAACATATGACATACAGAAACACAAACAAAATATAACTGATGTAAGTATTCCTTGAGAGTAATAACAATGAATGTTAATGGATTAAACTCACCTGTCAAAAGACATAGATTGGCAGACTGGATAAAGAAATATGACCCTTTGATATGTTCTGTACAAGAAACCCACGTTAGACCCAGAGATTCAAGGAGGCTGAAAGTGAATGGCTGGAAAACAATTTTAAAGCAAACAATAATCAAAAAAGTGTTGGAGTAGCTATACTAATACCTGACAAAATAGAGTTTAAATGCAAAACTATTGTAAGGGACAAAAATGGACACTATATATTAGTAAAAGTGGTAATATTTCAAGAAGAAAGAACAATCATAATCAGGGCACCTCAAAATACATGAGGCAAACACATGGAAAACTACGTGGAGACATAAATGCCTCTACAATTATTGTGGGGGACTTCAATACACCATTATCACCATTAGAACATCTAGACAAAGAATCAATAAAGAAACAAAGACTCTGAATAATATATTAGGTCCTCTAATATATTAGATATATGCTAATATATCTAATATATTATTAATATAATATATTATATTAGAACACCTGGACCTAATAGACATATACAGAACACTACACCAAAATACACCTGGATATACATTCTTCTCAATCATACTCCAAGATAGACCACATACTAGGCCACAGAACAACACTCAATGTATTCAGAAAGATTGAGATTATACAAAGCAATTTCTCTGACCACAATAGAATGAAATTGGAAATCACTAAGTGCCAGAGAACCAGATTAGGCACAAAGATATGGAAGTTAAATAACACACTCTTAAAAAAAGAGTGGTCAAGGAGGAAATCTCAAAAGAAATCAGTAACTCCTCAAAATGAATGAAAACAACACAACATACCAAAACCTATGGTATGCAGACAAAGCTGTACTGAGAAGGAAATTCATAGCCATAAATGCATCTATGAAAAAAGAAGAAAGAGCTCAAGTTGAAGACCTAACTGCACTCCTGGAGAATTTGAAAAACAACAAAAAACTAACCCCAAAGGAAGTAGAAAGAAAGAAATAACAAATATTAAATCAGAACTAAATGAAATAGAAAATAAGAAAGCACTAGAAAAAAATAAACAAAACCAAAAGCTGGTTCTTCAGGAAGATCAATAAAATTGACAAACCCTTAGCCAAACCAAAAAAGAAAAAGAGCTGATGCAAATACACAAAATAAGGAATGAGGAAGGGGATATCACTACTGACCCCACAGAAATAAAAGTATCATAATATGATACTTTGTAAAATTATATGCCAACAAGAATGATAATTTATAGGAAATGGACAAAATAACTAGAAATTGACAAGCAGCCTACATTGATGAAAGAAGAAATTGATGAACTCAAGAGTCCAATTATGAGTAAAGAGATAGACTCAGTCTTCAAAAACCTCCCAACTAAGAAGAGCTCATGACCAGTCAGCTTCACAGGTGAATTCTACCAAACATTCCAGAAAGAGCTAACACCAATCCTGCTTAAGCTCTTCCAAAAAATAGAAGAAGGAACATTACCTAACTCATTCTATGATACCAATATTACCCTAATACCAAAGCCAAACAAAGATACCACAAGAAAGGAAAATTACAGACCAATCTCTCTACTAACCTAGATGCTAAAATACTCAAAAACAATACTTGCTAATTGCATTCAACAATCTATCAAAAGAATTATACACCATGACTAAGTGGGTTTCATCCCGGGTATGCAAGGATGGTTCAATATAATAAAGTCAATCAATGTATTACACCATATAAAGAGATTGAAAGAAAGAAATCACCTAAACATCTCCATAGATGCAGAGAAAGCATTCAACAAAATATAGCACCCTTTCCTGATCAAAACATTGCAAAAGATAGGAATAGAAGGAAATTTCATGAACATGATAAAGGGTATATGAAAAACCCAAAGCTAACATCATCTTCAATGGTGAAATCCTAAAAAGCCTTCACTCTGAGATCAGGACAAGACAAGGATGCCTACTATCACTGCTCCTATTTAACATTGTCTTAGAAGTACTTGCTCAAGCACTGAGGCAAGAAAAAGATATAAAAGGCATCCAGATTGGAAAAGAAGTAAAAGTTTCATTATTTGCAGACTACATGATCCTATACATAGAAAGCCCTGAGAAATCTGCAACAAAACTTCTAGAACTTATAAAGGAGTTCAGTAAGGTCGCAGGCTATAAGATCAATGCTCAAAAATCAGTAGCATTTCTGTACACCAATAACGAGCAATCTGAGTAGGGAATCCAGAAAAAATACCATTTTCAAAAGTAAGTAAAAGAATCAAATGCCTAGGGATAAATTTAAATAAAGATGTAAAGGACTTATATACAGAAAACTACACAATGCTGCTAAAGGAAATCAAAGAAGAATTAAATAAATGGAATAATATTCCCAGTTCATGGATAGGAAGACTAAACCTCATTAAGATGTCTATCCTACCTAAACTAATCTACAGATTTAACGTAATCCTAATAAAAATCAACACTGTATTTTTTAATGAATTGGAAAAACTAACTACAAAATTTATTTGGAAGGGTAAGAGGCACTGAATCACCAAAGACATATTGAAAAAGAAAAATGAATTTGGAGGTATCACACTACCTGACTTTAAAACATACTACAAATGTTCAGTGGTTAAAACTGCATGGTATTGTCACAAGGATAGAAATACTGACCAATGGAACTGAATTGAGTGTTCTTATGTAAATCCTTGCATATACAGTTATCTGATATTCGACAAGGCCACGAAGCCCACTCAGTTGGGTGAGAAAGGCCTCTTCAACAAGTGGTGCTTGGAGAACTGGATATTCATATCCAAAAGAATGAGAGATGGACATGATCTCACACCTTATACAAAAATCAACTCAAATGGGTCAAAGATCTAAATATAAGAGCCAAGATCATAAAGACCTTGGAAGATAGTGTAGGGAAGCATCTACAGGACCTTTTAATAGGAAATGGTTTCATGAACTTCACACCCAAAGCATGAACAGCAAAAGAAAAAAATAGATAAATGAGATCTCCTCAAAATTAAATACTTTTGCACCTCAAAGGACATTACCAAGAAAATAAAAAGGCAGCCTACTCAATGGGAGAAAATATTTGGCAACCATATATCTGATAGAAGCCTTATATCCAGCACATATAAAGAAATACTACACCTCAAAAATAAAAAGACAAACAACCCATTTAAAAAATGGGCAAGTGACATGAAAAGACACTTCTCCAAGGAAGAAATACAAATGGCTAAAAAGCACAAGAAAAGATGCTCAACATCACTAGCTATTAGGGAAATGCAAATCAAAACTACAATGAGATACCATCTTACACCCATTAGAATGGCAGCTATTAAATAAACAGCAGACTATAAGTGTTGGAGACAATGTTGAGGAATGGGAACACTTAATTGTGTTAATTCTATTCAAACATGTCTTCTCTGCACATGGTCCATCTGCCCCTTCTATTCAAACCTATATGTGGTGCTGGAGTTTGTAGGTGTACTTCCAGAGACTGGAGTCTTTGGACTGTCCATGTGCCATCTGGGCCCAGAATCTCAGTGTATCGGCAACTCCTACTCTACGGCTCAATGGATTCACCCAGGACAGCTGGAGGGGAGATGATGATGGACAACAGCCATCCGAGGGAATGGAGAGAGTCTGCACCTGCTGGCAGGATAATCCCATCAATCTTATCCATAGGATATAAGCCCCCTCTCAACTGGAGGTGGAGTGAACATCACCATCCCAGACTCCTCAGGATTGGGGGAAAAGCTGTGGACTAGAGAAACCTACTGGTATTTTATTATAGACATATTGTGATTCAAGCAATGGAAGAAATTACAGCATTAATATGGAGCCAGTGGCCACTGGATGCTCTGGAGGCAGGGAGAAGGAAAAGCAATTGTAATACATGGATTTTTTGGGATTTGGGAATTGTCCTGAGTGACATTGCAATGACAGATATAGGCCATTTTATATCATCATATAACATGCAGAACTGTGTTCGAAGGAGTGTGGGCTATAATGGAACTATGGTCCATGCGTAGTGAGAAAACACCAAGATGTGTATATCTATTGTAGGTGATGGGCCACACTAATGAAGGATGTTTATTTGGGAGGTTGTGGGAGGTGTGGGAGGTGGGGCATATGGGAATCCCTATAATTTTTGTGTAACATTTATGTAATCTAAATATCTTTTAAAAAATTTATTATTGGGAAAAAAAAAGATGAATCTGTGGAGTTTCCAAACCATTCAGTAAAGCTCTGATGGTACCAAATCTTGATCCTTTTGGATGTGGCTGGGCACTGTATCAAGAGCATGCCAAACATTGTGTTGCAGAATTGGAGGCCAGAAGGGCTCATCATAGACAAGCCCGAGAGCAAATTGGTAAGATGGCAGATCATCTTGAAGGCCTTTCCAGTGATGATGAGGAAACACCTACAGACATTACTAGTTTCAACCTGGAAAAATATCACATTTCAAAAGAGTCCAGCAAGATTCTTGAAGAAGTCCTTGAGAGTTTCTATTCAATTGACTGTATTAAATCACAGTTTGAAGCATGGAGTTCCAAATACTACATGTCCTTCAAGGATGCTTACATTGGCCTTTGTTTTCCCAAGTTGTTAAACCCCCTTATAAGGTTGCAACTCCTCACATGGATGCCTCTTGTGTCACAATGTCACAAATTCAAGAATATGCTTTGGTTTGAAACTTTGCTGTTTTATGGCTGCAAAAAATGAGATCAAGAAAAAGTTGATATAGATGTTGCAGTACTACCTACCATTGTGGAAAAGGTGATTCTTCCTAAACTGACATTGATATCTGAAAATATGTGGGACCCTTTTAGTACAACACAGATTTCCAGAATGGTTGGAATTACACTAAAATTAATAAATTGATATCCTTCAGTACTGAATGCAGAAAATAAAAAACACAACTATACATAAAGACATTTTACTGAGAATGAGAAGAATTTTAGATGATGATTTATTCATGCCCTTATATCCCCAAAATGTCTTAGAAAATAAAAATTCAGGCCTTTACTTGTTTTTTCAATGACAGTTTTGATCTTCAGGTAAGCTATTAGGAAACTTTCTTCCATGGTATGGCATTTTCTTAAAACTCTACAGAAGTTATCAATAGTTGGTTTACTAAATAGATACATTCTCTTGGTCTCTCTGAATTTGGAATATGGAGATGACAGTATCAAAGAGTCCAAAATATAATCAAGTGTATCCCCAAACAGTGGTTCATGAATTTGAAAGGAGAAAGGACTATTTTTCAGTTAGTAAACTATCGATACATTGTACACTTAGCAGATACAAATTTACAGAAACAGTACCAGATGCTCTGACATGGAAAAAAGAAATACAAGGGTAAACATAAAACAGAGAGTAAAACTCCTTGCAAGTGTCCATGCTCTGGATCATGCTTTCTCTGTTGCAAGTGACCACAATGTGAAAGAATTTAAGTCTTTGGTTGAAGGTAAATAGATCTTTGAAATGGAAAGAAGCTATTTTTGCTTTAAAACCATTCCCAGTGTATAAATTTTGTACATATATAAAGTTTTGAAATTGTAAAATATTGATTTTGGTTTTAATACAAAGAGCATTATTATAGTCAATACCATGTCCTTATATGTGAGTTCTTCAGAATGAAATGAATTTATATTATTTCTAGGAGTTTGTAAATGTTTTCCTTACTACCTGTCATACTTCATTTACAGAAGTATTTTGTATGGTCAATCAAATTAGCCCTATCAGTAATTCTACTCTTAAACTATGTGTGCAGTGTAAATTGTGTGATTATGCATATATATATATACCTCCATGGAGTTACTTTCGCAGTGGAAATTTGTGGTGTTTTTCTACAGAGTAAGACTTTTAACAGCAGAAGAAAATTCAATAGCCAACTGTCTTAGGCAAATTACTACACTGTTGCAATAAAAGGGCTAGCAAGTGTTTATTTTATTTTATTTATTTTTATTTATTTTTTCACATGTTTATTTACCATTTTCTTTATTTTTCTGGAATTTGTCTTTCCATTTCTTCTGCCAATTTTCATATTGAAGAATTTCCCCTTTTTAATTTGTTTATTTTTATTTTTACTTTTTTAATAATTTATTTTTTAAAAAGTTACTTAGATTACATAAATGTTACAAAAAATATATAGAGATTCCCATATGCCCCATCTCCCACACCTCCCACAACCTCCCACATAAAGATCCTTTATTAGTGTGGCACATTACCTGCAATGGATAAAAACATCCTGGGGCTTTGCCATTAAGCATGGACCATAGTTCACATTGTAGCCCACACTCGCTCCCACACAGTTCTGCATGTTATATGATGATATAAAATGGCCTATATCTGTCATTGCAATGTCACTCAGGACAATTCCCATGTCCCCAAAAAGCCCATGTATTACAACTGCTTTTCCTTCTCCCTGCCCCCAGAGCATCCAGTGGCCACTGGCTCCATATTAATGCTGTAATTTCTTCCATTGCTTGAATCACAATGTCTATAATAGAATACCAGTAAGTCTCTCTAGTCCACAGCTCTTCTCCCAATCCTGAGGAGTCTGGGATGGTGATGTTCACTCCACCTCCAGTTGAGAGGGGTCTTATATCCCGTGGATAAGATTGATGGGATTATCCTGCTTGTAGCTGCAGACCCTCTCTATTCCCTGGGATGGCCGTTGTTCATTGTCATCTGCCCACCAGGTGTCCTGAGTGAGTCCATTGAGCTGTAGAGTGGGAGTGCAGCTCAACTGAGTTTCTGGGACCAGCTGACACATGGACAGCCAAAAGACTCGTCTCTGGATGTACACCTAAAAACTCCAGCAGCAAGTATAGGTTTGAATAGAAGGGACAGATGAACCAGGTCCAGGGAAGACATGTTTAACTCCAACTCTGTCACTCTTAGGAGTGCAAACTCCCCAGGAAGTCCCACTGGCAAGTCACCAAACTCCAGAGCTATCCACCTTGACATAGGACATGGGTGTCTAAAGAGCCCTCAGGAGTCACGTTTTTTGGGGTGATATCCACTGTGGAAGTCTATGAGGTCCCTACTGAGATGTGCATAAGTGTTACCTCTGGGATGACCGCCTGACTCATTTTGAGGTCTTTTAGCCATATGAACTCATTTGTCTTTACCTTTCCCCCCTTTTATTTGAGGTCTTTTTCCAGTCACATTGCCAGTTGGCACTTGGTAGCAATCCCTAGGTGCCAGGGAGGCTCATCCCCAGGAGTCATGTCCCATGCTGCGAGGAAGATAATGCATTCATATGCTGAATTTGGCTTAGAGAGAGGCCACATTTAAGCAACAAGTAGGCTGTCATGAGGCAACCCTTAGACACCTCATAACAATAGACTATGTTTCAATTTCAAGAGCAAATATTCATAAGGCTAGTCATCAATAACAAGGGCCCATCAGTGGATCATCTTCCTGGTCAGAAACTGCCCCTGCACTTGGAAGACAGTTACTGCTCCCTTAGAGAATGTCACAGAGCTCTCCAGGATGGAAATTCAGTATTTTCTCATTTATTGAATGATTTTCCACCCACTGTGACAATGCCCTGTGAACATCTGAACAATTTTATATACCTTATATGTATGTTCAGGTGAACGTCCTCCCATGCACCCTCCTTCCCTGACACACCACACCAATGATCCCCTCCAGCCTTAGTTGTAAACCTTCTGTGATCCAAAGCTTCTTCAAAGATAAGCCAATACAATAGCCAAACACAATGAATAGGAAAATGAAATAATAATGATAAGTTTAAATGTAAGAGATAAAATACACAAAAACTTTTAAAAAACTAAAAATAAAATAAAATTAAGGGACAGGGTTATTCAAAAAATGAGAAAAAATAAAAAAAAAATTTTTTTTTTACATTTTGCCTTTTATCGCTGTACTATCTGCTGTCCAGTTTGTACCATGGCACCCTCCCCCTTTCATTCCCCAGTGTCTCACAATTTTTCATTTTGTTTTCAGAGAAGTTTTAGGTCACAGCCAAGTCACACACAGAATACATGAGACTCTCATATACCCAACCTCCTCCCCCTTTCCTCCCCCCATATTAACACTTTTTTATATGAGAATGGTAGCATTGTTATAACTGATACACAGATAGTGAAACAAAGTTACTAAACATGTCAATGGTTTATATTATGGTTTACATTTTAGACCATACACTTTTATACATATTGATAATATTTATCATGTCCTGTGTCCATCACTGTAAGATAATGAAGACATTTTCACTGACCACTAAATACCCCCTACTTGATCTATTCTGTTCCTCCTTCCCCATCCACCCAGGGCCCATGACAACTCCCTGCTTGAGACGTTGGATGATAAGATCATAGTTACATGCAACAAGAGGTCTTGACACACTGGTTTGTCCTCCCCTATTAGGAACCACCTTTGCTCTTGAGAGACCCTGACTGTCTGATTCTGAACGAATCTGTCCACCCAAAGTTGGGAGTCCAAATCCTTCCCACTCATTATGTGAGTCTCCACCCACTGACACAACACATTATGACCAAATGAACACACACTCCCTAGGAGCCTGCTTCAGGCGTGCCCTATCCCGAATGCCTCCACAACCAACACCCTAAGCCACTGAACTTTCCTTGTCAAATTACCATAAAAACATTCCCATCTCTGTCCTTTCAACCTCATACCCAAAACTCCCAAGTGTTCACCTGGTCCTTCTCCCAACTCTCCCCCCAGTAACCTGGGTCTTCTAACCCACCCTTCCCAATCTACCCACCTGTCAATCCTGTACCACCCAACCCAATAATATCACGAGCCTCCTGTCCTATCCCTTCAATATGCAACTACACTTTATCACTTTACCATAGATTACATCCATGTGAATAATGGCTCACAACCTTCTCTTCTCTTTTTCTTCTAACCTATCTTTTAGACAATGGTTCTCAGAGACTGCTCAATTTCCATAATTCATATCAATGAGGTCATGTACTGTTCATCCTTCAATGCCTGGCTTGCTTCACTCAACATAAGGTCTTCAAGATTCATCCAGGTTATTCCATGTGTTAGCACTTTTTTCCTTATTACAGCTGAGTAATAGTCCATTGTATGTATGCACCACATTTTGTTTATCCATTCATCTGTTGATGGGCACCGGGGTTGATTCCAGCTTTTGGCAATTGTGAATAATGCCGCTATGAACATTGGTGTGCATATATCTGTTCATGTCTTTGCTTTCAATTTTTCTGGGTATATACCCAGCAGTGGAATTGCTGGAACATATGGAAGATCTATAGTTAGTTATTTGAGGAACCACCAAACTGTCCTCCACAGTGGCTGGACCATTCCACAATCCCACCAGCAGTGGATGAGGGTTCCCATTTCTCCACATCCTCTCCAACACTTATAGTCTGCTGTTTTTTTAATAGCCGCCATTCTAATGGGTGTAAGATGGTATCTCATTGTAGTTTTGATTTGCATTTCTCTAATAGGTAGAGAAATGAATTTCAAGCCATTTGTATTTCATCCTTATAGAAGTGTCTTTTCAGGTCACTTGCTCATTTTTAAATGGGTTGTTAGGCTTATTTTTTGAGGTGTAGTATTTATTTATATATGCAGGATATTAGGCTCCTGTCAGATATATGGCTGCTAAATATGTTCTCCCATTGCATAGGCTGCCTTTTTATTTTCTTGGTAACATGCTTTGAGGTGCAAAAGTTTTAAATTTTGAAGCAATACCATTTATCTATTTTTTCTTTTGCTGCTCATGCTTCGGGTATGAAGTTCAGGAAACCATTTCCTATTACAAGGTCATGTAGATCCTTCCCTACATTATCTTCCAAGGTCTTTATAGTCTTGGCTCTTATATTTATGTCTTTGTTCCATCTTGAGTTGATTTTCATATAAGGTGTGAGATGATGTTCCTCTCTCATTCTTTTGGATATGGATATCCAGTTCTCAATGCACCACTTGATGAAGAGGCCATTCCATCCCAGAGGAGTGGGCTTGGTGACCTTGTCAAATATCTGATGACTGTGTATGTGAGGATTTATATCAGAACTCTCAATTCAGTTCCATTGGTCAATGTGTCTATCCTTGTGTCAATACTGTGCAGTTTTGACCACTGTAGTTTTGTAGTATGTTTTTAGTCAGGTAATGTGATGCCTACAATTTCATTTTTCTTTTTCAATATGTCTTTGGTGATTCAGGGCCTCTTAGCCATCCAAATAAACTTTGTAGTTAGTTTTTCCAATTCATTAAAGAATACAGTGTTGATTTTTATTGGGATTGCATTAAATCTGTAGATTAGTTTGGGTGGATAGACATCTTGATGATATTTAGTCTTTCTATCCATGAACAGGAAATAGTCTTCCTTTTATTTAATTCTTCTTTGATTTCCTTTAACAGTGTTGTGTAGTTTTCTGTATATAAGTCCTTTACACCTTTAGTTAAATTTATTTCTAGGTATTTGATTATTTTAGTTACTATTCTAAATGGTATTTTTTTCTTGATTTCATCCTCAGTTTGTTCGTTATTGGTGTACAGATTTTTGAGCCTTGGTCTTACAGCCTGCAACATTACTGAACTCCTTTATAAGTTCTAGAAGTTTGTTTTAAAATTTTCAGGGCTTTCTACGTAAAATTTTCAGGATCATGTCATCTGCAAATAATGAAATTTTTACTTCTTCTTTTCCAGTTTTGATGCATTTTATATCTTTTTCTTGCCTCAGTACTTGAGCAAGTACTTCTAAGGCAATGTTAAATAGGAGTGGTGATAGTGGGCATCCTTGTCTTCGTCCCAATCTCAGAGAGAAGGCTTTCAGGATTTCAGCATTGAAGATGATGTTAGCTGTGGGTTTTTCATATATACCCTTTATCATGTTCAGAATGTTTCCTTCTATTCCTATCTTTCATAGTGTTTCTATCAGGAAAGGGTGGTGTATTTTGTAGAATGCTTTTTCTGCATCTATAGAGATGATCATGTGATTTTTTAAATTTCAATCTGTTTATTTGGTGTATGTAGCCATTTGGCAGTTTGATATAATTATGAATTCCAAAAATATAATTGGATCATGCTTGTAAACTGGTATGCTAATCTGGGCATGCTTAAGTTATGATTAGGGCATTACTGGGCCAAGTCGGTAGGGCATTGAGTCCCACCCCTTGGTGGGTGGGGGAATCAAATATAAAAGGCAAGGCAAAGGACAGAGAAAGCAGTTTTTTATGTCAGAGTTTTTGATGTTGGAGTTTTGATGTTGGAGAGAAAGCCCCAGGAGAAGTGACGTGAGCCCTTCACCTGATAGTCTACAGCTGACCTTGTGGAAGAAACAGAGGTGTTAAGCCCAGAGAGAAATGCAGCCCTGGGAAGAGAGGAACCCAAGAAGACTGAACCCTGGCAAACATTGGCAGCTGTCTTGCTCCAACACATGTCAATGGACTTTGGTGAGAGAAGAAACTTACGCTTTATGATCTGGTAACTGTGGACTTCTACCCCAAATAAATACCCTACATAAAGACCAACCCATTTCTGGTATTTTGCACTAGCATCCTTTTGGCTGACTAATACAGTGTATTACAATGATTGATTTTCTTATTTTGAATCATCCTTGCATACCTGGGATGAAACCCACTTGGTCATGGTGTATAATTCTTTTGATATGTTGTTGAATGCGATTAGCAAGTATTTTGTTGAGGATTTTAGCATCTAGGTTCATTAGAGGAATTGGTCTATAATTTTCCTTTCTTGTGGTGTATTTGTTTGGCTTTGGTGTTAGGGTAATATTGGCATCATAGAATGAGTTAGACAATGTTACTTCTTCTATTTTTTGGAATAGCTTAAGTAGAATTGGTATTAGCTCTTTCTGGAAAGTTTGGTAGAATTCACCTGTGATGCCATCTAGTCCTGGGCTCCTATTAGGTGGCAGATTTTTGATAACTGAATCTATCTCTTTTCTTGTAATTGGATTCTAAGTTCATCAATTACTTCTTTTGTCAATGTCGGCTGCTTGTGAGTTTCTAGAAATTTGTCCATTTCCTCTAAATTATCATTCTTGTTGGCATATAATTTGTCAATGTATCCTCTTATGATATTCTTCATTTCTGTGGGGTCAGTAGTGATAACCCCTTCTTCATTCCTTATTTTGTCATTTTGCATCTGCTCTCTCTTTTTCTTTGTTAGTCTGGCAAAGGGTTTGTCAATTTTATTGATCTTCTCGAAGAACCACCTTTTCGTTTTGCTTATTTTTTCTTGTGCTTTCTTATTTTCTAAATCATTTAAATCTGCTCTAATATTTATTTTTTCCTTCTTTCTACTTCCTTTGGGGTTAGCTTCTTGTTTTTTTACAACTATTCCAGGCGTGCAGTTAGGTCTTCAGTTTTACCTCTTTCATCTTTTATAATAAATGCATTTATGGCTATGAGTTTCCTTCTCAGTACAGCTTTGGCTGCATCCCATAGGTTTTGATATGTTGTGTTGTCATTTTCATTTGTTCCGAGGTAGTTATTGATTTCTTTTGAGATTTCCTCCTTGACCGACTGTTTCTGTAAGACTGTGTTGTGTAACTTCCATATCTTTGTGCCTAATCTGGTTCTCTGACCTTTAATGATTTCCAATTTCATTCCATTGTGGTCATAGACATTACTTTGTATAATCTCAACCTTTCTGAGTTCATTGAGAGTTGTTCTGTTTCCCAGCATGTGGTCTATGTTGGAATATGATCCTTGTGCACTCAAGAAGAATGCATATCCTGCTGTATTTGGGTGTAGCATTATGTCTATTAGGACCAGGTCTTCTAATGTATTATTCAGAGTCAATGTTTCTTTATTGATTCTCTGTCTAGGTGTTCTGTATAATGGTGAAAATGGTGTATTAAAGTCCCCCACTATAATTGTAGAGGCATTTATTTCTCCACTTAGTTTTTCCAGTGTTTGCCTCATATATTTTGAGGCACCCTGATTAGGTGCATAAATGTTTATGATTGACCTCTCTTCTTGAAAGATTATCCCTTTTACTAATATATAGTGTCCATCTTTGTCCCTTACAATAGTTTTGCATTTAAACTCTATTTTTTTTTTTGATATTAGGATAGCTACTGCTGCCCATTTTTGGTTATTGTTTGCTTATAAAATTGTTTTTCAGCCATTCACATTCAGCCTCCTTGAATCTCTGTGCCTAAGGTGGATTTCTTGTAGACAGCAAATAAATGTATCATATTTCCTCATCCATTCTGCCACTCTGTGTCTCTGGACTGGTGAGTTTAATCCATTAACATTCAGTGTTATTACTCTCAACTAATTTCTTACATCAGCCGTATTTTCTTTGGGTTTCTGTATGTCATATGCTGTTTTTATTTCTCTTTTTGTCTTTTTAGTTGTTCTTTCACTCTCCTCCAACTCTCTCTCTCCTGTTTTTTCCCTTCAACCTGTAGTACTTCCTTTAGTATTTCTTGAAGTGGAGGTTTCTTATTGGCATACTACCTTAATTTCTGTTTATCTGTTAATATTTTGAGCTCTCCATCTTTTTTGAATGCCAGTTTTGCTGGATAGAGAATTCGTGCCTGGATGTTTTTTTACGTTGAGTACCTTGACTATATCATTCCACTGTCTTCTTGCCTCCATGGTTTCAGATGAGAAATCAGCACTTAATCTTACAGTGCTTCCCTTGTATGTGATGGTTGTCTTTTCTCTTGCTGCCTTGAGTATTTTCTTTGTCTTGAGCATTGGACATTTTGATAATTATATGTCTTGTAGTAGGCTGGTTGGGATTTATACTGTTTGGGGTGCACTGTGCTTCCTGGACATATACATCCATCTCCCTCAGTAGGGTTGGGAGGTTTTCAGCCATTATTTCCTTCAACACTCTTTCTGTTCCCTTTCCCTTATCTTCTCCTTCTGGGATGCCTATAATGCACATGTTTGTGCATTTCATGCTGTCAATTAAATCCTTGAGCCCTGCTGGATTTTTTCAATCTTTATATCTACCTGTTCTACTATCTGTTTGATTTCAGATGTACTGTCTTCCACATCACTAATTTTTTCTTCTGACTGTTCAAATCTGCTGTTATGTGATCCTGGATCTTTTTGATTTCTTGGATAGTGCCATTCATCACCATCATATTTCTTATCTTTTTATGTATGTTTACAATTTCTTCAGTATGTTCTCCCAGTGTCTTCTTAATACCCTTATCTCTTCCTTCACTTCATTAAGTTGGTCCATGATATTTGTTTCAACAGCTTTGATTAGTTGTTCAATGTTCTGCATCTGTTCCTGGTTTTTAGTTTGTTCAATGGACTGGTCGATGTCTTTCTGTTTCTCAGTATGGTTTGTAATTTTCTGTTGCCCTCTGGTCATCATTTTATCTTTTTGGGTTTATTCAGTTGATTAGCTTCTCTCTCTGCTCTCGAGTTTTGTTTAGCTGGCGGTTCTGTGTGTATGTAAACTTTTCTCTTTGACACTTTGTTCTTCTAGTTCTATTTCCTTGCTTTTTTCTATGTTCCCTTAAAGGGAAAAGATTAGGGCCAGTGGAATCAAAAGAGGTAAGAAAGTAAAAAGGGTAATAGTAATATTGATAAAAATTACTAGAGGGGACATATGAAACTTAGTAAAATGAATATTTAACTCAGGTAGGCAGTGTAGAGTAATAGGGGGAAAAAAGTGGAGTACCTACAATGGAATGGGAAACCAAATAGAGAAAAAATATATAGAATGATTTAAAAGGCCAGAATGATGAGGAGAGAGAAAAAGAGTAAAGAAAGGGTTGAAAAGAAAAAGTTAATAAAAAAAAGAAAAGAAAATAGAATAGACAAGATAGAAATTGACACTCATGAAGTTGAGGACTAATGAAAAAAGGTGGAATGTAAGAAACACAACTGAAAACAGAAGGTACAAAGATGAAGGAAGGAAAAGAGATAGCAGTCGTAGACCAAACCACTATACACAGAGAATGGGAAATCAAGGAAGAAGAAACACAGCAAAACAGCAAAAGAGAAACAAGTTAGCAAAAGCTAATTTAAAAAGGGGGCGTGGTGGGGGAGGAAAGAAGGAAGAAAAGCAAGAAACAAACAAACAAAGGAAAACCAAACAAACACACAATCAAGCAGTCAAACAAAGCTAAGAAAGAATACTTGGGCCCTTGTGGAGCCTCTCAGCCTGAGTTTATCAATCACTCTGCCGGCTTCTCTCTGCAGGTTTTGAGGCATATTTTAGCAATTAAACTAAGTTAAAAATTTTTTTTGAAGAAATAAGAAACCCAAAAGAAGGCCTCTTCTGGACCACCCCCTCCACTGAGCGGACCCTAAATAGACTCGTGGAAACTTATCAAACACTTCCCACTGCCTGACAACCCCCCCCAGGGGAGCTGAGACTCTGATACTCAGCACAGAACTATAAAATTGGCTGGTCCCACCCCCTCCTGAGCCAAGCTTTTGTGTCTCAGGGAGGTTTGGTAAGTCAGGCTTCCTCAGCAGATTTGCCTCTCCCCTCAGCCTGGCACCACTTCAAACCAGCTGGTTTGGTCTCAAAAGCTGCAAGGGGATCCATGCAGCCAAACCCACAGAAAGGAAGTCCCTCCCCACCCTCTGCCAGAACCTTCCCACTCTCGGAGTGTGCTCCCTCTCACTGGGTTGCCAATGGGATTTGGGGCTCTCCCTAGCCCTTTTCCCTGAGGGTGGGACTTAGCCATCTGCACCCATGATTTCCAGCTGGGGAAAAAAAACTCAAAATTTTATATTGAACAATCTTCCTCACTGTCCAGCTCCCTCCAGATCAATGTCCCCAAGGTTCTTGCTCCACAGGCTCCCAGAACAGATCACCCGGGCAGGATCCTGTCCCCAATCAGCCATCCTTCATGACAGAGATGGTGAGTGCCCACAAAACCAATGGCATCTTCCCCCATCTTCAGATTCATCTTTAATATCATCTTGTCTTATTTGGACAAAGCAGGAATCTCGCTGTTTGTACAGCTGATTATTGCTGATTCAAGTTCATTAATAAGTAGCACCTTTTCACTGTGACACCCAAGCAAGTCTTGGAGATACCTTTGCATTACTTGCAAAAACATATACTGTTCACCAATACACTTAGAAGACCCTTCTAATCTTTCAATATTCCTATTCGAGTCCACTCAGCTTTGCAGATGTTTCTCATGCTGCTATTTGTTTTGTGCTGTTCTTTAATGGGGTCCAACCTGTCTTTAAGCTGTTTCTTTACCAAATCAATAGTAATGGGAGTCATCTCATTACTGGGACTTTTGAAAGGGACTGTGCAGGAATCTGTCCTGCAAAGTCTTGTGGGGGTCTGTCCAGCTAAGCCTTCAATGGTGCAATGAAATTACTCTGAACATGGAGGTTGAGAGAGGTCAGGGGGAGAACAGCTGAAGAAGCTATCCTCTCAAGCTGATCCCCAGCATGCTTTTTATTCAGGATTTTTTCACAGTCAACATCAGGGTGCACATGCAGGCACATGAGACATGTAAATAATCTCATAAGAATCTTAGGCTGATAATGGGGAAGCAGGATTACAGAAACATTTAGTGATATACTTAGGAGATAAGGTGGGAGATAAGGGGGTTAGGATAAGCAGGACTGGTGATTTCTCTGTGTGGACAGAGAAAACAGGACTCCAAGCTATTTCTTGGATGTAAATATCAGAGGGTTCCCATATCTTCCCCTTTTCTGTATAAATAAGAATAAAAAGAAGAAGCAAATGTATCCTGACACAGTCCTTTATAAAAACTTCCCCCTTCTCAATAGTTCAAAGTAAATAAAAGGGAGACAAATTTTTATAGTAATAGTAAGGCCAGGTCGCTGTCTGCTATCTGGGTTCTGATCTGAACTGTGCGTGGGAAACAAAATAGCCATGGTGGCAGGAGACCTCCCTTGGGAGGGATGAGGGTCAATGTCCTACCTCTGTAGGGCCTCGAATTCTCTGCTGATGGCTCCTCTGTGACTGTGACTGTCTTAAATTGTTCCTTCCCTGAAGAATCTTACCCATCTCTGGCTACCAGCCATCCTCTGGGGCCAAGCAGGGTGAAGTGTTCTTTGATACTTTATGCCTCCATGGCCTCCACACAGAGCACCAGCCTTAAGACTTTCTTGTCCATAGTTGGGGCCTAGCTCTCATCACTGGTTTTGGGCAGGTTTCTAATGCAGAGAGGGCTCAACATTGGGCAGGAGACAGAGAGTTTGACACCAGCTCTTAGAAGGCCTACTCAACCTAGGGATACCAGGCTCATGACACAAGGCAACCTTATGAGTGGGACATGTACAGGACACTTGCAGGTTTTGTTCTTGATTTCCAGATGTGGGAAGTGAGAGAGATGAAGTAGCAGCCAGGGTGATGATTTTCTGTTCAGTGTGATGAGCTCAAGAAAGGGCCTGGTAGATTAACTAAGGAATGGATAATAAAACAAGAAGCATGATTATTTTGATGAGAGATATTATCCAGATTTTTATGTTTAAGCCATGAAACCAGTTTGAGGGATTTAACCACTGTAAATTGTTATTAAGTGTTTGAAGCACTTTTTGCTGAGGAAGAAGTTGTATTAGACATAGTTGATATTCCAGATGTTGCTGGAAAGCCAGTACTTTTCCATGTAAATGGGAGAAGGCTCCTTGAAGGTGAGTTTTAACTTGTTCACAAGAAAGTTGAGAGCTATTCCAAGGCAGAGGGGTGACACAAATTTTAACATGTTACATGTCACATTGCAAATCTTGTTTAGTAAGCAGAGCTTGTCATTTTTTACCTATCCAAAGAATAGATGCTTCTAAAGCATCAAGTTTAATAAGAATATTATTATCAATATGAGTTTGTGTTCAAAGTTGATCAGTATCCCAGGGAATGGAGAGAGCCTGCAGCTGAAGGCAGGATAATCACACCCACCATGTCCATGGGATATAATCCCACTCTCACTTGGAGGTGAAGTGGACATCACCATTCCAGTCCCCAAAGGAGTGGGGTAAGAGCTATGGACTAGAGTGGACTTAATGGTATACTGCTGTAGACATATTGTGACTCAAGCAATGGAAGAAATTCTAACAGTGAGGTGGAGCCAGTGGCCACTAGACACTTTTGGGGCAGGGAGGGGAAGGGCAGTTGTAATACAGGGGCTTTATCAGGACTTGGGGTTGTCCAGAATGACGTTGTGGCAACGGATATAGGCCATTTTACATCAGTATATACCATGCAGAACTGTGTGGGAGAGAGTGTAGTCTACGATGTAAACTGTGGTCTATGTTTAGTGGCAAAGCCATAGGATGTGTATATCCATTGCAGGTGATGTGCCACACTAATGAAAGCTGTTTATGTGAGATGTTATGGGAGGTATGGGAGGTGGAGATCATGGGAATCTCTGTAATTTTTGTGTAACATTTATGTAATCTAAGCATCTTTTAAAATATATATGAAAAAAAACTTGATCAGTGACATTAGTCATAATTTGATCAACAGCGTGAGAAGTTTGAACAGATTCTGTTAAGATGACAGCTGTTAAGATGATGGCAGTGGCAGCTAAGATAATGGGTGAAATAATGAAGATAATAAGTGTATAGTACTACAGCCAAATATGCAAGAAACTTATTTTCAGAGGAGGGTGGCACCCCAGTGTAAGAGAGCACCTCAGTAGCTTTTTGGTTTAATTGTTTAAGATCTCCCCAAGTTACTCCCTGAGTTTGGATAATGTTATGGCATGACTGTGTCTGGGAGTTCCTTTGTTCCTTCATTGTCATCTTCTCCATTTGTGGTATTTGGTTGAATGGGCAATCCTTCCAGCTCATGGTATAGCTTCACATTCTTTGCTGTTAGCCACTGGGGCCTGTTGGAGTAAGCACACAAGCATACCCTCTACTCCATGTTATGAGGTTACAGGGTCCTTTTAAAGATCCATCTGTTAACATTTCTTTGTACTGAATTTTAGCTTGTATTTGATGACTCTCCTGATGAGGGGAGAAATGTTTTTCAGCTGTTGAGAGTCTGTTTTAATTACAATTTTAAAAAATTTAAAGTATATAGTGCTAGGGCTATTGAGCATTTTTTTGTGGCAGGATCTTTTATTGGTATCTAGTTAGTGAACTTTTGTTAATAATTCAAAAAATATAAAATAAGTGAAGGATTGTTTATAAACAGGGGTTTAACTGTTATGTTTCAATCTTTTATGATATGTATACATACATTCACGTTTACTAAACTGGGGTACACACTGATATACGTGGCTCATTTTTGGCTAGAGTCCTGGATAGATACAAGATAAATGCTAATATGTATATTTAGTTTAATAAATTTATACTGATAATTAGAGTGAGAAACAAGAATTACATATCAATTAAAAGATTAATATTGAACAGAGTTATAGAGTGTTAGATAAATAGAGCAGTTTTACATATAAACTCACCAATATCTAGCTTTTGGCTGGGAAGTTTTGAATTAGTAGCTGATACTAGAGTTTTGACAGAAAACACTTGTTTAGAGCACTTCTTCCTAGGGTGGGACTTTAATTGGTCTCACTAGGGATTATCTTTTTTTACTGTGTTCAGGATTAATGAATTTGATATTATAAATGCCAATTTCTGAGCACTGTTTCAATTCCTGAGGAAGTGGACAGCCTCTTCAGGAAGGAACACAATACTCTCTGGGCAGTATATTCTAAGGTTTATGCATTAGTCCCTGTGAAAGTGGCCAGCTTCCTTAGGGAGGAATAAAACACTTTTTGGAATGCACTTAATTTGTTTTTATGTGTTATAAAACATCTCTGATGTGCCCACTGTTTTAGTTTTTATCATTCTTCCTGAAATATGGAAAGTGTTGACTATCAAGTTCTTGGTTTTCTGATTAATAAAGTTTTCTGCATTATGTTTCACTTTTAGTTTTGAATAATGCCCACTAAATTTTTTTTCTACTACATTTGGTTTTAGGATTGCTTAAACTCAAAAGGAGAGCTTTACATATACATTCAATAATATATATTTATGTGTAACTTACAAGTTATCAAATTACTTAGGTACATAATGTATTATTAAAGTTGTGATTAGTATTTAAACATTTTATACGTAATTCATAATTATAGTAGATTATATAACAAATAATAAGACTTTTAACTAGTAGACATCCAATGAATAAATCTTTATTTCTTATAGGTTAAGATTCATAACCAATGAGGTTATACAGGTTACTAACATAATTAAAATGACCTTACTTTCTCTGTTTTGTATAGTTTAAGGCATGGCAACAACAAATTATTATTGTTATTTTTTAATTTGGTTTGTGGGGCAGCACATTAACTTTTTTTTTTTTTTCCACACCTCCCATCACATCCCACACAAACATCTCCCACAGTGTGGCCCACCACCCTCAATGAACTTACACATCCTGGAGCCTTGCCACCAACCATAGACCACAGTTCACACTGTAGACCACACTCTCTCCCACTCAGTTCTAAGTGGTGTGTGCTGATTTAAAATGGCCTACATCCGTTGCCACAACGGTACTCAGGATAACCTCCAACTTCCAAAGAAGCCCCTGTATTTCAACTGCTCATCCCCTCCCTACCCCAAAAGTGTCAAGTGGCCACTGGCTCCACCTCATTGTTATAATTTCTTGCATTGCTAGAATCACCATATGTGAACAAGAGAATACCATCAAGTCCACATTAACTTTTAATCTTAATACCCGCATTGGCTCTGCTGTTAGCAGTTTAATTGGAACTGGAGCTGTGACTCACAGTGTTGAATTTAAACTTAGTTTATAGTTGCCTTTTTATAGGCAGGGGAATGTGAGTTGGTTTGACTTGTTTAAGGAGATATTAAAGAAAGCCTTAGCAAGTTTCAAAACAAAATGATAGTGACATAACTGGATATTAATTTCTTGCAACAAACTAGCAATATTTGGGACTGCTGCATACTGGAGTGGTGTTATTTTAATTTTCTATAATTTAATTTTATACACTACCCCTGGCAGCCCCTAATGGCTGCTTTCTTCCTGCAGCTATAGAGCTGCTTCTTTAGCAGAGGTGGAGTAAATTGTATGAACATGAGTTAAATTATCTGCCTCTTGATTTTTAGGCAGAGAGGTTTTTTATGTGACATATAAACATTGTTAAATTTTTAGAAATTGTATATACCTTTTAAGTATTTATATGAATGTTTTATTCATATAATTTTACTCAACAGAAGGTTAAAGAATACATTTTAATTTTAGAACAATTTTAAACACTTTCCATTCAAACTATTACATATTAAATAAACAACTACTTTGTTACTTTACTTTTTCCAAGGTGAGAGAACAAATCTTTTGCAGTAGTTTGAAATAAAAGGCTACTTATCAAGATTTGACTTTCAGAAAGCAGGTTTGAACATTAAGTTCTTTTAAAAGTGATGTCTTATTTTTCTAGGGAAATGATAAGATAAAATATAAGATGCTATCTTGATAAAACAGACCTTTTTTGTATACTGATTATTCAGGAGAAAAACTCTTTATAAACTTTTACTAAAACAGACCAATGATTTAAGAAACTTTGAGAAAGAAAAAAATTTTAACTTTGTATCAGCATATTATTTGATACTAAAGCTTTCAAAAGTTTATCGATAAACTCATCAGATCTTATTTAACTCTGACTACATAAAGCTTAATATCAGTATACTATTTGTTACTAAAATCTTTCAAAACTTTATAGATAAACCCATCAGATATTATTTAACTTTGACTACATAAAATTTTATATCAGTATACTATTTGATACTATGGCTTTCAAAAGTTTATAATTAAACCCATTAAATCTTACTTAACTTTAACCACAAAAATTCCTCTTCTGCACACCTTCTGCACTTTCTGTATTCATTCAGGTTTCGTCCCACATTTTGCACTTTCTTAATAACCAGTTATTTTATCTTAGGACAAAATTACTTTCTCTTTCCTTAATAAAAAAAAACACATTCTATATACCTTTTATACAAAAGTTACCAAAATGATTTGAAACTGTTTCCAAGCAAACCTTTTACAACATACAATTACCATCAACACTAAACAAATTTGTCAAAATAATGATTCAATTTGGTTATAACTATTTTTATTATTTTAAAGTATGATCCATATTTATTAATTAATATAAATGCTTATTTAATTTTTGGCCATTTGAATAGAGCTCTTTTAATAATTTTCATTTATCATATTAATGTTACCATCTGAAGGTATCAAAATATACATTGACATTGAACAAATAGACTAACATAAAATGAGTTAAAATGCATTAATAGAAACATACATCTTTGGTTTTACTGGTTGCCAAGATTTCCTACTCTTCCAGTGGTTTAATTTTATTAGCTACCACCAACCCACAGCCACATTATCATATAGGCAGTAGGGGGTTTACAGTGTGGCTGCTGGAATGTTTTCCTTATCTTAGTTAACCTTTTGGCAGAATGTTTTCTTACAAGCATGATCTCATTGATAAGGGCTTGATTCAGCACTTCTGCTTTTGAGTGCAGCATTTTTGATAGTCTAGTTACCAATCACTAAATTGAGCTGTGTCAACAATAGTTTTTACAAAAACCTTCCAATCCCAGGGACACATTTGATAGCCATTAGCAATGGAGTCTAAAATCCCCTTAGTAAGGGAACTATGAAATTCATTTTCATTAATACTTCTCATTAGCTCTTTAAAGACTGTATAGGGAAGTGATTCATGCTGTGGCTGTCCATTTTGGAGAGTCACTGGGAAAGTGTGGCATTCTCCAACTTCTACAGCTTCTTTTAAACATTTTTTCATAGCAGGGTGAGGTATCTGAGTTTCAAAGAAGACTGAGGGTGGAGGAGGAGGAAGCGGGAGTAAAGTTTCTTCTTTCTTAAGGATTGTGGATTTTTAAGGGGAGTTGGGGAAGGAGGCAGAGGATAAAGAGGAAGCAGAGCTTCCTCTTTGTCTAATGTTATAGGACTTTTGGGTGGGGACTCCTCTGGAGGAGCAGTAGGCTGGGAAGGGGTGTATAGTGGGCATAAAGCTGTTTCCACTAGGCTCCAGGTTATAAGAGCAGAGGCAGGAATTTTCTCTCCCTATTCATATTTTCTTTTTAGATTTTTTTTCCTACTTGCTCCCATAAGTCTAAGTCTAACATTCCTCTCTCAGGAAACCATGGGCAGAAATTTTGGACTAACTTTTAAAAAGTGAATAATTGAGTTTCTTTTACTGCACAGTTAGCTGCCTTTAGTAATTGCTGAATGATTTTAACAAAAACATTTTGCTCTTTCAAGGGTCCTGAACCCATGATGAAATAGGTAATATTCCTGACTGAATTCTTGACATGTAGGCAAATATCCTGAGTTGGCATTGCTCTTCCCTTCCCTTTGGCATGATGAGTTACCCGGATAAATTTTGTCCCTTTGACATGCCAATTGTACTGCTGGTCCAAATCACGTTGGGGTCCGTACTTGCAGGAATCCATCCTGCAAAGTCTTGCTTTCTATCTGGCAGAGAGCATGATGGTGCAATGAAATTATTCTGAACATGGAGGTTAAGAGAGGTCAGGTGGAGGAGAGCTGAAGAAGCTATTCTCTCGAGCTGATCCACAGCACACTTTTTATTCAGGATTTTTTCACAATCAACGTAAGGTGTAACAGGGTGCAGGTCCAGGGCCATCAGGCAGATATTGTGGCATGTGACGGGTGTAAATAATCTCATAAGAATTCCAGGCTAATAACGGGGAAACAGGATTACAGAAACATTTAGTGATATACTTAGGAGATGAGGTGGGAGATAAGAGAGATAGGATAAGCAGGAATGGTGATTTCTCTGTGTGGGCAGAGAAAACAGTCTTCCAAGGTATTTCTTAGATGTAAATATCAGAGGGTTCCCACAGGACTGTATTATTTGATTTTTGAGATTTGGCATCTGAGGATCCATAGGCCATTTAACTATAAGGAATGCCATAGGATGAACCATAAGGCATTGTCTGGTAAGTATTCTGGCAGTACATATTCACTTCAGTGGGCTGGCTGGCTTGAACCTGAGGGATATTAATTTCTCTTCTTATCTGCTCCTGTTCCCAGTGGCTAAGCTCTTCATCTTTTCCCCCCAGTTACCAAAGCATCATCACCACTCCCCTCAATACTTATTTCCTCTGCAATTTTTTGTCATTGTGACTTTTCTTTCACAGAAAAACCCCTACGGCTTTTCTCATCATCATCTTCGTCGTCACTGGCATTGCTCTCATCTTCTCTAACAAGGTGGTCTTTATCAGGCTTATTGTCATGGGGAGTGAAATCTCCCAATTCCTGGGCCATTTGATGCTTTTTCCTTGCAGCATGAATAAAAGCAGCATCTAGAATTTCTTCTGGACTGAGAACATTAAAAGAATATAAAGCATTTGAGAAAGCTCCACCATCCTTTGGCTTTTTCCCCTCCTTCTCACTTTCCATATCCATTTCATCTTCACCATGCTCATTGATAATAACTCCATCTTCTTGGTTTGTATCCTTAACATGTCCTATTTGGTCCAAAGGTTTTTCATTATAGACGGATGAGTTAAGCTCTCTTAATCTTTGATTTTTCAAGATCTTTTTAATATCCTTTCTTAAGTAATTTTACTATCCTTCTACTATAACTTGATTTCTTCACTTTCAAAACTTCATTTTCTTCCTCCCAGTCCTGGAAGCTGAGCAGGCTTGCCTGGGGCACCTCTTTGTTCTCGCATGGCCCCTTGCACAGCTTCAGCCATTGCCAGCCTCAGCGCCGCTCAGGTAGCTGCCACCAGCCTCGGCCCGATGCCCGGGTCCAGAACCAGAAGCGACTCCCCACCAGGGGCCCTGTCGCCGCTGCCGGAGCCGGCTCTTTGCCGGTGCCGGGAGTTGGCAGCAGTGGAGGCGGTTCCTGGATCTCGTCTGAATCATTCCGCTCGCGCACGTGCACCCGCCGGGCCTTTCAGAGCATCCGGATGGTGGGTACCGCAGTCCTACACGGCTCACTCTCTGCAGCCCGGCAGCGCCTAGCTCGCCAAGATGCATGTGTATTTCCAGGAGCTCCAATCCGGTCACGTCTTCCCTCCCTATCTCTGAGTCTTTGTGCTTTTAATTTGCTTTCTTAGCGGCAAACAATTTTTGAATTATATGACAAATTTAAAGCACACTGAATGAATTTAGAAGCCATGGATTGATAACCCCAAGGGAAACTTTTGTTTCAGTTCCCTTCTCTTTTACCTGAGGAGGTCTATGAGAGAACACAAAGGTGTGTGGCAGAGATTCCTGTACCTTCACCCTTAGCAAATAGAATTATTTCCTGCTTAATTACTGCCTTCGTTTTTTCCCCCCACAAATCCAAAATCTGCATGTAAGACAGAGGTCAGAATGTTAACAGAAATTCCTTTAATTTGTTGTTGAATGAATGGTAGAATCTGGGATCTTATAAAATCCCATTTGATTCATTGCTTCATTTTTTATGAAATTCATCATGAGAGCAGTGAAAGTCTGTGAAACATTTGTGAGTGAATGATACAGATGTAGTTGCATCATTCCAGATAGCTACTTATTGAACACAGGAGTAAAATTAAGTTACATCTTTATTTTAGTTTTTGGAAGCTATTAATTTGAGATTTACTCATAATATATACAATGAATTGAATGACTTAAAACTCTCATGAGGCAATAAAAATGAATATATTAATAGATAATTTGGGTAATTCAGTAAAGGAATAAATTACAGTAAGAATTCCAAGGAAAATAATATCCTTTCCTTGATATAAGAGCCATCACAATGTTTAATGGCACAGAATAATAAACTGTACAATCCAAGACTGACTGGTATCATATATGAGAGCTTAATACAGTCATCACCAAACCAGGAGTAGTTTCCTAATACTAAACCAGTAACCCTAATCATATTTTTAACACAAACATGTGTTGAGGGATTGGTTTAATGAATTAAGCTTTTGACAGATGACATTTGAAATGCATACATATAAACTAAGTATTCAATTTTATTGGATAAAGCTCAAGTAACAACTTATCTCCAAAATGTATTTATTATTGATTTTTTAAACACTGTTTTCTTATTTAACATTTAAATTAGGTGGAGATATCACAATAGGTAAAATATATTTGCCAACTATGTTGTGCTGTTGGAAGAACCATTTTTTTCTAAGTAGATATGTATCTTGCAATTTGCCTATACATGTTTGCTTTTCTTTATGAAGTTATGTTTGTCTCTGTGTGTGTGTGTTTGTGTTTGACTGTGTATGTTGACATGTTGTTTATTCAAGCAGTTATTTACAATGTCCCCAGGATGATTTTTTTTTTTTTTAAGATTTTATTTATTTATTCATTTATCCCCCCCTTGCTGCTTGTGCTCGCTGGGTCAGCTAACCACGCCGTGTGGGCGGGCTTGCCTTCACCAGGAGGCCCCGGGAACCGAACCCAGGGCCTCCCATATGGTAAACGGGAGCCCTACTGATTGAGCCACAGCCGCTTCCCCCCAGGATGATATTTTAAGAGTGAAAATAAAAAGAAAAGAGGACCTTCACTGATTCTCATATTGATATCATAGAAAATTTAATGGATGTATAAAAGACCATGTTGGACTAGGCAATATCTTGAAATTTATGAGATTGAATAACACCTAATATAATCTAATATAATCATTTTGAAGTGTTATTTATTGATTTTCTGTCAGATCAATAGGTTGAAGCAAAACCCATGGATTTTGTGGGTTAAGTTTCTCTTGAAGGAGTTAATGCTTTCTTTGGATAGAAATAATTTATTTAACAAAAATAATAATCCATCCTTCTGTGTCTGAAAAATATACTAAGAATATGATCTCTTAATCAAATGTGGTATATATTCAGGACATTTCTACAGTGGGGGATTGATAGAACTCAGCACTGTGAGTATGTTTAGGAGAAAGATTGTGAGGGGGTTGTTTATTTTAAAGACAATAAGAATGAAGCATGATATGTTCATGATCTAAGAAAATTAAATTACTGGCTATGTTTAAAGTGTAAAGGGGTTGGAAGAATGCAAACATTACTTAAACCTTGCATAAATGGTGGAATATTTTGAGGTAAATGAAATGTTAAAATTAGATCTCAGTATTCCACCAAGCTTTGTAGCTAACATTTGAAGCCATGTGTATTAATTCAAAATCTGAAATCATAAGTATTTATAATTTATAATATTTTAGAAAGTTATCATAAAGAATTTCACCTCATAACTAGGATGCATCTGTACTGAAGTTGGAACCATATCTTTAATTAAAAGCTATAAGCCTGACAGATCCAAGATGGCTACACTCCTCCAGAAACTCCAGGAAGATAGACAGATTTACCTGGCAGAAGGGAAGCCATAGGACCACAGGGTCAATTGGAAAGGGCAGCTAGAGAGGAGGAAACCCATTGGCCAGGAGAGATGGAAGCCAAGGGAGATAGGGTAAGCAAGCTGGTGCCCAGCTGGCTCAGAGATGGAAGCCATGGCAATGATTTGACTGGAAGTCCAGAGCTCAGCTGCATCTGAGAATGAGGAAAGCCACTAGGCAGCAAAGGGTGCATCCCAGTGCCCTTTAGTGTCTCTTGGTGCAGGGGCTGCATGGAAAGCAGTTGTGGGGACTGACACCCAGCTGGCTCAGAGAGGAATAGGGGAGAGGGAAGATACAGCTGGCTGACTGGATCTCAGCTGGTTCTAGGAAAAGGAGAGATGCCAGAAGGTACTGAAGCAGCTCCAGCAAGAAGGGAAGGGGGAGCTGATCAGACAGGCTGTCACACCCACCCACTCTGGGAGAGAGATGAGCTGGGTCAGTTAGGGGGTGGGCTCACAGGAACCCAATTGCCCAGATGAGAGGGGAGTTGGGAGAGGCAGCCAGTGAGCTGTCAGATGTCCAAATGGCATGAGGGACAGGGCACAGGGAGAGGAAGACTTTGAACCATCTGATGCACAGCTGACCTGAGGGAAAGAAGAGGGGGAAGAGGCAGCCAATGAGCTGACAAGTGCCCAACCATTCCAGATGATAAGGGAGCCAGAGAGTGATCCAGTGAGTTGTCAGGCACCCAACCTGCTCCCTGGGGGAAGAAGGAGCTTCAAGACAAGCAGCTTCATTACGGGGAACTCAGACTGAGATTGTTCGTTAGATGATATTAATTTTATTTTATTGTATTTTTTATAATCTGGGAACCTAACCTGAAGAGGGCAGGCCACAGGGTGATTAATTGGTGAGCACCAGCAGCCTGAGAAGGTTGCTAGTGGTCTGTGAGGGAAGCTCTTTTTATTCTGTTTTTTTTTTCTCCTTTGTTTCTTTTTTCTTTTTTTCTCCATAATTTCTTTATTTTTTCTCTTTCTTTGATTTTTTTCTCTCATTTGCTTTTTTTTTTTTTTTTTACCAGGAGGTCCCGGGGATCGAACCCAGGTCCCTCCATATGGGAGATGGATGCCCAACCATTTGAGCCACATCTGCCCCCTTGCTTTTCTTTTGTTCCACCTTCTCTTGTTTGTTCTACATTGTGTTCTTCTCTTTTCATCTTTCTGTTCTTTTTTATTATTTTATTTTTTTCCTGTTTCTTTTTCCTTCTGCATTTTTTGTTCTTATTCATTTTATTTTTTATGATTTTCACTCTTATTATTTATTTTTTACTGGCTTTTTTATGGTTCCTTTTCCATATTATATTTCTCTTATTCTTTCTTTCCTTTTTATGGTCCTAATATTTTTTCAGAGGAACATGGACAACTACAAATATATAGAATATGTGGAACAAAATGTCAAAGAGGACACTTAACACTGACAAAAAAATGAAATAAAACCTTAGGCTAGAAATAAAAGATAATCAACTGAATAAGCACATCAACACAAATAGATGCCTAGACACCAGCAAAAAAATTACAAGCCATACTAAGAAACAGGAAGGGATCACCCAGTCTAATAAACAAACTAAAAAGCAGGAGGAGACACAGAATTTGGAACAACGAATAAAGGATATCAAAAAAATTCATGAATCAACTTAATGAAGTGAAGGAAGAGATAAAGGATATTAAGAAAACACTGGAGCAACACAGAGAAGAAATCATAAATATATGTAAAAAGATAACATATCTACTAGTGATGAAAGTCACAATGTAAGAAATTAAAAATATTTTTGAAGCACATAACAGCAGACTTATGCAGGCAAAGAAAAGAATTAGTGATGGTGAAGATAAGACATCTGAAATCTCACAGATAGTAGAACAAATAGATGAAAAATAGACATAATGAAGCAGGGACTCAGGGAAATGAATGACAACATGAGACACACAAACATATGCATTAGAGGCACCTTGGAGGGATAAGAGAAAGAGGGCATAGAAGGAGTATTGGAGGACATAATGATTGAAAATTACCTAACCCTTATGAAGGAAACAGATGTACATGTGTGGGAATCACCACACATTACAGACAATACAAATCCTAACAGGCCTCCCCAGAGACACATACTTAGATTGTCAACAACTCAAGACAAAGAGAGAATTCTGAAAACAGCAAGAGAAAGGAGATATATCATACAAGGGAATCATAGTAAGATTAAGTGTTGATTTTTCATCAGCAAACCCCAAACAGTATAATCCTAACAGGCCTACCCTGAGACATGTATTTATCAAATTGTCTAATGCTCTAAGACAAAGAGAAAATACTGAAAGCAGCAAGAGAAAAGAGATCCATCACATACAAGGGAAGCTTGATAAGACTGAGAGCTGATTTCTCATCTGAAATCATGGAGGTGAGAAGGCAATGGTATGTTACAGATAATGTGCCAAAAAAAAAAAAAAAAAAAAAATCTGCCAGCCAAGAATTCTGTATCCAGCAAAGATGGCATTCAGAAATGAGGGAGAGTTCAAAATATTCACAAATAAACAGAAATTGAGAGTTTGTCAATAAGAGTTCTGTTTTTCAAGAATTGAGAAAGTAAGTTCTATAGGTTGTAAAGAAAAAAAAAACAAGAAAAAGAAAAAGGGTTTAAAAAGGTAGAAAGGAAGGTTATTAGTAAGAATAACTAAAAAAATAAAAACTAAAAAATAAAAAAATAAAAACAAAATATGACAGCTATCAACCTAAGAAAAAAATGGCTAATATAAGTACTGACTTGACAGTAAGAATTTTGAGTGTCAGTGGATTAAACTGTCCAAAGAAAAACACAGATTGGCAGAATGGATAAGGAAATATGACTCATGTATATGCTTTCTACAGGAAACTCACCTTAGACACAGTGACACAAGGAGGTAGCAAATGAAAGTTTAGAAAATAATTTTACATACAAACAATAACCAAAAGAGGGTGGGAATAGCTATACTAATATTGGACAAAATAGACATTAAATGCAAAACTATTGTAGAAGATAAAGAAGGATATATATTAATAAAAGGGGTAATCTATCAAGAAGAAAGAACAATCATAAATATTTATGTACCTAAGCAGGGTGCCCCAGAATACATGAAACAAACAATGGCAAAACTAAAGGGAGAAATAGATGCCTTTATAATAATAGTGGGGAACTTTAATACACCATTATTATAATTAGACATAATGTCTCAAAAGAGGGTCAGTAGAGAAACAGAGGCCTAGAATAATCCATTAGAGGAACTAGAATTAATAGAAATATACAGAGCATTAAACAAAAATACAGCAGGATATATATTCTGCTTAAGTGCACATTGATCATTCTCCAGGATGTAACACATGCTAGGTCACAGAACAAGTCTCAACAAATGTAGAAAGATTTAAATTATACAATGAAATTTATCCGATCACAATGGAATGAAGCAGGAAATTAATGAGCAGCATATAACTAGAATAGGCAGATATATATGGAAGTTAAACAACACAATCTTAAACAATCAGTGGGTCAAGGAGGAAATTGCAAAAGAAACAAGTAACTACCTTAAATCAAATAAATTGTGAATACAACATATCAAAACTTATGGGATGCAGCTAAAGCAGTGCTAAGAAGGAAATTTATAGCCCTAAAATGTCTATATTAAAAAAGAAGAAATAACTACATTTAAAGACATAATTGCACATATCCAGGAATTAGAAGAGGAACAACAAACTAATCCAAAGCAAGGAGATAGAAGGAAGTAATAAAGTTTAGAGCAGAACTAAATAAATTTGAGATGGAAAAAAAACACACTAGAAAAGTTTAACAAAATCAAAAGATGGTTCTTTGAGAAGACTAATAAAATTTACAAAATCTTACTAGATTAACAAAGAAAAAAGGGAGAAGATGAAAATACATAAAAAAAGATAGAGGGGGCATCACCACTGACCCACAGAAATAAAGAGTATCATAAGAGGATACTTTGAAAAATTATTTGCCAACAAGATGGATAATGTAGATGAAATAGACATATTTTTAGGAAGACACAAGCAACCAACTTTGATGAAAGAAGAAATATAAGAGCTCAATAGAACAATCACAAGCAGTGAGATTGAATTAATTATCAGAAACATCTAAACCAAGAAAAACCAGGACAAGATGGCTTCACAGGTGAATTCTACCAATCATTCTGGAAGGACTAACACCAATCCTGTTTAAACTCTTCCAAGAAATAGAAATGGAGGGAATATTACCTAGTTCATTTTATGATGCCAACATTACCCTTATACCATAAATATGTCAAAAGAAAAGAAACCTACACACCAACCACTCTGATGAACTTAGATGTTAAAATGCTCAACAAATTCATTTTTAATCATATTCAACAATACATCAAATGAATTATACACTATGATCAAGTGGGTTTCATACCAGATATGCAAGGATGATTCAAAATAAGAAAATCAAACAATGTAATGTATAAAATTAACAGATAAAAGAAAAAAAGCACATGATCATCTCTCTTGATGCAGAAAAAGCATTTGACAAGATACAGCATGTTTTCTTGATAAAAACAATTTGAAAGATCGAAATAGAAGGAAAACTCCTCAACATGGTAAAAGGTATATATTAAAACCCCACTGCTAACATCATACTCAATGGAACAATGCTCAAGATTTTTCCTCTAAGATCTGGAATAAGACAAGAATGCCCACTGTCACTGCTCTTATTTAACATTGTTTTGAAAGTACTTGCTTAAGCACTTAGGCAAGAAAAAGATTAAAAATTCATCCAAACTGGAAAGGAAGAAGTAAAAATTTCACTTTTTGCAGAGACATGATCCTAAACATAGAAAGCCCTGAGAAATTTTCAACAAAGTTTCTAGAGCTGACAAAAGAGTTCAGTTAAGTGGCAGGATATAAGATCAACAGACAAAAATCAGTGGTATTTATGTACATCAATAATGAGGAATCTGAGGAGGAAACCAAGAAAAACATTCCACTTACAATAGCAACTAAAAGTATCAAATATCTAGGAATAAACTTAAGTAAGGATGTAATGGACATGTACACAGAAAACTACACAACATTGTAAAGGAAATTTTAAAAGTGCTAAATAAATAGAAGAATGTTTCATGTTCATGGAATTGAAGACTAAATATAATTAAGATGACTATCCTACCCAAATTGTTTACATATTTAATTCAATCTCTATTAATGTAAAACAGCATTTTTTTTTTTTTACTGAATTGGAAATGCTAATTATAAAATTTATTTGAAAGGGCAAGGGGCTCTGAATAACCAAAGTGTATTGAAAAAGAAAAAGAAAATTGGAGAAATCACACCGCCTGACTTTAAAGCATACTACAAAGCTACACTGGCCAAAGTTGCATTGTTTTGGAATAAGGATAGACATACTGACCAATGGAACCAAATTGAGAAGTCTGAATTAGATCCACACATATGTGGCCAACTGATATTTGACAAGGCCACAAAGCCCACTCAACTGGGACCAGATGACCTCTTCAACAAATGGTGCAGGGAGAACTGGATATCCATATCCAAAATAATGAGAGAGGATCACCATCTCACACCCTATACAAGAATTAACTCAAGATGGTTAAAAAACTTAAATATGAGAGGTAAGACCATAAAGCTCCTAGAAGATAATGTAGGGAAGCATCTTTTAGATCTTGTAGTAGGAAATGATTTCATAAACTTTATGCCCAGAACAGGAGCAAGGAAAGAAAAAAATAGATAAGTGG
Source organism: Tolypeutes matacus (assembly GCA_026826555.1). Classification (NCBI taxonomy): domain Eukaryota; kingdom Metazoa; phylum Chordata; class Mammalia; order Cingulata; family Chlamyphoridae; genus Tolypeutes; species Tolypeutes matacus. Next base: position 775,498 of record JAKSZT010054332.1, read on the forward strand.
GGCCTCCTCAAAATTAAATTATTTTGTGCTTCAAAGGTGTTTGTCAATAAAGTGAAAAGGCAGTATACTCAATGGGAGAAAATATTTGGTGACCCTATATCTTATTAGGGTCTAATAGCCAGTATATATAAAGAAACCCTATATTTCAACAGATAAAGAGAAACAACCCACTTAAATAATGGGCAAGACATTTGAATAGATATTTTTCCAAAGAGGAAACACAAATGGCTAAAAAGCATATGAAAAATGCTCATCATCACTAGCTATGAGGGAAATGAAAATTTAAAAAATCTCCAATGAGGTATCATCTTACCCTCATTGGACTGGCTGCTATTAAAAAACAAAACAAAACAAAACAAAACAAAACAAAAACAGAAAACAAAGTACTGGAGAGGATGTAGAAGTATGGCAACACTCATCCACTGCTGCTGGGAATGTAGAATAGTGCAGTAATTGTGGAGTATGATTTGGCTGATCTTCAGGAAACTAAATATAGAATTACCATATGATCCAGCAATACCATTGCTGTGTATAAACCCAGAAGAATCGAAAGCAGGGCCATGAACAAATATATGAAAATCAAGGTTCATAGAGACATTATTTCATTATTTTCAAAAGCTGGAAGCAACCAAAGTGTCAATCAACAGATCAATGGTTATGCAAAATGTGGTATATTCATACAATGGAATATTACACAGCTGTAAAAAGGATGAAGTTTGGACACACATGACAACATGGATAAATCTTGAAGACTTTGTGTTGAGTGAAGTCAGCTGGTCACTAAATGACTCATATTGTAGGAACTCACTGAAATGAACTAAGGATCTTGAGCAGACTCACAGAGATATATTCTGGAAGGTAGTTTACCAGGTAACAAAAAGGGAGTAAAGAATGGTGAACTGATGCTCAATGTATACAGAACCTATGATAAGGTGGAGGGAGGTGGTTTGTCAGTGGATAGCATGATGTTGGTGCATGGATGTGAGTAAGGTTGATGGTGCTGAAGCGTGGGAGTGAGCAGGGTTTTAGGGATGGATATTATTTTGGGGAGGTCTGGAGGAAGGAACAGGAGATCTCTGGGGAGATGGAGGTCTGTGGTTGAAAATACAATTGTGGGAATTTTTGTTTGGCAAATATGGCAAAGGAAGGTCTCTGAGGGTGTTGGTGGTGAGGTGATGTGTGGGAAAGAGTGTGTCTGAGGCATGCTTCTATGGAATATGAATGTGTTCATCATATCATAGGGTGTTATCTCTGTCTGTGGAGACACACACAATGAACAAGAAAGTTTTAAACTTCAATCCTTGGGAGTCCTGCTACATTCTCAAATAAAGGGTCAAGAATCTCTTGAGTACTTAGGCAGTGCCTAGTATAAGGAAACAGACCATTATGTCAAGCCCTCTTAGTGCATGGAATTATGCATCTTATTCTTTTAAAATTGAAACTTAGCATAACAATAACCATTGTTTTCAGAGTTACTTCCTGAAAAACCTCATTGTTATTCAAAGGTGGCCTTTCTCTAAGCCAAACTCAGAAAATAAATGCACTACCTTCCCCCTGGTATGGAATCTGACTCCCAGGGTTAAACTTCCCTGGCACCAAGGGATTAATTCCAAGCACCAACCGGTCATGCACTTGGAAAAAGACCTTGACCAAAAGGGGGAAACATCAAATACAGAAGAGTTTTTACAGCTAAGAGATTTCAAAATGAGTCTGAATGTAATTTCAGAGGTACACTTATGCATGTCTCAGGCCAGATATCACTAACTGCCACTGTGAACAAAGACATAAATGAGAGTGCTCTGGAGAGCTCTGGAGCCATCTGGACACTATATAGGCAAGGCACACTATCCTTTGAAATCAGCACCTTGTTAGTGAGGCTTACCTTGAAATGTATGACAACTTATTTCCCTAATGTAACAGAGTTAGACTCATGTATAATTTCTCTATACATAATTTTTCTACCCTCTTTATTTGAGTTTATTTTTAGCACTATAACTGTGAAATATACGGTTCAGAGATGTAATTCCTTTGTCTATGTGCTTCTTAACCCTGAATCTCAGAAGGGTTGTGGCCAACACCTACTCTCCACATCATTGGACTCACACAGGAAAACTAACAAAATGATGATGGAGAACCCTCATTCCAAAAAACAGAGAAAAATTGGAAATGGAAGAAAAATGGTACCTTTTATCTGCCACATAATATCTAAGCCCCCTTTCCATCTGAGGCAGAGTGGGTGGCCCTGTCCCAAACTCCTCAAGGTTGAGGCATGAACAAACATAAGGGGGTGAAATGCATCTATGGACAAAGTAAACTTATTAATATTGTTGTATCCCATTACTTCCATGAACATGTAACATTGTTATAAAGATACTGCTTACCAGAGGTTCCACAGGGAGGGGAAGGGAACAAATGTGGAACCTAAGGCATTTTTATGGCATTGGAATTAAATGTAAACCATAATGTGAACTATACATCTTGGTTAGTAATGATGCTTCAATATTTAGACATTAATTATAACAAATATATAATTGTATGATGTTAGGAGAAGATGAGAGAGGGGAAGGGGTGTACATGGTAAGCCCTGACACTTTTGATGTAACAATTCTGTAATCTAAAACCTCTTTTAAAATAAAATTTAGTATATTAAAAAAAGCTGTAGACCCTCTGCATATTAAGTAACAAGATTCATTTTCATATGTCTGATAATTTTAGCTCATCAATGTATTGAAAAGATTATATGTGATCAAACAAAAGGGATTGTGTGAATGTTCATTCTGTCATAATGTGCTGTATCAGTGGGTGGAGACCCACATAATGAGCAGGAAGGAGTTGGACTCCCATCTTTGGGAGGACCAATTTGTTCAGAAATAGACAAGCAAGAGTCTCTCAAGAACAAGAGCAGTTCCTAATAGGGGAGAACAAACCAGTGTGTCAAGACCTCTTCCTGCATGTAACTATGAATCTTGTCATCCAATGAGTCAAGCCAGGGGGTCATCGTGTGCCCCAAGGGAATGGAGAGGGAGGAACAGAATAGATCAAACAGGGGGTATTTAGTGGTCAGTGGAAATATTCTTCATTATCTTACAGTGATGGACACAAGACATGGTAAATATCATCAGAATTTATAAAAGCGTATGGTCTAAAATATAAACCATAGTGTAAACAATTGACAATGTTTTGCTATTTGTACACTATTTGTATATCAGTTATAACAAAGCTACCATCCACATATAAAAAGGTATTAATATGGGGAGGCGGCCAAGATGGCGTTAGTGTAGGAGGGTGCACACTGCAAGCTCCCAGAGCAAGGCGGAATGGGGATGGGGTCCTGCCCGGGGGTCTGTGCTGTGCACGCGTGGAGTGAGAAGCTTGGTACATCTATCTGCGCTGATCAGCGGCGTGGACCGAACGGTGGAGATTCGTGAGTTTTGAGGCTGCCGGTGGAGGTTGGCACAGGCGACTGAGCCCCGCGGTTAGGGAAAAAAAAAAAAAATGGCCATTTGTAGCCGCGGGCGGGGCGAAAAAGTTTTATTTTCTGGGGATCTGGCTGTGTGGCGCCCCTTGGACCTTGTGTGAACAGAGCAAATGAGCTAATCAGCACCCAGTGAACCAGAGGGGAGATTTTGGTCGGGCAACGCAGCTGATTTCCCTAGCCACCCAGGGATAAGACCCGGGCCGCTGCGGAGCCAGGAGGAAGGGACACTTCCCAAAAAAGGGAGGGTTCGGTTGGAAGACAGGGAAGGGTATTTTATATTTTTAGACATTGATCTGGCTGCCTGCACCGCCCCATAGCTTTGGGGAGCAGATAAGCCAACCTGAAGCAGGATTAGGCTGAGAGCAGATGCGAATCTGCACACAAACTGATTTACTGAGCAGCCCGGTGACGCTCAAGTTCGGCACCAGAAGGGGCGGAATCCACGATCTTTAGCACTCCTCACTGACTAACATCAGAGTTTCAGCTAACCTGGGGAGTCCGGAAAGTGGGACGTGCTTGATTAATTTCCACGGGCCCAGCTAGGGTCCCTTCCGTAAGGGGGTTGGTCTAGAGGAGGAATTATTTTGGGTCCTGCATTTGGCTAAAAAAAAAAAAAAAAAAAAGTGAGGTCACCTCAACAAATGAAAAATAAATTCTTTTTAATTTAGTTTAATAGCGAAAAGCTGCTTCAGGACCTGCATATAGAAACCTGTGGGGAAATTCATTGATAAACACAAGTAGGCAGGAAGGATCCACGTGGACCCTAGGGGAATCATTGACCCCCCTTAGCTCTGTTTGACTGCTTGCCTGTGTGGATCTTTGGTTTCTCTCTGTTACTTTCTGGTCTATTGCTATTATTCCCGTTTTCCTCCCCCCTTTCTTTTTCCTTCTATTTTTTTTTTTTTTTAAATAGGTGCTGCCAGCTGGACGCTTATTTGCTGGGCTTCTTATTCAGTAATTTCCCACTCGCTGTATATATTGATTCTGTATTACAAACTATTGCTTATCATTCCTGCATCTTTCTGCCGTCTGTTTTCTGTTGTGGCTCTTAGAGACAACATTTTTTCATAGGCCCACAATTTACGGGTGTCAATTTCTATCCCAACTATTTTGTTTTCTTCTTCTTCTTTTTTCTTTTTTTTTTTTTTATTAGTATTAACTTTTTCCTTTCAGACCTTTCTCTACTATTTCTCTCCCTCCTCATAATTCTAGCCTTCTAAATCACTATATATATATATATTCCTCCATTTGTTTTCCCAGTCCATTGTAGGAACTCCATATTTTTTTCCTAGTACTCTACACTGCCTACTCAAATTAAATATTCATCTCATTAAGTCTCATTTTGCCCCTGTTCTAACTTTTATCAATATTTCTATTATCCTTCTGCCTTCCTTACATCTTTTGATTCCTCTGGCCCTAACCTTTTGCCTTCAAGGGAACATAGAAAGAAGCAAGGAAATAAAATAAGAAGAAAATCTGCCAAAGAGAAAGCTTAACTCACACGCAGAACCAACAGCTAAATAAAACTCTAGAGCATAGAGAAAAGCTAATCAACTGAACAAACCCATCAAGATAATATGATGACCAGAGGGCAACAGAAAAATACAAATGACTCTGAAAAACTGGAAAACATGGAAGAGCCCAGTGCACAAAATAAAAACCAGGAAGCAATGCAGTACATCAAACAACTAATCAAAGCTATCCAAACAAATATCATGGACCAACTTAAAGAACTGAAGTAAGAGATTAAGGATATAAAGAAGACACTGGGAGAACATACTTAAGAAATAGCTAACACACCTAAAAAGGTAATGGATATGATGGCAAACAAAGACACAAGTCAAGAAATGAAAAAGATGCTGGACTCACATGGCAGCAGAATTGAACAGGCAGAGGAAAGAATTAGTGATATGGAAGACAATACAGTTGAAATCAAAGAGATTGTAGAAAAGATAGACAAAAAGATAGAAAAAATCCAGTATGGTCTCAGGGAATTAACTGATAATGCAAGATGCACAAACATACGCATTATGGGCATCCCAGAAGGAGAAGAGAAGGGAAAGGGAACAGAAGGAGTGTTGAAGGAAATAATGGCTGAAAACTTCCCAACTCTATTGAGAGAGATGGATGTGCAGATCCATGAAGCACAGTGCACCCCAAATAGTATAAATCCCAACAGGCCAACTCCAAGACATATACTTGTCAAATTGTCCAATGCTCAAGACAAAGAGAAAATACTCAAGGCAGCAAGAGAAAAGAGAACCATCACTTACAAGGGAAGCACAATAAGATTAAGTGCTGATTTCTCAGCTGAAACCATGGAGGCAAGAAGACAGTGGTATGACATAGTCAAAACACTAAAAGAAAAAAACTTCCAGCCACGAATTCTCTATCCAGCAAAATTGGCATTCAAAAATGATGGAGAGTTCAAAATATTCACAGATAAACAGCAATTAAGAGAGTATGTCAAGAAGAAACCAGCACTTCAAGAAATACTAAAAGAATCTCTACAAGTTGAAAGGAAAAAACAAAGGAGAGAGAGTTGGAAGAGAGTTTAAAAACAACTGAAAACTCAAAAAGAGAAACAAAACAACATATGACATACATTAACCAAAAGAAAAAATGACTGAAGTAAGAAATTCGTTATGAGTAATAACACTGAATGTTAATGGATTAAATTCACCAATCAAAAGACACAGATTGGCAGAATGGATAAGAAAATATGATCCATCTATATGCTGTCTACAAGAAACCCACCTTCGGCCCAGGGATTCAAGGAGGCTGAAAATGAATGGCTGGAAAACTATTTTACAAGCTAACAATAGCCAGAAAAGGGCAGGAGTAGCTATTCTAATATCAGACAAAATAGACTTTAAATGCAAAACTATTGTAAGAGAAAAGATGGACACTACATATTAGTAAAAGGAGTAATCTCTCAAGAAGAGAGAAAAATCATCAACATTTACGCACCTAATCGAGGTGCCTCAAAAATACGTGCGGCAAACTCTGGAAAAACTAAGAGGAGAAATAAATTCCTCTACAATTATAGTAGGGGACTTCAACACACCACTATCATCATTAGACAGAACATCTAGGCAGAGAATCAATAAAGAAACGAAGGCACTCAACAATACATTAGAAGATTTGGACTTAATAGACATATACAGAACACTACACCCAAATACAGTGGGATTTACATTCTTCTCGAGTGCACATGGAACATACTCCAAAATAGACCACATGCTAGGCCACAAAACAACACTTAATGAATTCAGAAAGATTGAGATTATACAAAGTAATTTCTCTGACTACAACGGAATGAAGTTGGAAATCAATAAGGGCCAGAGAAACAGGTTAAGGCACAAGGATATGGAAGTTAAACAACACACTCTTAGACAAACAGTGGGTCAAAGAGGAAATTTCAAAAGAAATCAGTAACTACCTTGAAACTAATGAAAACAACAACACAACATATCAAAACCTATGGGATGCAGCAAAAGCAGTCCTGAGAGGGAAGTTCACAGCCATAAATTCATATAATAAAAAAGAAGAAAGAGCTAAAATTGAAGACCTAACTGCACACTTGGAGGAATTGGAAAAACAACAACAAACTAAACCTAAAGGAAGTAGAAAACAGGAAATAACCAAGATTAGAGCAGAACTAAATGAAATAGAGAATAAGAAAGCACTGGAAACAATAAACAAAACCAAAAGCTGGTTCTTCGAGAATATCAACAAAATTGACAAACCCTTAGCCAGACTAACAAAGAAAAAGAGAGAACAGATGCAAATACATATTATAAGGAATGAGCAAGGTGATATCACTACTGACCCCACAGACATAAAGAGTATCATAAGAGGATACTTTGAAAAATTATATGCCAACAAGATGAAAATTTAGAGGAAATGGACAAATTTCTAGAAACCCACAAACAGCCGACATTGATGAAAGAAGAAATAGATGAACTCAACAGTCCAATTACAAGTAAAGAGAGACTCAGTCATTAAAAACCTCCCAACTAAGAAGAGTCCAGGACCAGATGGCTTCACAGCTGAATTCTACCAAACATTCTGGAAAGAGCTAACACCAATTCTACTTAAGCTCTTCCAAAAAATAGAAGTAGAAGGAATATTACCTAACTCATTCTATGATGCCAACATTACCCTAACACCAAAACCAAATAAAGATACCACAAGAAAGGAAAATTACAGACCAATTTCTCTAATGAACCTAGATGCTAAAATCCTTAACAAAATACTTGCTAATCGCATTCAACAACATATCAAAAGGATTATACACCATGACCAAGTGGGTTTCATCCCACGTATGCAAGGATGGTTCAATATAAGAAAATCAATCAATGTAATACACCACATAAACAAACTGAAAGAAAAAAATCACATGATCATCTCTATAGATGCCGAAAAAGCATTTGACAAAATACAGCACTCTTTCCTCATAAAAACACTACAAAAGATAGGAATAGATGGAAACTTTCTGAAAATGATAAAGGGTATATATGAAAAACCCAAAGCTAACATCATTTTCAACGGTGAAATCCTGAAAGCCTTCCCTCTGAGATCGGGAACAAGACAAGGATGCCCACTATGACCACTCCTATTTAACATTGTCTTAGAAGTACTTGCACGAGCACTGAGACAAGAAAAGGACATAAAAGGCATCCAGATTGGAAAAGAAGAATAAAAATTTCATTATTTGCAGATGACATGATCATATACATAGAAAGCCCTGAGAAATCGACAACAAGGCTTTTAGAACTTATAAAGGAGTTCAGTAATGTTGCAGGCTATAAGATCAACGCTCAAAAATCAGTAGCATTTCTGTACACCAATAACCAGAAAACTGAGGAGGAAATCAGGAAAAAAATACCATTTACAATAGTAAACAAAAGAATCAAATACCTAGGAATAAATTTAACTAAAGATGTAAAGGACTTATATACAGAAAACTACACAACCCTGTTAAAGGAAATCAAAGAAGACTTAAATAAATGGAAAAATATTCCCTGTTCATGGATGGGAAGACTAAACATCATCAAGATGGCTATCCTACCCAAACTAATCTACAGATTTAATGCAATCCCAATAAAAGTCACCACTATATTTTTTAAGAAACTGGAAAAACTAACCACAAAATATATTTGGAGAGGCAAGAGGCCCCAAATTGCCAAAGATATATTGAAAAAGAAAAATGAAGTTGGACGTATCACATTACCTGACTTTAAAACATCCTACAAAGCTACAGTGATCAAAACTGCGTGGTATTGGCACAAGGATAGACCTACTGACCAATGGAACCAGATTGAGAGTTCTGATATAGATCTTCGCATATACAGTCATCTGATATTTAACAAGGCCACGAAACCCACTCAGTTGGGAGTGGGTGCTTGGAGAACTGGATATCCATATCCAAAAGAATGAGAGAAGAATACCATCTCACACCTTATACAAAAATCAACTCAAGATGGATCAAAGATCTAAATATAAGAGCCAAAACCATAAAAACCTTGGAAGAAAATGGAGGGAAGCATCTACAGGATCTTGTAATAGGAAATGGTTTCATGAACTTCACAGCCAAAGCACGAGCAGCAAGAGAAAAAAATGATAAATGGGATCTCCTCAAAATTAAAAACTTCTGCACCTCTAAGGATGTTATTAAGAAAATAAAAAGGCAACCTACCCAATGGGAAAAAATATTCGGCAACCATATATCTGATAGGAGCCTAATATCCTGCATATATAAAGAAATCCTTCACCTCGAAAATAAAAGGACAAACAACCCATATAAAAAATGGGCAAGTGACCTGAAAAGACACTTCTCCAAGGAAGAAATACAAATGGCTAAAAAGCACATGAAAAAATGCTCAACATCACTTGCTATCAGGGAAATGCAAATCAAAACTACAATGAGATACCATCTTACACCCATCAGAATGGCAGCTATTAAAAAAACCGCGGACTCTAAGTGTTGGAGAGTATGTGGAGGAATAGGAACCCTCATCCACTGCTGGTGGGACTGCGGTATGGTCCAGCCACTGTGGAGGACAGTTTGGTGGTTCCTCAGAAAACTTGCAATAGATCTTCCGTATGATCCAGCAATTCCACTGCTGGGTATATACCCAGAAGAACTGAAAACAAAAATACAAACAGATATATGCACACCAATGTTCATAGCGGCATTGTTCACCATTGCCAAAAGTTGGAATCAGCCCCGGTGCCCATCAACAGACGAATGGATAAGCAAAATGTGGTACATACATACGATGGAATATTACTCAGCTGTAAGAAGGAACAAAGTGCTAACACATGGAATAACGTGGATGAATCTTGAAGACCTTATGTTGAGTGAAGCAAGCCAGGCACTGAAGGATGAACAGTATATGACCTCACTGATCTGAACTGAGGAACGTGAGCAGTCTCTGAGAACCATTGTCTGAAAGATAGGTTAACAAAGGAGAGTAAGAGAAGAGGAGGCTTTGAGCCATCACCCATATGGACATAATCTATGGTAAAGGGATAGAATGTGGTTGCATGTTGGGGGATGAGGCAGGTGAGTGGTGGTGTTCCTGGGTTTGGTGGTGCAGCACTGTGGGGTGGGTGTATTAGGAAGGGCTGGTTCAAATCCCCAGGGCATGTAACTGTGAATCTTGACATTCCATGGTTTGGGAGAGGGGGGTATCATGGGCCCTGAGGGGCTGGGGAGAAGGGAACAGTCAAGATCTAATGGGTTGTTTGGTGGTCATGGGGAAGGTTTTTCATTACCTTACAGTAATGGACACAGGACATGGTAAATATCAAAATTATTAAACTGTATCATCTAAATTGTAAATTATACTGTAAGTCATTGACAATGTTTAGTTGCTATATTTTGCTATCTGCATGACAGTTATAACAATGCTAACAACCAAAAAAAAGGGGGGGCGGAGTTAATATGGGGTGGGGAAGGGGGGGTGGTTTGGTATCTGGGAGTCTCCGGCACTCCGTGTGTGACTTTGCTGTGACCTAAAATTCTTTGAAAATTAAATGAAAAATTGGGAGACAATGGGGATTGAGAGGAGAAAGGTGTCATGGCACACCAGACATCTGATAACACAGTGATAAAGGGAAGGAAAAAAAGGGAAAAAAGAAAAGAGAAAGGAAAAAAAAATGAATATATATATATATATATATTAAAGGCATTTCCTTTGCTTTTTTGCCCATTTTTTGAATGTCCCAACCCACTAATTATATTTTATTTTGTTTTGTTCTTTGTTTGATTATTTGTGTTTTTTTCCTTCTCTCTTTTTTTTTTTTCCCCTGAGTTTCTTATGTTTGTCTCTTGCATGTATGCTTATCACACTAGTTTCTTTTTCCTAGTAAGTGTATTTGATTATTTTATGGACTAAATGTTCATGGAGGATTTGGATCAAAGAAGGGTTACAATGGGTACTGCGTGGGATTATGGGGGGGGGGTTTCGTGGGGATTGGTTCATCCGAATATACATGAAAGATATACAAAATCATTCAAAGGATCGGGGCATGGGGCATGGTCACGATGGGTGGATAATCACACAATAAATGAGGGAATCTGAATTCCTAGCCTGGAGAGCTCTGTCACAGTCTCTAAGGGAGCAACAATAGTCCTCTGAGTGTAGGGACAGTGCTTGTCAAAATAGCACGACCCACTGATGTTTTTTTTTTTGTTTGTTTGTTTTGTTTTTGTTTTTGTTTATTGATGACCACCCTTGTGAGTCTTTGCTCTTGTAAATGAGACTTAGCCTGCAGTTGTGGAGTGCCTAAGAGTTGCCACCTGAGAGCCTCCTTGTTGCTCAAATGTGTCCTCTCTCTAAGCCAAACTCAGCATATGATTGCATTACCTTCCCCCCAACGTGGGACACAACTCCCGGGGATGAGCCTCCCTGGCAACGAGGGATTAATACCAAGTGCCAACTGGCAGCTTTGCACAGTGTCAGTATTGTAGCCAATGAGGTTTATCCGAGGCACGATTATTGCTAATTGAAAACTTTTCCCAAGTGCCAACTGGCAACACAACTGGAAAAAGACCTTGAATAAAACGGGGAAATGGTAAAGACAAATGAGTTCAAGTGGCTAAGAGACTTCAAAGAGTGTCGGGAGGTCATCCCAGAGGTAACTCTTACGCACACCTCAGTAGGAGCTCATAGAACATCTAAGTGCCTATCACCCCACTCAGTGGGGTTCCTGAGAGCTCTGGAGACACCCTGGTCCTATATAAGGGGGGATAGCCCCAGAGACTGATGCCTTATCAGTGTGTTCTATTTTGGAATCTGTGCTCCTGAGAGTGACAGAATTAGACTCAAATAAGTCCTCCCTGCACATGGTTCACCAGTCCCTTCTATTCAAACCTATATGCGATGCTGGAGTTTTTAGGTATACTTCCAGAGACTGGAGCCTCCCGCCTACCTATGTGCCAGGTGTGCATGAAATCTAGGTGGAGCTGCAACTCCTACCCTACAGCTCAATGGACTCATCCAAGTCACCTGGTGAGGAGACAATGATGGGAAATGGCCATCCCAGGGAATGGAGAGGGTCTGCATCTGCAGGCAGGATCATCCCACCCACCATATCCATGGGATATAAGCCCTCTCTCACTTGGAGTTGGAGTGGACATCACCATCCCAGTCCCCTCAGGATTGGGGGAAGAACTATGGACTAGAGTGGACTTGATGGTATTCTCTTGTTCACATATGGTGATTCTAGCAATGCAAGAAATTATAACAATGAGGTGGAGCCATTGGCCACTTGACACTTTTGGGGTAGGGAGAGGATGAGCAGTTGAAATACAGTGGCTTCTTTGGGAGTTGGAGGTTGTCCTGAGTACTGTTGTGGCAACGGATGTAGGCCATTTTAAATCAGCACACACCACTCAGAACTGAGTGGGAGAGAGTGTGGTCTACAGTGTGAACTGTGGTCTATGGTTGGTGGCAAGGCTCCAGGATGTGTAAGTTCATTGAGGGTGGTGGGCCACACTTTGGGAGATGTTTGTGTGGGATGTGATGGGAGGTGTGGGAGGTGGGCAACATGGGAATCCCAGTGGGTTCCATGTAATATTTTGGGTTTTCTAAGCACCTCTTGAAATATATGTATATATATATATATAAACAACATTTTTGTAAGCAAAATAAATAAATAAATAAAATAAAATAAAATTGCCAGGAAAAAAAATGGTATTAATATGGGGGAGAGGTGTATTAGTCAGGGTTCTCTCGGGATACAGAATCAGCAGGAGATATCTGTGAATAATATGGAACTCTAAAAGAGTCTCTCATGTGACCGTGGGGATGCACAAGTCTAGATTCCTCAGGCAAGCTGCAAACCAGGGGCTCCGATGAAAGGTCGTTGATGAGTCTCTGGGAGAAGTTGCCTGTCCAAGTATGAGCTGGGAAATTCTCTCTGAATGTTGAAATCACTTCCACTTTTAAGTCATTCAACTGATTGGATAAAAGCACCACCCATTGATAATGTAATCTCCCTGATTGATGCAGATGTAATCAGCCATCCATGCAGTAAACTCACTGGTGATTGAAGTCCATAAATGCTCTTGTATTACAATTAGCCCAGTGTTTGCTGGAACAAACACCTGGACACAACTACTTGGTCGAGTTGACACATTAGCCTAACCATCACATTCCACCCCTTGTCAACTCGGCAATCATACACATTACTCTAAACCATACTTATTCTCTAAGTAAAAACAATAACAGACAAGCATACATATATATTTCTGCCTAACAATGTTCAACTCCCCTGCGTACAACCGGAAACGCATTAATTCCCTACAGAACAGGGTGCAAGTCCTTGGATGATAGTCACTCTTAAACTCGACAACCTTAAATATTATGATGTGGGATTAATACAATTTTTCATGATAGGGGAAAAGATTGGGTAAGAAAACAAAGAAATTCATTTTGTGTACATATACAATCATACTCATAATGAAACATGGAAGAAGGGTTCATGACCATTACAGTCCTCGTTTCTGTAACTGGTCACGTGGTCAAAGTTCATATTTATCACTACCTTCTTCCACTACCCATTCCATGTTCCCGTTACCTTCAGCAAGCACTTCAGGTGGCCGTGGTTCTTTGCCTGGTGGGGTGACCCAAACTTTCATTCCTGAAGATTTTGGGCCATTGTTAGTCCTGCTTGAATTGGTTTGTTGCAAATTTCCATTGACTTTAATCACAGGGCATGGCAGGACTAGGAGATGCCCTAGTGGATCCCCTGCATTCCAGGCAAACTCTTCTTTACCCCCATTATGTAGATGTAGTCCTATTTCCCCTTGATAGTCAGGATCAATCACCCCAGCCAGTACAGTAATTCCCTTCTTTGCCTGTTGATTCACAGGTAAGAGGAGCCCAAAGTGGCCAGGTGGCAGTCTTAACTTCCAGTTCAATGGAATCACTGTTATGTTCCCAGGTGGCAGCACTCCTCCTCTTGGGACTAAAACCTGTAGACCAGCAGAGCTTAAGGTTTCAGGGACAGGAAGCAAAAATTTTCCTAGTGGGTCACTAGGGGTAATAGTGAGTGGTGCCACTCCCATTTCCACCCCTTGATTCCTGGACCCATGAATCCTGGCTATGGGAGAAACAGCACCATAGAGGGGACGCTGATTCAGAGCATACACAGCGTCCTGGAGAACATTGCCCCAGCCCTGCAAGGTATTGCCACCTAGTTGGCACCGTAATTGAGTCTTCAAAAGGCCATTCCACCGTTCTATTAATCCAGCTGCTTCAGGGTGATGGGGAACATGGTAAGACCAGTGAATTCCATGGGTATGTGCCCATTCCTGCACATCATTTGCTGTGAAATGGGTTCCTTGATCAGAAGCAATGCTGTGCAGAATGCCATGGCAGTAGATAAGACATTCAGTAAGTCCATGGATGGTAGTTTTGGAAGAAGCATTGCGTGCCGGAAATGCAAACCCATAGCCAGAGCATGTGTCTATTCCAGTTAAAACAAATCACTGCCCCTTCCATGATGGAAGTGGCCCAATGTAGTCCACCTGCCACCAGGTAGCAGGCTGGTCACCTCGAGGAATGGTGCCATATCTGGGGCTGAGTGTGGGTCTTTGCTGCTGGCAGATTGGGCATTCAGCACTGGCTGTAGCCAAGTCAGCCTTGGTGAGGGGAAGTCCATGTTGCTGAGCCCATGCATAACCTCCATCCCTACCTCCATGGCCACTTTGTTCATGAGCCCATTGGGCAATGACAGGAGTGGCTGGGGAAAGAGGCTGAGCATTAGCCACAGAGCGGGTCATCTTATCCACTTGATTATTAAACTCTTCCTCTGCCGAAGTCACCCTCTGGTGAGCATTCACGTGGGACACAAATATGTTCATGTTTTTTGCCCACTCAGAAAGATCTATCCACATAGCTCTTCCCCAGACCTCCTTATCACCAATTTTCCAATCACGTTCCTTCCAGGTCCCTGACCATCCAGCCAAACCATTGGCAACAGCCCATGAATCAGTGTACAAACGCACCTCTGGCCATTTCTTCCTCCAAGCAAAATGAACAACTAGATGCACTGCTCGAAGCTCTGCCCACTGGGAGGATTTGCCCTCACCGCTATCCTTCAAGGATGTCCCAGAAAAGGGCTGCAGTGCCGCAGTTGTCCACTTTCGGGTGGTACCTGCATATCGTGCAGAACCATCTGTAAACCAGGCCCGAGTTTTCTCATCCTCAGTCAACTGATTGTAAGGGAGTCCCCAAGAGGCCAAAGCTGTGGGCTGGGAAAGAGAAGGTAACACGGCAGGGGTGGTGACCATGGGCATTTGGGCCACTTCCTCATGTAACTTACTTGTGCCTTCAGGACGTTCTCGAGCCCTATCTCGTATATACCACTTCCACTTTATTATGGAGTGCTGCTGTGCACGCCCAACTTTATGGTTTGGTGGGTCAGACAATACCCAGCTCATGATAAGCAACTCAAGTCTCATGGTAACTTGATGGCCCATGGTTAAGCATTCAGTCTCTACTAAGGCCCAGTAGCAAGCCAAAAGCTGCTTCTCAAAAGGGGAGTAGTTATCTGCAGAGGATGGCAAGGCTTTGCTCCAAAATCCTAAGGGTCTGCGTTGTGATTCCTCTATAGGGGCCTGCCAAAGGCTCCAGACAGCATCTGTATTTGCCACTGAAACTTCCAGCACCATTGGATCTGCTGGATCATATGGTCCAAGTGGTAGTGCAGCTTGCACAGCAGCCTGGACCTGTCACAGGGCTTCCTCTTGTTCCAGTTCCCAATCAAAACTAGCAGCTTTTCTGGTCACTTGGTAAATGGGCCGCAGTAACACACCCAAATGAGGAATGTTTTGTCTCCAAAATCCAAAGAGGCCAACTAAGTGTTGTGCCTCCCTTTTGGTCATAGGAGGGGCCAGGTGCAACAGCTTATCCTTTACTTTAGAAGGGATATCTCGACAGGCCCCACACCACTGGACACCTAGAAATTTCACTGAGGTGGAAGGACCCTGTATTTTTGTTGGATTTATCTCCCATCCTCTCTCACGCAAATGCCTTACCAATAAATCTAGTCTTTGCTACTTCTTGCTCAGTAGCTCCTATCAACATGATATCATCAATATAATGGACCACTGTGATGTCTCGTGGGAGGGAGAGACAATCAAGGTCCCTGTGGACAATATTATGACATAGGGCTGGAGAGTTGATATACCCCTGAGGCAGGACAGTGAAAATATACTGCTGGCCTTGCCAGCTGAAAGCAAACTGTTTCTGGTGGTCCTTACTAATGGCAATTGAGAAAAAAGCATTTGCCAGATCAACAGCTGCATACCAGGTACCAGGGGAAGTGTTGATTTGCTCAAGCAATGATACCACATCTGAGACAGCAGCTGCAATTGGAGTCATCACCTGGTTAAGTTTACGATAATCTACTGTCGTCCTCCAAGATCCATCTGTTTTCTCCACAGGCCAAATAGGAGAGTTGAATGGGGATGTGGTGGGAATCACCACCCCTGCATCCTTCAAATCCTTGATGGTGGCACTAATCTCTGCAATACCTCCAGGAATCCGGTATTGTCTTTGATTTACTATTTTGCTAAGCAGGGCCAGTTCTAGAGGCTTCCACTTGGCCTTTCCAACCATAATAGCCCTCACTCCATGAGTCAGGGATCCAATGGGGGGATTCTGCCAGTTACTGAGTATGTCTATTCCAATTATGCATTCTGGAACTGGAGAAATAGCCACAGAATGGGTCCGGGGACCCACTGGACCCACTGTGAGACAGACCTGAGATAAAACTCCATCAATCACCTGACCTCCATAAGCCCCTACTCTGACTGGTGGACCACAGTGACGTTTTGGGTCTCCTGGAATTAATGTGACTTCTGAGCCAGTGTCTAATAATCCCCAAAATGTCTGATCATTTCCTTTTCCCCAATGCACAGTTACTCTGGCAAAAGGCCATAGGTCTCTCTGGGGAAAGGTGGGAGGAAGATTAACTGTATAAATTTTTGGCAGCTTAACAGGATCCTTCCCCAAGGGGACCTGGCCTTCCCCTCATTCAAGGGGCTCTGGATCTGTAAACTGTCTCAAGTCTGGGAACTGATTAAGGGGCCGTGATTCTCTGCGTCTGTAATTAGAGTTAGGATTTTGTTCACTTGACCTAGAACTCTTCTGCTTATACAGATCCAGAAGAAATTTAGTAGACTGCCCATGTATTTCACTTCTGGGTACCCCATGATCTATTAGCTAACGCCATAACTCCATGTGACTCAGACTATTCTGTGTGCTGTTTTGAATCTGTCTTTCATTGCGGTAGCCACGCCTACCTTAATTAACTGCCGATACTTGACTTTTACCAGGCCTTGATCCGATCATCCCCATAATATTTAAGGATTCCAATTCCATTACAGCCCCCCCTACAGTAATATCTGGACTGCAGAGAAGAGCAACCACAGAGCTCTTCAGAGAAGATGGAGTTAGTCTTACAAATTTATTCCTCACAGTCCTGGTTAAAGGTGTGTCCTCTGGACATTCCTGGGGTGGGTGGGCAGGTCTCAAGTGGTAAATCCATTCTAGCATTCCAATCTCTCTAAGCCTTTGAATCCCCTCATCTACTGTATACCACGGCAAATCAGGCATCTCAAAATCAGACATGCTAGGCCATCGTTTGGCCCATGCTTCAGTCAGCCACCCAAACAAACTGTTAGAGCCCTTTCTAACCCCTCGAGCTACAGCGTTGAATCCAGAATTTCTGCTTAGTGGGCCCATATCAATAAATTCAGCCTGATCCAACTTTATATTCCTTCCACCATTATCCCATATCCTTAGTATCCATTCCCACACATATTCCCCTGATTTCTGTCTATATAAGTTGGAAAACTCATGCAGTTCTTTCAGAGTATAACATACTTCCTCATGGATCACACTTTGTATTTCACCTTTGGGGGGTTGTTGTGATTTTAATCTAGTAATGGGCCTCGAAGACAAGAGGGGTGGGGGGTCTGGGTAAGGAGAAGGATTAGAGATGTCTTGCAGGCTACTGACCTGAGGGCATTCCTTTGCATTTTCTTCTGGTGAGACAGCATTATTCTCTTCAGGCAAGGGTTGGAAGACAGATTCCTCAGGGCAGACTGGAAGTTGGACCATGCATGCTGGAGATTGGTTGGTACCTGCCTCTGGGCTGGGAGGAGATCCAGACTCCCTGGGGCAGGCCAGAGGCTGGGCAGTGCAGGCTTCCATTTGGCTTGTACCCACCTCAGGGCTGGAAGGAAGTCCAGACTCCCTGGGGCAGGCTGGAGGCTGGATGATACAAGGTTGAGAAGGTGTGGTCTCCACAGGGCAGGCCATCACAGGTTTATCTGGTAAAGTCTCAGCAGAATTTAGGGTTTCAATGTCCTCACCAATATTATCATCATCCCATATGTCTCCGTCCCAATCCTCGGGGTTCCACTCCTTTCCAATCAATGCCCTCACTTTAATTGCAGAAACCCTGCGAGGTTGAGATTTTAGTTTCCTCTGTAATTCTGCTACTCGTACAATGAGAGACTGCATTTGATTCTCAGATATCTCAAGTCTGTGGCTACAGGAGACAAGATTTTCTTTCAAGGCACACGTGGAAACTTTCATATCATTCATGCGGCATTTAAGTTTCAAAATTGAAGATTTAGCTCATCCCTTTCTTTTGTAACTGTATCCAGAATATCTAGGAGGAGCCAGCCAACATCATTATATTTTTTTACTCCACAAAATTCTGTTGAAGTGTTGAAAACACTCTCACCTATATCCTTGCTTCTTATAAGCATGGAAGTAGGGGAATCCAATAATGCTATTTTGCGTATCTCTATTGCCAGCTCACGCCATGGACTGCTAGCAACCTCATTATTGGAAAGGGAGTCATTAGTACCCGTGAGTCCAATTAGAGTGGAGAGCCACCTCAGACATCCCATGTTTAAGACTCTGTTCCTCAAGAACCACTCCCGGTACCAGCTGTATTAGTCGGGGTTCTCTCGGGAAACAGAATCAGCAGGAGATATCTGTGAATAATATGGAACTCTAAAAGAGTCTCTCACGTGACCGTGGGGACGCACAAGTCCAGGTTCCTCAGGCAAGCTGCAAACCAGGGGCTCCGATGAAAGGTCGTTGATGAGTCTCTGGGAGAAGTTGCCTGTCCAAGGATGAGATGGGAAATTCTCTCTGAATGTTGAAATCACTTCCACTTTTAAGTCATTCAACTGATTGGATAAAAGCACCACCCATTGATAATGTAATCTCCCTGATTGATGCAGATGTAATCAGCCATCCATGCAGTAAACTCACTGGTGATTGAAGTCCATAAATGCTCTTGTATTACAATTAGCTCAGTGCTTGCTGGAACAAACACCTGGACACAGCTACTTGGCCGAGTTGACACATTAGCCTAACCATCACAGGAGGAAAGGCGGAGGATGTTAGGTATATGAGAGTCTCCTGTATTCTGTGTGTGCCTTTGCTGTGACCTAAAACTTCTTTGAAAATAAAATGAAAAATAGTGAGACACTGGGGATTGAGAGGGGGAAGGTGCCATGGTACAGACTGGACACCAGATATTACAGAGATGAAAGGCAAAAGGTCAAAAATTTTAAAAATATTTTTCATTTTTTAAATATCCCAATCTTTTTATTTCATTTTTAGTATTTAAAATTTTTTAAATGTATTTTCTCTCTTACATTTAAACTTATCAATATTATTTCATTTTCCTCTTAAATGTATTCAGCTGTTGTCATGGCTTCATCTTTGAAGAAGCTTTGGATCACAGAAGGGTTACAAGGGGAGGGGGGAGGATCATTGGTGTAGGGTGTAAGGGATGGGAGATGCATAGTAGGAAGTTCACCTGAGCATAAATACAAGGTATATAAAAATGTTCAAATGTTCACAGGGCATTGTCACAGTAGATGGAGAATCAGACAATAAATGAGAGAATACTGAATTACCCTTCTGGAGAGCTCTGCCACATTCTCTAAGGGAACATCAACAATCCCCCAAGTGCAGGGGCAGTGACTGGTGAAGGAGGATGATCCATGATGTGCCCTTGATATTGATGACTAGCCTTATGTGTCCTTGCTCTTGAAATTGAAACTTAGCCTATTCTTGTGGCATGCCTAAGGGTTGCCTCTTGAGAGCCTCCTTGTTGCTCAAATGTGGCCTCTCTATAAGCCAAACTCAGCATATGAAGACATTACTTTCTCCTCAGCATGGGTCATGACTCACAGTGATGAGCTTCCCTGGCACCAAAGGATTGATATCAAGTGCCAACTGGCAATGCAACTTGAGAAAGACCTTGAATAAAAAGGGGAAAAGTTAAAGACAAATGAGTTTATATGGCTAAGAGTCTTCAAAATGAGTCAGGAGGTCATCCCAGAGGTATCACTTATGCACATCTCAGTAAGATCTCATGGTATTCCAAAGTGGATATCACCCCAAATAGTGGGGCTCCTGAGGGCTCTGAAGACACCCAGGTCCTGTGTCAGGGTGGATAGCTCCAGAGTTTGGTGCTTTGCTAGTGGGTCCTACTTTGGAGTTTGTGCTCCTGAGAGTGACAGAGTTGGACTCAGCTAAGTCTTCCCTGCACATGGTTTATCTGTCCCTTCTATTCAAACCTATACTTGGTGCTGGAGTTTGTAGGTGTACATCCAGAGACTTGAATCTTTGGGCTGTCCATGTGCCAGCTGGGCCCAGAACCTCAGTGGACCAACAACTCCTACTCTACAGCTCATTGGATTCACCCAGGACAACTGGCAGGGAGATGATGATGGACAACGGCCATTGCAGCGAATGGAGAGTCTACAGCTGCAGGCAGGATAATCCCATCCATCTTCCCCATGGGATATAAACCCCCTCTCAATTGGAGTTGAAGTGGATGTCACCATCCAGATTCCTCAGGATGGGGGAAGAGCTATGGACTAGAGTGGACTTACTGATATTCTGCTATAGACATATTGTGATTCAAGCAATGGAAGAAATTACAACATTGATGTGGAACCAGTGGCCACTGGAGGCTGGGGCAGCAGGGAGTGGGAAAGCAGTTGTAGTACAGGGGCTTTTACAGGACTTGGGAATTGCCCTGAGTGACATTGCAATGACAGATATAGGCCATTTTATATCATCATATAACATGCAGAACTGTGTGGGAGAGAGTATGGTCTACTATGTGAACTATGGTCCATGCTTAATGGCAAAAACCCAGGATGTGTTTATTGATTGCAATTAATGTGCCACACTAATGAAGGGTGTTTATGTGGTAGGTTTTGGGAAGTGTGGGAGGTGGAGTTTATGGAAACCCTTATAATTTTTGTGTAACATTTATGTACTCCAAGTATCTTAAAAAAAAAAAAAAAATAATGGCCATTCAAAAAATACATAAAAAATTAAATAAATATAGTCAGTTTGTATGTGTAAATAAAAAAAAGGTTGGCATAATGTGGTGGGAGATGTGGGAGGTGGGGAACATGGGAATCCCAGTGGGTTCCATGTAATATTTTGGGTAATCTAAGCACCTCTTAAAATATATGTGTATATATATATATATAAATAACATTTTTGTAAGCAAATACACATATATGCATATATATTTATATATCATTTTGCAAATGTTTGTATGTATTGTGAGAATTTTGATTTTTACCCATAATAAAAAAATTTAAAAAAAAGAAAAAAAATGTATAAAACACTTTTCAGCATAGAGGAATGTTTAACAAATCATTTTTTGGTACATTGTTGTTAGTATTGTGCCCTAGGGATATACTATTTCTCTCACCAGAAGAGTATTGTTAAATTCTGTCATGGTGGTCAAGGCTGCACATAAAGACTGCATTTGCAAAGCAATTTATTGAGTCTTCTCTTCATATCCTCATCCATAGTCTCTAAAGGATTCAGCATATGCATAGCCACATTATACGGTAATTTTCAAAGGACATTTTTCTCAGGGGTGTGGTGAGGATAAGCTAAAGTAGACAGCAATGGCTATGCCATAGCACAACACCACCACTCACAGGAGGCTGCTATAGGAGGTAAATGTTCTGTTTCCCCTGTGTAGAAGTGACCTTGAGAATGGTGGAGAAGAAAAGCACAAAAGATAATAGTGTGCAAATATAACTTGTGAAAGCCAAGAGAGCTCCTACAGTATAGATGGACATCACACTGAAGGAAGTATCAGAGCAGGAGAGCTGCAGGAGTGGGCTGAGATCACAGAATAAATGATGGACAACATTGGAAGCACAGAAGAAGAAACATGGCATTCGGACAGTGTGTAGGAGGGCATGTATAGAGGTCACAACCCATAGTCCAGGCATGAGTTCACCACAGAAGAGAGGATTCATTATAGACTTGTTATTCATTATAGACTTATTTCATAGGCCATCATTCAGAGAAGGAAGTTGTGCATATTCACAAAAGAAATGAAGAAGAATTGCTGGGTGATACAGCCTGAAAAAAGAGATGGTCTTGATATCTGTCAAGGTGTTCACAACCATTTGAAAGATGGTGTTGGAAGTTAAAGAGATGTCCACAAGCCAAGTTTCTACAGGGGAAATACATAGGGTAATGGATGTGAGCCAATTGCTAAGATGACTAAGATGACTAGCATGTTGTGCATGCTCCCTGATAAGATGACCAAGTACTTATGGAGGAAGATCACAGGCAGGAATCATTACTTCTCTGTGTTGGAAAATTCTAGAATCACAGATGACCATTATAGTTCTCCTTTCCATCTTCCCAATAGAGCATTTGTGGAATAGTCAATTGTGGAATCCTGTAATGTCAAATCTCTTGTTCACAAGGTCACAAGATTTTGTGTGTTTTTGTGTATATGTTATAAGGGATTATCAAATCCCTTGCTGTCCTGCATGTTTGCCAAGTAGAGCTTGTATTTGTGTTACTCTGCCTATATACATAATATTCAGTTTCATTCAAGAAAGAATGATATTTCATCCAAATCAAAATACAATTTTAACTAATGGACATTTGTTCTTATAATTGAGTCAAGTAGATTGCTATGCCCACAGTATTAATGCAGCTATCTAACTTTTAATTTTAATTAATTAATTAATACTCACAGTCATGCTTTTTAATCTTACCTACTAGAAATATTTGCATTTTATAATTATCCCTTAAATCACAAGTTTATATGCATATTGTCAGATTTCCTTAATTCAGCTTTCTTTCCCCATGGTAGAATAAAATTTTGGTATCTAAAATCACAAGCTTGCCTTTTTTCTTCTGTTGAATATTGTTTCTATGGTCTCCTACTGACCACTTGATGAAAGGCCCAGGCTGGTGTGTTAAGTCAATTACAGCCCAGATATTGTGGACTGGATTTTCAAGTGCTGTCACCATAACAGCTCATATGCATTTCTTTTGTGGAGAAGATAACATTATCCATCCAAACACATCAAATTCTCCATTTAATATCTTTGTGCTCTACAACTTCTCACTGGACTCCCAATCAAAATATCTGGGAGATGATTTGTGAGACAATCAATAAAATTTTTTGACTTCTGCATCATGTTGATTTTTCCTTCTGTAATTGTCAGCAGAAAGCATAACAATTAATCTATAATTTATGATAGTAATCAAGTTCTCCAATTTTTATGATTTTCCTGGAATTTTATTAATTTTGATTTATATCACCTGCTTTTGATATATTAATATTAAATTCTGTAATTGCCTTCCACTAGGTAACATCTTGTCACCTGAAAGTTTCATGAACTAAACTTTATATTTTGCTTTCTGTTAATCCATTGTTATAAAAACCATTTTATATGCTACAATGCAGGGAATTAGTCATTAGATATCTCCTAACTAAAATTTAAAAATGTGAATGCATACTTTATTGGTTGTGAAATTTTGGCACCTACTTTGTTCCTCCCCTCTAAGTACTTGTTCACAAGAATAATGGAATTGTGCACTGAATAGATTCTTCGGCAAGGGAATAAAAGTTGAAGAGTGAGATAAAATTAATAATCATATAATTCAGTATTATTCCTTCTTTTTCAATCTGATGAATTATTGACTTTTAAAATTTTTTTCCTTTTCAGCCAATATTTCATGCCTTTTTGCACTAACTAGAGCTTCTAGCAAAATTTTGAATAGAAGCAATGACAATAGAAATCCTTGTATTGTTTTTTTTTCATTGGGATTAAGGCATTCAAAATCAAACATGATGTTAGCTTTGGTATATATAGAATAGAAATTTAACTTTTTCAAATGACTTTCTTGTGTTTCCTGAGATGATCACATGCTTTTTCTTTTTTGTTTCTTTTTATGGGTTATTACATTTATTGTGTATATGATTTTTAATATTAAACCACCGCTACACTCCTTGGGTAAACCCCACTTGGTCATAGTATACTGCTATTCTTATATATTGTTGATTCAATGTGATAAAATTTTGTTTAGAATATTTGCATCTGTGTTGAAAGTAATAAGTCTGTAATTTTTTCTTTTCTTTTCTTTCTTTTTCAATTTTTTGCAATATTTTGAATATATTAAATTTAGGGTTAAATATAGTCAAAGTTCCCTTAAACTGGGGGACCTGGGAAAACTAAGTTTTCATATATACTATTTTTACAATATAAGTAACATACTCAATTCCACACAATCTATTTAGTACAAATCTATGATTCAAGGAAAATTTTGACTCTAAATCTGTGCTAACTTCAATTTATCCATGTATAGGACTTCAATTGAGATGTAGAGTATTGAATGCAGACAGTGGGATTTTAAAAAGTGGATAATAAAGAGATGAGGAAAGATAAATAAAATGTAAAGTAAATGCAAAAAATAAAAAATAAATAAAAGAGGTAGTGGACATGGCAAATGTGGAGATTTCTCCTCTGAGGACTAGAAAGCTCATTGAAACAGTCAAAAATTGCTCACAAGTTCTTTCTTTTAACTTACCCATGTTAGTTGTTACCTTGTTTGCTTTCATACACTTTAGAAAATAGTGCTTAGGATACATGACTCACATATCCCACTGGACATATGCACATTTCTATCTTTCTACATATGCAAGAATTTAGTTTTCCTGTGTTGCTGTAATCCAGGATAAAAGGTTAGAATTCAGGTCTATAGATGTGAATGATTCTCCTCAGAGGGTCTTGAATGTCTCTGTTCATCAGAATAGAGACCAAGTGTTATAACATGAGGATAACCAGGGTATAAAAATATTGACACTACTATCTCTTCTCTACTGAGGACTTGACATTTGGTTGTGCATACATGAAGAGCACTGTCTCAAAGAGTAAATGACTACCACAAGGTGGTATAAATGGGTGGAGAAGGTTTTTGGTTACTTGCTAAAGCAGATCTTCAAAATGGCTGTGACATTGTGCATAGAAGATAAAGCTGATGAAGACTATGACTATGACAATGAAGTCTCACACACCTAAAAGTTCCATGTGATTGATTGAGTGCAATGTTTGAGCTGGACAAGAATAAGAGTGAAGGCAAGTAATGGAAGAAGTCAGTTATTTCATTTCTACCACAAAACAATAGCCTAAAGGTCATGGAATTGTGTATTGCCACAAGCAAAGGACCACAGACATGGTTGTGTATGATCATCAATTATAAAAGGGATTTACAAATGGCAATGAAATGGTATTATACCATAGTAGACAAAAGAATGTGCTTAGAATAGTAAAGTAAAAGAGGAGAAAGAACTGACAGGCATAGCCAATGCAGGAGACCTCTTTACTCCCTGCTAGAAAATTATTCAATGTATGGGGAGCAATAGTAGAAGAATAGCATACTTACAGAAGAGAGAAGCTTCAGAGCAGGAAATGGATGGGAGCATGCAGCTAGGAGACTACAATAATGATCCCAATCCTACCAAAGTTCCATGCCAATAAGAGAGCATACAAAATCAGAAAGACCACCAGGCTCTTCAAAATCCTCTTACTGTGGACTCATTTACCAAAGTGGATAGATTTACTGTATTATCTTTCAGTACCTCCTTGTGATTTGTTTAGTGGTTTGACAATAATCTTGCTGATACCAATTAGAATGGCCAAATTCCCTCAATAACATTATAGAAGATACATGTAAATAGTACAATTCAGTAAAATAGTTGGAATTATTCTGGAAACAGAAAATTGAAAAGATAAATTATGAACACTCATATTTTATTCCAATGTCCTCTTCATGTTACTATTACACCATTCTGTAATGAGTTTATCATCAAAATGTTTGGATGAGGAAAGTTTAAACAAAGTGCCTAATATCTGAGTATCTCAGAGGTGATTTAACAATCTAAGTCCCTGCAGCTCTAAGGTCATATGGAGTACTTGTCTCTTTCCTTCTCTTCTTCCTTCCATTCACTGAATTTTCTTCATTTTATCCCATATCCCCTTCCTCCCTCCCTTTATTGATTTTTGTTTTGCTTCTTCTATTTCTGAACTGATTATATATTCATTAATATCTGATATTAAATAGAGCTGAAAGAGATGGAAAGAAAGTTATGCTCTAGAAATTTCTCATAACCACATAAAAGTAAAGGAAATTTTCATTCCAAATTGTTTAGCATTTAGGCTATTTATCTATGGTTTCAAAATTGGACTAAATAATACCCATTACATTTTTAATGTGATTGAATTTTTAAAAATATTATAAAAATAAAAATGCTTATGGATTTTGGTCAATTAAATTCTGTACACTGCATGTATTTGTATGTGTGCATGTGCACACATACATACACAGAGAGGGGAGTATTTCACTGTTTTTCTTTTAATTTTAAGATATAAATGAGAATAATTAAAAAATACTAGCAATACTACCATTTACACTTCATATATATGGATATAGATATAGCAGATACAGAGAGGCAGTGTTCACTTCTCACCAACTTGATGAGATAGATAATGACCCTTGCATTTCATAGATGAGAAAATTGAGGTAGACTGGGCTTAAGGTTACTAGTCCAGGCAATGAAAAACCCCGAAGCCAGCTGTCTGATTCTGAGGCCATGTGCCTAAACATCACACTTTTCTGCCTCCTTAAAAGAAGTGTGAATCTTCCATTTTTACATGCCACTTGTTTTATTGGCATATATCATCATATATCTATATCTTCAGAAAACCTTGTAAAGACCTTAGATAATTAAATACAAATGTATATTTTTCTAGTTTCTAGAAATGTGCTCAATAGCCTGGAGTCTCATTTTGCCACAATAAATGGGAATATTAAGTGTCTTATATGACTCAATGATATGATGAGTGGTACATGAAAAATAACTACATATTTTAAAGCAATGGAAATTATAAGCTGACACACCTGAAAAAATTTACAAAATCAAGATTTAAAACATGCACAAATTTAAAATGCATAACATTAGGTTAAGGCCTATCCATTTCATAGTTCAATGTTGTCCTCTGAGGTTATTTTCAGAATCTCTCTCTCTCCCCCCCCCATATGTCTGTCTAATTCTGTGTGTGGTTGTGTGTATATGTGTGAGAGTGTGAGTGTGTGTGTATGAATATATATATATTCAATAGTACATTATCACATATCTGATGGTACTGCATTTGGAGGCATTCTATTTACATGGTTCCTTTTAGATACTTCTCTCTGAATACTGTAGCTAATAAATTTAAACTACATCAGAGATTTTGGAATATCCCTGAGTATTTTATTTGATATGTCCTGTGTGATCACTCTTAATTTGTACAATGTCTCTTTAAAACAATTCTGAAAAAGGCAAAAGTTTTGTCACCTCAAATAGAATATGCCATGTCATCTGACAAAAAGACAGTTTGCCCAGAATAAACTATGAGTGAATGACTGATTGAAATTCAAATGGAGAAGTCCCCAAAACAAAGGTTTAGAAAAAAATCTATGGAAAATAGCTTTAGGCAGAGAGGGGCAAGATGGCATTGGTTTAGGTGGCCAATCACCTTCTCTCTTGCAGAAGATAGCTGATTGGGGACAGGATCCTGCCCAAGTGGTCTGTTCTGAAATCCCACTGAGTGAGGACCTTAGAGACATTGATCTGGAGGGAGCTGGACAGTGAGGTGGATTGCTCGGGTTAAAATCATGAGTTTTCCTCAGCTGGAAATCATGTACGCAGATGGCTAAGCCTCACCCTCAGGGCAAAGGACTAGGTTGAGCCCTGACTCCCACTGGCAACCCGGTGAGAGAGCATTCTCTGAGAGTGGGAGGGTTCTGGCAGATGGTGGAGAGGGGTTTCCTTACTGTGGGTTTGGCTGCTTGGGCCCCCTAGCAGCTTTTGGGAGCAAACCAGCTGGCTTGAAGTAGTATGAGGCTGAGGGGAGAGATGAATCTGCTGAGGAAGCATGATTTACCTAACCGCCATGGGACACAAAGGCTTGGCTCAGGAGGGGACGGAGCCAGCCACTTTTATAGGTCTGTGCTGAGTAACAGAGTTTCAGCTCCCCTGGGAGAGTCAGGCAGTAGGAAGTGTTTGATAAGTTTCCAAATTGAAGACCTAACTGCACACCAGGAGGAATTGGAAAAATAACAACAATAAAGTAACCCCAAAGGAAGCAGAAAGAAGGAAATAGCAAAGATTAGAGCAGAAATGTATGAAATAGAAAATAAAAAAGCACTAAATAAATAAACAAAACAAAAAGTTGGTTCTGCTTTTGACAAACCCTTAGCCAGACTAATAAAGAAAAATAGCAGATGCAAGTACACAAAATAAGAAATGAAGAAGGGGATATCAGTATTGACCCTACAGAAATAAAGAGTATCATAAAAGGATACTTTGAAAATTATATGCCAACAAGAATGATAATTTAGAGGAAATGGACAATTTCCTAGACACTCACAAGCAGCCTACATTAATGAAAGAAGAAATTGATGAACTCAACAGTCCAATTACAAGTAAAGAGATAGACTCAGTCATCAAAAACCTTGCAACTAAGAAGAGCCTAGAAACAGATGACTTCACAGCTGAATTCTACCAAACATTCTGGAAAGAGCTAACACCAATTCTACTTAAGCTCTTCCAAAAAATAGAAGTAGAAGGAATACTACCTAACTCATCCTATGATGACATCATTACCCTAATACCAAAGCCAAAGATACCACAAGGAAGGAAAATTACAGACCAATTTCTCTAATGAACCTAGATGCTAAAATCCTCAACAAAATACTTGCTAATCACATTCAACAACATATCAAAAGGATTATACACCATGACCAAGTGAGTTTCATCCCTGATATGCAACGATGATTCAACATTAGAAAATCAATGAATGTAATACACCACATAAACACATTGAAAGAAAAAAATCACATGATCATCCCTATAGATGCAGAAAAAGCATTCGACAAAATACAGCACTCTTTCCTCATAAAAACACTACAAAAGATAGGAATAGAAGGAAACATTCTTAACATGATAAAGGGTATATATGAAAAACCCAAAGCTAACATCATCTTCAATGGTGAAATCCTAAAAGCCTTCCCTCTGAGATCGGGAACAAGACAAGGATGCCCACTATCACCACTCCTATTTAACATTGTTTTAGAAGTACTTGCTCGAGCACTGAGGTAAGAAAAAGTTATAAAAGGCATCCAAATTGGAAAAGAAATAAAAATTTCATAATTTGCAGGTGGCATGATCCTATATGTAGAAAGCACTGGAAATCTACAACAAAGCTTCTAGAACCTATAAAGGCGTCACAGGTTATAAGGTCAAAGCTCAAAAATCAGTAGCCTTTATGTACACCAATAAAGAGCAATCTGAGGAGGCAATCAAGAAAAAAATACCACTTACAATAGTAACTAAAAGAATCAGATACCCAGGAATAAATTTAACTAAAGGTGTGAAGAACTTATATACAGAAAGCTACACAACACTGCTAAAGGAAATCAAAGAAGACTTAAGTAAATGGAAGAATTTTCCCTGTTCATGGATAGGAAGACTAAACATCATCAAGGTGTCCATCCTATCCAAACTAATCTACAGATTTAATGCAATCCCAATAAAAATCAACAGTGTATTTTTTAATGAATTGGAAAAACTAATTACAAAATTAACAAAGACATATTGAAAAAGAAAAATGAAGTTGAATGTATCACACTACCTGACTTTAAAACATACAACATAGCCACAGTGTTCAAAACTGTTTTCATTGTAGTTTTCAGTAACAAGGTCACCTTTGAGCATCCTGGAAGAAATGAAGTAGAGAGTCTACAAATACCTGAGGGAAGAGAGGTTCAGGCAAATGGACTCATAATAACATCATTGAGCAAAACTACTTACTTTGTGTCCTTTTATGTTAATGTTTTGCCTTACTTTATTTTATTAGAAATTGTGTCACCATGTTGTATATTGGATTTTGTATTGTAACTTACATGAAATCTTTTTTATTATTAGAAGAATTCATTCAGCATAGTAAAGATAAAATTAAATTTTCCCTAATATGTGAAATTTCAAAAAAAAACTGCATGGTAATGCACAAGGATAGACACATTGACAAATGGAATCGAATTGAGTGTTCTGATATAAATCATTGAATATACAGTCATATGATATTTGACAAGGCCACCAAGCCCACTCAGTTGGGAGAGAATGGTCTCTTCAACAAGTGGTGCATGGAGAACTGGATATTCATATCCCAAAGAATGAGAAAGAACACTATCTCGCACCTTTTACAAAATAAACTCAAGATGGATTAATGACCTAAATATAAGAGTCAAGACCATAAAGACCTTGGAAGATAATGTAGGGAAGCATCTACAGGATCTTGTAGTAGGAAATGGTTTCATGAACTCACACCCAAAGCATGAGCATCAAAAGAAAAAATAGATAAATGGGACCTTTTCAAAATTAAAAACTTTTGCACCTCAAAGGATGTTATCAAGAAAATAAAAAAGCAGCCTAACCAATGGGAGAAAATATTTGGTAACCATATATCTGATAGGAGCCTAATATCTGGCATATATAAAGAAATCCTGCACCTCAAAAATAAAAAGACTAACAACCCATTGAAAAAAATGGGCAAGTGACCTGAAAAGACACTTCTCCAAGGAAGAAATTCAAATGACTAAAAAGTACATGAGATCGCTAGGTTCCAAGGTGGTGTTAGTGTAGGAGGGCACACACTGCAAGCTCCCAGAGCAAGGCAGATTGTGGATGGGGTCCTGCCCAGGGGTCTGTGCTGTGCACATGTGGAGTGAGAAGCTTGGGACATCTATCTGCGCAGATCGATGGCATGGCTGGAACGGTAAAGATACGTGAGTTTTAAGCCTGCCTGTGGTGGTTGGCATGGACGGCTGAGCCCCGCACTTTGGGAAAAAACAAAAAACAAAAAAAGAGTTGGTTGGAGCCGTGAGTCCCAGGGCTCGAAAACTGGTTGACAGGGCCTAGTGGGAGAGGGCATTCTCTGAGGGGGGGGGGGCTCTGGTAAAGGGGCAAGAGAGTTTTATTTTCTGGGTATTTGGCTGCCTGGAGCCCTTTGGAACTTGGGTGAACAGAACAGCTGGAGTGAATCGGCATCCGGTGGAGGGGAGGGGTGAATCTGTTCGCGTAGGGAGTTGATTTGCCTAGCTGCCCAGGGATAAGCCCCGGGCCCCCATGGAGCCAGGAAGAGGGGTCACTCTCCAAAAGAGGGAGGGTTCTGGTGGAGGACAGGGAAGGGAATTTTTTTTTGCCATTGATTTGGCTGCCTGGACTTCCTCATGCCTTTGGGGAGCAGATAACCTGACTTGAAGCAGCACCAGGCTGAGAGGAGAGGCAAATCTGCTGAGGAAACCTGATTTACCCAGCAACCTGGTGATGCTGGGGCTCGGCTCCAGAAGGGGCGGGGTTGGCCGTCTTTAGCATTCAGCACTGACTAACATCAGAGCTCCAGCTACCCTGGGGAGTCCAGGAAGTGGGACGTGCTTGATTAATTTCCATGAGCCCAGCTACGGTCCCCTCCATGAGGGGGGTGGTCTAGAGGAGGACTTATTTTGGGTCCTGTATTTTTCCAAAAAAAGAGAGAGAAGGTCACTTCAATAAATGAAAAATAAATTCTTTTTAATTTAGTTTAATAGCTAAAAGCTGCTTCAGGACCTGCATATAGAACCCTGTGGGGAAATTGATTGATAAACACAAGTAGGCAGGAAGGATCCACGTGGACCCTAGGGGAATCATTGACCCCCCTTAGCTCTGTTTGACTGCTTGCCTGTGTGGATCTTTGGTTTCTCTCTGTTTCTTTATGGTCTCTTGCTATTCTTATCTCTTTCCTCCACCCTTCCTTTTTCCTTCTTTTTTTTTTTTTTTTTAATTAGGTGCTGCCAGCCTGTCACTTCTTTACTGAGCTTCTTTTTCAGTAATTTCCCACTCGCTGTATATATTGACTCTGTATTACAAACTATCGCTTATCCTTCCTGCATCTTTCTGCCTTCTGTTTTCTGTTGTGGCTCTTAGAGACAACATTTTTTCATAGGCCCACAACTTAAGGGTGTCAATTTCTATTCCATCTATGTTGTTTTCTTTTTTTTTTTTTTTTTATTAGTATTAACTTTTTCCTTTCAGATCTTTCTTCACTATTTTTCTCCCTCCTCATAATTCTAGCCTTCTAAATCACTATATATATATTCCTCCATTTGTTTCCCCAGTCCATTGTAGGAACTCCATATTTTTTCCTAGTACTCTACACTGCCTACATGAGTTAAATATTCATTTTATTAAGTCTTATTTGGCCCCTCTTCCAACTTTTATCAATATTACTATTATCCTTCTACCTTCCGTACATCTTTTGATTCCTCTGGCCCTAATCTTTTTCCTTCAAGGGAACATAGAAAGAAGGAAGGAAGTGAAATGAGAAGAAAAAGGGTCAAAGAGAAAACTTAACACACACA
Source organism: Tolypeutes matacus (assembly GCA_026826555.1). Classification (NCBI taxonomy): domain Eukaryota; kingdom Metazoa; phylum Chordata; class Mammalia; order Cingulata; family Chlamyphoridae; genus Tolypeutes; species Tolypeutes matacus. The sequence goes on from JAKSZT010054332.1 coordinate 808,318, forward strand.
CAGAACCACCAGCTAAATAAAACTCTAGAGCAGAGAGAGAAGCTAATCAACTGAATAAACCCATCAAGATAAAATGATGACCAGAGGGCAACAAAAAATTACAAATGACACTGAGAAACAGGAAAATATGGACCAGTCCAATGAACAAACTAAAAACCAGGAAGTGATGCAGAACATCAAAAAACTAATCAAAGGTATCCAAACAAATATCATGGACCAACATAAAGAAGTAAAGGAAGAGATTAGGAATGTGAAGAAGACACTGGGAGAACATACTGAAGAAATTGCAAACATGCCTAAAAAGATAATGGATATGATGGTGAACAATGGCACAATCCAAGAAATAAAAAAGATGCTGGATTCACATAACAGCAGATTTGAACAGGTGGAAAAAAGAATAAGTGATGTGGAAAACAATATAGCTGAAATCAAAGAGATAGTAGAACGGATAGATAAAAAGATAGAAAAAATCCAACAGGGACTCAGGGAATTAACCGACAACACAAAATGCACAAACATATGCATTATGGGCATACCAGAAGGAGAAGAGAAGGGAAAGGGAACAGAAGGTGTGTTGAAGGAAATAATGGCTGAAAACTTCCCAACCCTATTAAGAGAGATGGATGTGCAGATCCAGGAAGCACAGCACACCCCAAATAGTATAAATCCCAACAGGCCAACTCCAAGACACATACTTGTCAAAATGTCCAATGCTCAAGACAAAGAGAAAATACTCAAGGCAGCAAGAGAAAAGTGAACCATCGCATACAAGGGAAGCACAATAAGATTAAGTGCTGATTTCTCAGCTGAAATCCTGGAGGCAAGAAGACAGTGGTATGACATAGTCAAAATACTAAAAGAAAAAACTTCCAGCCACGAATTCTCTAACCAGCAAACTGGCATTCAAAAATAATGGCGAGTTCAAAATATTCACAGATAAACAGAAATTAAGAGAGTACGTCAATAAGAAACCTGCACTTTAAGAAATACTAAAGGAATTTCTACAAGTTGAAAGGAAAAAACAAGGGAGAGAGAGTTGGAGGAGAGTTTAAAAACAAGTGAAAAGACAAAAAGAGAAACAAAACAACACATGTCATACATTAACCCAAAGAAAAAATGGCTGAAGTAAGAAATTCGTTACGAGTAATAACACTGGATGTTAATGGATTAAATTCACTAATCAAGAGATACAGATTGGCAGAATGGATAAGAAAATATGATCCACCTATATGCTGTCTACAAGAAACCTACCTTCGACCCAGGGATTGAAGGAGGCTAAAAGTGAATGGCTGGAAAACAATTTTACAAGCTAACAATAGAGAAAAAAGGGCAGGAGTAGCTATTCTAATATCAGACAAAATAGACTTTAAATGCAAAACTATTGTAAGAGACAAAGATGGACACTATATATTAGTAAAAAGGGTAATCTCTCAAGAAGAGAGAACAATCATCGACATTTACACACCAAATCGGGGTGCCTCAAAATACATGAGGCAAACTCTGGAAAAAATAAGAGGAGAAATAAATTCCTCTACAATTATAGCAGGGGACTTCAATACACCATGATCAACATTAGACAGAACATCTAGTTGGAGAATCAATAAAGAAACAAAGGCTCTCAACAATACATTAGAGGACCTGGACTTAATAGACATATACAGAACACTACACCCAAATAGAGCAGGATTTACATTCTTTTCAAGTGCACATGGATCATACTCCCAATTAGACCACATGCTAGGCCACAGAACAACTCTCAATGAATTCAGAAACATTGAGACTATACAAAGTAATTTCTCTGACCACAACGGAATGAAATTGGAAATCACTAAGGGCCAGAGAAACAGGTTAGGCACAAGGATATGGAAGTTAAACAACACACTCTTAGACAAACAGTGGGTCAAAGAGGATATCTCAAAAGAAATCAGTAACTACCATGAAACTAATGAAAATGACAACACAACATATCAAAACCTATGGGGTGCAGTGAAAGCACTCCTGAAAGGGAAGTTCATAGCCATAAATACCTATATTAAAAAAGAAAAAATAGCTAAAATTGAAGACCTAACTGCACACTTGGAGGAATTGGAAAAACAACAACAAAGTAAACCTAAAGGAAGTAGAAAGAAGGAAATAATAAAGATTAGAGCAGAACTAAATGAAAAAGAGAATAAGAAAGCACTGGAAACAATAAACAAAACCAAAAGCTGGTTCTTCGAGTATATCAATAAAATTGACAAACCCTTAGCCAGACTAACAAAGAAAAAGAGAGAACAGTTGCAAATACATAAAATAAGGAATGAGCAAGAGGATATCACTACTGACCCCACAGAAATAAAGAGTATCATTAGAGGATTCTTGGAAAAATTATATGCCAACAAGAATGATAATTTAGAGGAAATGGACAAGTTTCTGGAAACTCACAAACAGCCTAAATTGATGAAAGAAGAAATTGATGAACTCAACAGTCCAATTACAAGTAAAGAGATAGACTCAGTCATCAAAAATCTCCCAACTAAGAAGAGCCCAGGACCAGATGGCTTCACAGCTGAATTCTACCAAACATTCCGGAAAGAGATAACACCAATTCTGTTTAAGCTCTTCCAAAAAATAGAAGTTGAAGGAATATTGCCTAACTCATTTTATGATGCCAACATGACCCTAATACCAAAACCAAATAAAGATACCACAAGAGAGGAAAATTACAGACTAATTTCTTTAATGAACCTAGATGCTAAAATCCTCAACAAAATACTTGCTAGTCGCATTCAACAACATATCAAAAGGATTATACACCATGACCAAGTGGGTTTCACCCTGGGTATGCAAGGATGGTTCAATATAAGAAAATCAATCAATGTAATACACCACATAAACAGATTGAAAGGAAAAAATCACATGATCATCTCTATAGATGCAGAAAAAGCATTCGACAAAATACAGCACTCTTTCCTCATAAAAACACTACAAAAGATAGGAATAGATGGTAACTCTCTGAATATGATAAAGCGTATATATGAAAAACCCAAAGCTAACATCATTTTCAATGGTGAAATCCTAAAAGCCTTCCCTCTGAGATCGGGAACAATACAAGGATGCCCACTATCACCACTCCTTTTGAACATTGTCTCAGAAGTACTTGCGTGAGCACTGAGACAAGAAAAGGACATAAAAGGCAACCAGATTGGAAAAGAAGAAATAAAAATTTCATTATTTACAGATGACATGATCCTATGCATAGAAAGCCCTGAGAAATCTGCAACAAGGCTTCTAGAACTTATGAGGGAATTCAGTAATGTTGCAGGCTATATGATTAATGCTCAAAAATCAGTAGAATTTCTGTACACCAATAACGAGCAAATTGAGGAGGAAATCAGGAAAAAAATACCACTTACAATAGTAACTAAAAGAATCAGATACCCAGGAATAAATTTAACTAAAGGTGTGAAGAACTTATATACAGAAAGCTACACAACACTACTAAAGGAAATCAAAGAAGACTTAAGTAAATGGAAGAATTTTCCCTGTTCATGGATAGGAAGACTAAACATCATCAAGGTGTCCATCCTATCCAAACTAATCTACAGATTTAATGCAATCCCAATAAAAGTCAACACTGTATTTTTTAAGGAACTGGAAAAGCTAACCACAGGATGTATTTGGAGAGGTAAGAGGCTCTGAATTGCTGGGGACATATTGAAAAGGAAAAATGAGGTTGGAGGTGTCACACTGCCTGACTTTAAAACATACTACAAAGCTACAGTGATCAAAACTGTGTGGTATTGGCACAGGGATGGACCTGCTGACCAGTGGAGCTGAGTTGAGAGTTCTGATATAGATCCTCGCATGTACAGTCATCTGATATTTGACAAGGCCACAAAGCCCACTCAGTTGGGAGAGAATGGCCTCTTTAACAAGTGGTGCTTGGAGAACTGGATGTCCATATCCAAAAGAATGAGAGAAGAATACCATCTCACACCTTATACAAAAATCAACTCAGGATGGATCAAAGATCTAAATATAAGAGCCAAAACCATAAAGACCTTGGAAGATAATGTAGGGAAGCATCTACACAACCTTGTGATAGGAGGTGGTTTCATGAACTTCACAGTCAGAGCATGAGCGGCAAGAGGAAAAATAGATAAATGGGATCTCATCAAAATAAAAAACTCTGTACCCCAAAGGATGTTATTAAGAGAATAAGAAGGCAGCCTACGCAATGGGAGAAAATATTTGGCAAACATATGTCTGAGAGGAACCTAATATCCTGCATATATAAAGAAATCCTACACCTTGAAAATAAAAAGACAGGCAACCCATTTAAAAGATGGGCAAGTGACCTGAGAAGACACTTCTCCAAGTAAGAAATACAAATGGCTAAAAAGCACATGAAAAAATGCTCAACATCGCTTGCTATCAGGGAAATGCAAATCAAAACTACAATGAGATACCATCTCACACCCATCAGAATGGCAGCTACTAAAAAATCATAAGATTATAACTGTTGGAGAGGATGTGGAGGAATAGGAACGCTTATCCACTGCTGGTGGGATTGTGGTATGGTCCAGCCACTGTGGAGGACAGTTTGGCAGTTCCTCAGAAAACTAACAATAGATCTTCCGTATGATACAGCAATTCCACTGCAGGGTATATACCCAGAAGAACTGAAAGCAAAGACACAGACAGATATATGCACACCAATGTTCGTAGTGGCATTGTTCACCATTGCCAAAAGTTGGAATCAGCCCCGGTGCCCATCAACAGATGAATGGATAAGCAAAATGTGGTACATACACACAATGGAATATTACTCAGCTGTAAGAAGGAATTAAGTGCTAATACATGGAATAACGTGGATGAATCTTGAAGACTTTATGTTGAGTGAAGCAAACCAGGCACTGAAGGATGAACAGTATATGATCTCACTGATTTGAACTGAGGAAGGTGAGCGGTCTCTGAGAACCATCATCTGAAGAATAGGTTAACAAGGGAGAGAAAGAGAAAAGTAGGCTGTGAGCCATCACCCATATGGACCTAATCTATGGTAAAGGGATAGAGTATAGTTGCATATGGAAGGATAGGACAGATGGGTAGTGATATTGCTGGGTTTGGTGGTGCAGGGTTCACAGGAGGGTAGATTAGGAAGGGCAGATTGGAATACCCAAGGTATGTAACTATGAATCTTGTCATTCCATTAGTCAAGAAAGGGGAGTGTCATGTGCCCCTTGAGGAGGGGGAGAAATGAACAGAAAAGAACAAACGGGGTATTTAGTGGTCATGGGAAAGGTTTTTCATTACCTTACAGTAATGGACAGAAGACATGGTAAATTTCATCAAAACTTATTAAACTGTATCATCTAAATTGCGGGCTATACTGTAAACCATTGACAATGTTTAGTTGCTATATTTTGCTATCTGTATAACAGTTATAACAATGCTAACATCCAAAAAAAAAAAAAAAAAGGTTTTGATATGGGGTCGGGGAGGGGGGCTGGTTTGGTATCTGGGAGTCTCTGGTATTCCATGTGTGACTTTGCTGTAACCTGAAACTTCTTTGAAAATTAAGTGAAAAGTTGGGAGGCATTGGGGAGTGAGAGGGGGAAGGTGTCACGGTGCACTAGATATCTGATGATGTAGTGATAAAAGGAAAAAAGAATAATTTTTTTAAGGAATTTCTATTTTTTTTCCATTTTTTTGAATGTCCCAATCCACTAATTCTATTTTGTTTTGTTTTTTGTTTGATTGTTTGTTTGTTTGCTTGTTTTTCCTGAGTTTCCCTTTGTTTATCTCTTGCATTTAAGCTTATCATTGTTGTTTCTTTTTCCTATTGAGTGTATTTGATTATCATATGGGATACATGTTCAGGGAAGATTTAGATCACAGAAGGGTTACAATGGGTGCTACAGAGGATTATTGGTGCGGGGTGTCTGGGAGGGGGGATTCGTGGGAGTAAGTTCATCTGAATATACATGAAATATATACAGAATTGTACAAATGATCAAAGGGTGGGGCACTGTCACGGTGGGTGGACAATCACTCAATAAATGAGGGAATCTGAGTTCCCAGGCTGGAGAGCTCTGCCACATTCTCCAAGGGAGCAGCAACAGTCCTCTGAGTGCAGGGACAGTGTCTGTCAAAAGAGGATGGCCCACTAATGAGTTCTTGTTGTTGATAACTAGCCTTATGAGTCTTTGCTCTTGTAACTGAAACTTAGCCTGGTGTTATGGGGTGCCTAAGGGTTGGCACCTGAGAGCCTCCTTGTTGCTCAGATGTGGCCTCTCTCTAGGTCAAACTCAGCACATGAATGCATTACCTTCCCCCCAGCATGGGACATGACTCCCAGGGATGAGCCTCCCTGGCAACGAGGGATTAATACCAAGTGCCAACTGGCAACATGACTGGAAAAAGACCTTGAATAAAAGGGGTAAAGGTAAAGACAAATGAGTTCAAGTGTCTAAGAGACTTCAAAGAGAGTCGGGAGGTCATCCCAGAGGTAACGCTTACACACACCTCAGTAGGATCTCATAGAACACCAGGGTGCATATCACCCCACACAGAAGGGCTCCTGAGGGCTCTGGAGACACCCAGGTCCTGTATAAGGGCAGATAGCCTCAGAGACTGATGCCTTATCAGAGGGCTCTATTTTGGAATCTGTGCTTCTGAGAGTGACAGAGTTGGACTCAAATAAGTCCTCCCTGCACATGGTTCATCAGTCCCTTCTATTCAAACCTATATGTGATGCTGGAGTTTTTAGGTGTACTTCCAGAGACTGGAGCTTCTGGCCTACCTATGTGCCAGGTGTGCGTGGAATCTTGGTGGAGCTGCAACTCCTACCCTACAGCTCAATGGACTCATCCAGGTCACCTGGCAAGGAGATGATGATGGGTAACGGCCATCCCAGGGAATGGAGAGGGCCTGCAGCTGCAGGCAGGATAATCCCACCCACCATATCCATGGGATATGGGCCCTCTTTCACTTGAAGGTGGAGTGGACATCACCATACCAATCCCCTCAGGATTGGGGGAAGAACTATGGACTAGGGTGGACTTAATTGTATTCTGTTGTACACATATGGTGATTCTAGCAATGGAAGAAATTATAACAGTGAGGTGGAGCCGGTGGCCACTGGACACTTTCGGGGCAGAGAGGGGAAGTGCATTTGAAATACAGGGGCTTTATCGGGACTTGGGGGTTGTCCTGAGTGCCATTTTGGTGATGGATGTAGGCCATTTTAAATCAGCACACACCATTCAGAACTGTGTGGGAAAGAGTGTGGTCTGCGATGTGAACTGTGGTCTATGGTTGATGGCAGGGCCTCAGGATGTGTAGGTCCATTGAGGGTGATGCGTCACACTTATGGGGTTGTGGGAGATGTTTGTGTGGGATGTTGTGGGAGGTGTGGGAGGTGGGGAACATGGGAATCCCTGTGGTTTCTGTGTGGTATTTGGGTAATCTAAGCACCTTGTAATATATATATATATAAAATAAAAAAATATTAAATTAAAAAAAAAGAATATCCTTTCATGAATTATAACAAATATGCCATACTAATACTAGTTAGTAATAATAGAGTGATGTATGGGGGAAAAAACCTAGTGTAAATAATGGATAATAGATAGAACTATTTTAAAACTCTTTCACTATTTGTAACAAAGGTAACTATTGATAAAACATAATTCAATTATTTTTAAGAAATGCTAGCTTCATTTGTAACAAATGTTGCACACCAATGCAAGGCATTGGTTATGGGGTAGCGCACAGGAATCCTGTGTTTTATGCGTGATTGATTTGTAAACTCACAATTCTCTAAGAAATATATATGTATACAATAAATAAATAAATAAATAAATAAATAAATAAATAAATAATAAAAAGTACATGAAAAAATGCTCAACATCTCTAGCTATTAGAGAAATGCAAATGAAAACTACACTGAGATATCATCTTACATCCATTAGAATGGCAGCTACTATAAAAACAGCAGACTATAACTGTTGGAGAGGATGTGGAGGAATGGGAACCCTCATCCACTGGTGGTGGGACTGTGGAATGGTCCAGCCACTGTGGAGGACAGTTTGGCAGTTCCTCAGAAAACTAACAATAGATTTTCCATATGATCCAGCAATTCCACTGCTGGGTATATACCCAGAAGGATTGAACGCAAAGACACGAAAAGATATATGTTCACAGCGGCATTGTTCACTATTGTGAAAAGTTGGCCTCAACCCAGGTGCCCATCAACAGATGAATGGATAAACAAAATGCAGTACATATGTACAATGGAATATTATTCAGGTGTAAGAAGGAATAAATTGCTAACACATGGGATAACATAGATGAATCTTGAAGACCTTATATTGAGTGAAGCAAGCCAGGCATTGAAGGATAAACAGTACATGACCTCATTGATATGAGTTAAGGAAATTGAGCAGTCTCTGAGAACTATTGTCTGAAAGATAGGTTTAGAAAATGAGAAGAGAAAGTTGTGAGCCATCACCTATAAGGACATAATCAATGGTAAAGTGATAGAGTGTAGTTGCATATTGAAGAGATGGGACAGATGGGAAGTGATACTATTGGGTTTGGTGGTGCAGGGTTGACAGGTGGGTAGATTAGGAAGGGTGGGTTAGAATACCCAGGATACTTGGGGGAGTGACGGGAGATGGACCAGGCAAACACTTGGGATTTATGGGTATGAAGTTGAAAGTACAGAGATGCGAATGCTCTTATGGCAATATGACAAGGACTTGTCACTGCTTTAAGGTGTTGGTTGGGGGGGCATTCAGGAGAGGGCGCATTTGGGGCAGTCTTCTAGGGAGTGTGTGAGTGTTAATCCTTTCATAATGTGTTGTATCAGTGGGTGGTGACCCACACAATGAGCGGGAAAGAGATGGACTCCCATCTTTGGGAGGACTGATACACTCAGAATTAGACAGGTGGACATCTCTTAAGAGCAAGGGTGGTTCCTAATAGGGGAGGACAGACCAGTGTTGCATGTAACTATGAATATTGTCATCCAATGAGTCAAGCAAGTGGGTCATCATGGGCCCTAGGGGGATGGGGAGGGAGGAACAGAATAGATCAAACAGGGGTTATTTAGTGGTCAGTGGAAATGTTTTTCATTGCCTTACAGTGATGGACACAGGACATGGTAAATATCATCAAAATTTATAAAAGTGTATGATCTAATATGTAAACCATACTGTAAACCATTGACAATGTTTAGTAGCTTTGTTTCACTATCTGTATATCAGTTATAAAAATGCTACCATGCACATACAAAAAAGTTTTAATATTAGGGTGAGGAAAGGGGAAGGAGGTTAGATATATGAGAGTCTCTTTTATTCTGTGTGTGACTTTGCTGTGACCTAAAACTTCTTTGAAAATTAAGTGAAAAATAGTGAGACACTGGGGCATGTGAAGGGGAAGGTGCCACGGTACTGACTGGACACCAGATATTGCAGTGATAAAAGGCAAAATGTCCAAAAAATTTTTTTTTAATTTTTTAAAATTTTTTCCCATTTTTTGAATAAACCAATTCTTTTCTTTTATTTTATTTTTATTATTTTTTTAAGTTTCATGTATTTTACCTCTTACATTTAAACATCATTATTATTTCATTTTCCTATTAATTGTATTTGGGTATTGTATTGGCTTCATCGTTAAAGAAGCTTTGGATCACAGAAGTGTTATAACAAGGGTGGGAGAGGATCATTGGTGAGGGGTGTCGGGGATGTGGGGTGCATGGGAGGAAGTTCACCTGAACATACATAAAAGGTATATAAAATTGTTCAAATGCTCATGGGGCATGGTCACAGTGGGTGGAGAATCACTCAATAAATGAGAGAATACTGAATTCCCATCCTGGAGAGCTCTGCCACATTCTCCAAGGGAGCAGCAACAGTCCCCCAAGTGCAGGGGCAGTATCTGGCAAAGGAGGATGATCCACTGATGGCTTTTGTTATTGATGAGTCTTTGCTCTTGAAATTGAAACTTAACCTATTGTTATGGGGTGCCTAAGGGTTTCCTCCTGAGAGCCTCCTTGTTGCTCAAATGTGGCCTCTCTCTAAGCCAAGCTCAGCATATGAATGCATTACCTTCCTCCCAGCATGGATATGACTCCCAGGGATGAGCCTCCCTCACAATGATAGATCACTAATAAGGGCCAATGGGCAATAAGAATGGAAAAAGACCTCAGATAAAAGGTGGAAAATGTATAGACAAATGAGTTCATATTGCTAGGAGACTTCGAATTGAGACAGGAGGTCATCCCAGAGGTAACGCTCATGCATATCTCAGGAGGACCTTATAGGCTTCCAATGTGGATATCACCCCAAACAAAGGGGCTCCTGAGGGCTCTGAAGCTACCCAATTCCTATATCAGGGCAGTCAGCCCCAGAGTTTGGTGCCTTATCTGTGGGCCCTACATTGGAATCCTTGTTCCTGAGAGTGACAAAGTTGGACCCAAATATGTCTTCCCTGCACACGGTCCATCTGTCCCTTCTATTCACCTATATGTGGTGCTAGAGTTTATAGGTATACTTCCAGAGACTGGAGTCTTGGGCTGTCCATGTGCCAGCTGGGCCCGGATCTTGGTGGAGCAGCAACTCCTACTCTACGGCTCAATGGACTCACCCAGGACACCTGGTGAGAAGATGATGGTGGACAACTTCCATCCCAGGGAATGGAGAGAGTCTGCAACAGCAGGCAGGATAATCCCATCCATTTTATCCATGGGATATAAGCCCCCTCTTACTTGGAGGTGGAGTGGACATCATCTCAGACTCCTCAGGATTGGGGAAAGAGCTATGGACTAGAGTGGACTTACTGATATTCTGTTATAGACATATTGTGATTCAAGCATTGGGAGAAATTACAACATCAATGTGGAACCAGTGGCCATTGGATGCTTTGGGGGCAGGGTGAGTGAAAAGCAGTTGTAATACAGGGGCTTTTTGGGGACTTGGGAATGATCCTGAGTGACATTGCAATGACAGACATAGGCCATTTTATATCATCATATAGCATGCAGAATTGTGTGGGAGAAAGTGTGGTCTACAATGTGAACTATGGTCCATGCTTAGTGGCAAAGCCCCATGATGTGTATATCTATTGCAGGTGATGTGCCACACTAATGAAGGATGTTTATGTGTGAGGTTGTGGGAGGTGTGGGAGGTGGGGCATATGGGAATCCCTATATTTTTTATGTAACATTTGTGTAATCTAAGTATCTTTTAAAAAATTAAAAAAAAATTATTATTAAAAAAAAAAGGAAAGAAAAACTCTATGATGAAATAGAATTTCTGAACATCTCACGAAAATATATTCTTCAGGGTTACTTATTCATCCAGAGCTGATAATTTTTCCTGAGACTCCCACCTTGAACCAAAGCTAATGATTCTTCCTTGAAGTTTTCACCTTGAACACACAAAACATGATAATTAGCTTGGCTGAGTCAACCTTCCTGGGGAACTAGTGATCCTACAATGTTTGGGAGTTTTAAATCAAATCTCTGATTCCCTTATCTGGATTCTTTTCTTTTGGAGAAATTACCCTTATTCTTTCATCAATTGTTCCAATTAATTCTTCTTTTGTCTCAAAATAATTTCCTTCTATCTGTTTTGCATGTTGTACCTCCTGTAACCTTTCATTTTTATCATTTTAAAATCATTTTTGTTTCTCACCTATGAATGTGTATTATGGTATGTCAATCTGTTTGGTGTAGATGCCTTGAAAGTACCAATGAGGCAGATTTAATACCATATAGTATTTTGTTTTGTTTTGTTTATTTTTATTGGGCAGGAGAGTGGCATTATATGAAAATCTTGATTTTTATGTAATCAATAAAATTAATTGCTTATTAAAGGGTTTCTTCTACCTACAAACTTGTAGTATAGGATGGGCATAATGGCAAGAAGAAAAGACTCAAGACAGAGTTATTGGGTATATACATCAAATATTATGCTTCAAGAATTAATATATAACAAATTTAACTAATGAACAATTTAAACAAAAAAGACTGTTCATAGGATAAATTTTTAGGGATCTCCTATTTTTTTCAAAGGAAAGATTTTTTTACCCTTTCACTGTTAGATTGACATATTTTTAAAATAATTGGCTGACATCAGTTAAAAAGCACTACCTAATCCAACTATTAGAAGTTCTGCCTGTTCAAGCAATAAGCCAGGTTGGTCCTACTTCTAGCCTTACAATTACTTGAATATCTTCTGGTCCTTTTTCCTTTTTTCTTGCATCATCCCTCTTATAAATGCTTTGGGACTGCTGATTCTTTCAGTCCTAGAGTTGCACTGACTTCTTGGACTCTCAGCTTCCCAAAGGATCTTTGCTTTCTTCAGATGTCTGATTCCTGGGTTTTTCTCACTAGCCCCATGATGATTTATTTAGGTGGATACTCAGGAGGCACAAATATGAGGATGAGCTCTATGGTAGCTATTAGTTTTCTAGTTAGCTTAATGAGTCTCATGATTATCGTTCAAACACTTCATCAACAAAAAGTTTTGCAATATTCAAAAACCTTACTGCATTTTTCCAGCCATTATGCCTTATTTACATTTCCCCCCATTATCATGAAGAGTTCCTGTTTAGTCTTATAAATAGGCCAGGTGGAGGGAAGGAGGGATGTCTCTATGCTCAAAATACAAGTTGCCTACATGACTAGAACTGGAATACACAGTCATGTAAGAATAATCTATGTGTAACATGTGCTAGTGATTCATTTAGATCACTTAGAAAATCAAAACATACTTTCAAATGTTTTAAATTAAGTGTTCATTGGAACACATAGAGCCCAAGGATAACTGAAGTATGATGACAGTGAGGCTGGGCTGTTTCAAATTCTTCATTCACCAATTCTAAATTTCCTCAAGGCACGTCCTATTAACAGGTCATTTTATTAGATCATAGCAATGTTTTTACATCAGGGGAAAATAAATTTCACCATACAAGCTGTGCTAAATGTGTTTCAGGAACGTGATTTGCATGTGAAGTATAGGCCAATTCTGAGAATATGGAAAAAAATATGTAACTTTTAATAATACTTGTAAGGTTTGCAGTGTTATCTAATTTTTTAACAAGATCAGTTAAAACAAGCTTATAATTCAGTTTTGTATTTTATTTAGCTATTTAAAGTCTTGTATTAAATACATAAATATTAATTTCAAATGTCTCTTGATTACATTTGCAATTATTGCATTTGCTTTCTAAGGAAATCTAGATACTTGAATTAAATCAAACCTTATTCCACAGTACTACAAAACACCATTAAGAGGAATTCTTTTTAGTTAGACCACAGGTTCTTACTTCCTGAGATATGTCATCACTAGAGAGGACAGTCTATACAGACACTGGGACATGAAAACTAAGCCTTTATAAAAAGTCCTGGAGGAATAAGCCTCAAAATCATATATAAATATAAGTAACTTATGTAAATTCTCTTTTCGTTCTTTGTTTTAATATCATTGGTATATACCTTATTTTAATGGTCTCTAATCAATAAAATGATTTGTTACTACTACTTTATATGAAGCCTTCATTTATCCTTCCTTGTTTTTTTTTTTTTTTTTTTTTTTTTTTACTATACCTATGACTTCTTCTACAGCATTTTTAATCTTCACCCTTAAAGTAAAATTTAGTCTTTCCTTTCCACTTAGTTCAATAGCATTGAGTACTAGGTATTTTCTTGAGGTAAAGTTAATAATCAGCTTGTATGTTGTAATATGGTCACAATTGTTGTTAAAGGTAGAAAATGTCTGCAATAGATTGTGAAGCACTGCAGGCACTACAATGGGTGCTTAAACTCATTGGCCCTGTGACAACATTACCGTACAGACTTCCCCATGATCTATTATATGTCTATAGTAGAATGACACCAATCCACTCTAGTCCAACAAAAGATTGTGATTGTCCATAAAAGGGAGTCTCCAGGATCCTGCTCCTATTACTTTCATTGTCCATTCTGATTGTCTGGCTTGATGTCAGTCAGTCTTCCAGATGCCCTACCTCATGACTGCCATTGTCTCTCCCCAAAATAACATGAGGTTTTGGTGGGCAGACATCACATATCTCTCCATGCTTTCCATTCCATCAAGCCATCAGCCCAGCCACTGTTGATCCTGGGTCCTGGGCACTGACCATGGATACCCTCTGGCCAGTGATGTTCTCAGGTCTGAATCCAAGGTGAGTAGATAGTGATCATAGAGGAGTCAATACAAAAGTTGGGAAATATATCATATCTTTTTGTCATTGAAGCAATTATCTATGATTTTCCAGATTAATCCTTGTAAGAACTTGAACCTCCACAGAACTTAGACTCAGAGACAGGAGAAGAAGGTTAGCATAAGAAGGCATGTTCTGAAGGACTTGATCTGAATAGACACTGACTAGTCCAGCAGGTTCTGCTGAAATAAGTGGCATTCCTTGTCAGGAGGAAGGCTACTTGGGATAGAAATGAGCACTAGCTATATATATATACATGGAAGGTGATGAAGGCTCTTGTTTCAATTAACTATGTAGTATTTACTAATACTTAATGTGGGAAGTTCATAAAAAGTCAACAGTTTTGAGACTAAAAGAGAAAGATGATGGAGAAGGAAGCTCCAATATTTTATTCTCCTACATAAATTTTGAGAATCAAGCTGAAACTATCAGAACCAAATTTCTCAGAATTTTGGAAAAGAGTAAAATACTAACACCAACCAAAAGAATGCTGAATCAAGAAAACTTGAAACTTATAATGGATTGGACTGCATTTTAACACTTTTACTAGCCCTGACCCATACTCTCTCCAGCTCAAGCACCACAGTCTGTGAGATGTAAATCAAGATTTCTTTTTTTTTTAATTTTCACTTTTTTAAAAAGGATAGTTAGATTGCAAAAATGTTGCACACACACAAAAATAGGGATTCCCATATGCCCCACCTCCCACACCTCCCACAACCTACCACATAAACATACTTCATTAGTGTGGAGCATTAATTGCAATTGATAAGCACATCCTGGGGCTTTGCCATTAATCATGGACCATAGTTCACATTGTAGACCACACTCTCTCCCACACAATTTTGCATGTTATATGATGATATAAAATGGCCTATATCTGTCATTGCAATGTCACTCAGGACAAATCCCAAGTCCCAAAAAAGCCCCTGTATTACAATTGCTTTTCCTTCTCCCTGCCACCAAAGCCTACAGTGGACACTGGCTCCACATCAATGTTGTAATTTCTTCCATTGCTTGAATCACAATATGTCTATAGCAGAATACCAGCAAGTCCACTCTAGTCCATAGCTCTTCACCCCATACTGAGGAGTCTGGGATGGTGATGTCCACTCCAACTCCAATTGAGAGGGGGTTTATATCTCATGGGCAAGATGGATGGGATTATCCTGCCTGCAGCTGCAGACTCTCTCCATTCCCTGAAATGGCCATTGTCCATCATCATCTCCTGGCCAGTTGTCCTGGGTGAGTCCAATGAGGTATAGAGTAGGAGTTGCTGCTCCACTGAGTTTCCTGGCGCAGCTGGCACATGGACAACCCAAAGACTCAAGTCTCTGGATGTACACCTACAAACACCAGCAGCAAGTATAGGTTTGAATAGAAGGGACAGACTAGCTATGTGCAGGGAAGACTTAATTGAGTCCAACTCTGTCACTCTCAGGAGCACAAATACCAAAGTAGGACCCACTGGTAAGGCACAAAACTCTGGAGCTATCTGCCCTGACATAGCACCTGGTGTCTCCAGAGCCTTCAAAAGCCCCACTATTTGGGGTGACATCTAATTTGGAATTCTATGAGATCCTACTGAGATATGCATATGCATTACCTCTGGGATGACCTCCTGACTCATTTTGAAGTCTCTTGGCTATATAAATTCATTTGTCTTTAAAATTTTCCCCTTCTGTTCAAGGTCTTTTTCCAGTCACATTGCCAGTTGGCACTTGGTAGCAATCCCTCAGTGTAAGGGAGGCTCATCCACAGGAGTCATGTCCCAAGCTGGGGAAAGTAATGCATTCATATGCTGAGTTTGGCTTAGAGAGAGACTACATTTGAGCAACAAGGAGGCTTGCAGGAGGCAATCTTCAGGCACCTCACAAAAATAGGCTAAGTTCCAATTTCAAGAACAAAGACTCATAAGGCTAGTCATCAACATCAATGGCCCATCAGTGGATCATCCTCCTTCACCAGTCACTGCCCTGCACTTGGGGGACTATTGATGCTCCCTTAGAGAATGTGACAGAGCTCTCCAGGATGGGAATTCAGTATTCTTTCATTTATTGAGTGATTCTAAACCCACTGTGACAATGCCCCATGAACATGTGAACATTTTTATATACCTTATATTTATGCTCAGGTTAACTTCTACCCATGCTTTCCCATCCCTGACACCCCCACACCAATGATCCTCCCCCACCCCAGTTGCAACCCTTCTGCGATGCAAAGCTTCTTCAAAGATGAAGCCATTACAACAACTGAATACAATTAATAGGAAAATGAAATAATAATGATAAGTTTAAATGTAAGAGATAAAATACCAAAACAAAACAAAACAAAACAAAACAAACAAACTAATAATAAAATAAAATTAAAAGATTGGGATATTAAAAAATGAAAAATATAAAAAAATTTTTTTGACATTTTGCCTTTCATCGCTGCAATATCTGATGTCCAGTCTATATCGTGGCACCTTCTCCCTGTCATTCCCAATGTCTCACTATTTTTCATTTTGTTTTAAAAGAAGTTTTAGGTCACAGCAAAGTCAAACACAGAATACATGAAACTCTCATATACCCAACCTCCTCCCCCTTTCCTCCCCCCCATATTAATACCTTTTTATATGTGTATGGTGGCATTGTTATAACTGATATACAAATAGTGAAACATAGCTACTAAACATTGTCAATGGTTTACACCATGGCTTACATTTTAGACCACACACTTTTATAAATTTTGATGGCATTTACCATGTCCAGTGTCCATCACTGTATGGTAATGAAGAACATTTCCCCTGACCACTAAGTATCCCCTACTCCATCCATATTCCACTCCTCCTACTCCATCCCCCTGGGGCCCATGATGATCCCCTGGCTTGACTCGTTGGATGACAAGATTCATAGCTACACTCAACAAGAGGTCTTGACACACTGGTATGTCCCCCCATCAGGAACTGCCCCTGCCCCCGAGAGACCCCCACCCATTCATTTCTGTACATATTGGTCCTTTCAAAGATGGAAGCCCAACTCCTTCCCACCCACCATGTGGGTCTCCACCCACTGATACAACACACCATGACAGAGTGAACACTCACACACTCCATAGACGCCTGCTCCAGGTGTGTCCCACCCCGAATGCCCCTCCCCCCAACATCCAAACCAGTGACTCTTGTTATACTGCCACAAAAGCATTCCCACCTCTGCACTCTATTTGTATCAATTTATTATATGGAGCAGAAATAAAGTATGCTAAGCATTTTGAGACCTACTGCAACTAGTTCAGTGATTTTTTTCAGTCATTTTAAAGAAAACACAACTTTATGCTTACAACTAAACCTGATAAATGATGAGTCATTATTATTTTCTATAACATGAATATATCTTTTGCACAGTTATAGAGACTACAAAATTCATGATCCTGACTCTTTTGTTTACACTGAATAAAATTTATGGAGTCACTTCTCAGGGAGAATGCCTTGAAGTTTACACAACTATAATTAAATCTGGTTTCAGTCTTAATTATACTTTCAAGTCTAAATCTAATTATCTTGAGGGACTTCATTTCAGAATTACTTAATTTGTATATGCAGGAAACTTATAAGAGAGGTATAATATATTTAGCCTTAACCATCTGAACAATTCTGCTTATAGATTCTTTATACAATGGTTATTCCCTATTATTATTCCCTTTGTACAATGATATTCACATATGGGACTTCTCTTTCAGAAGAATAGAGGAATGGTGATTAAACCCTCTGGAGAAGCCAGTTTTCCCCCATCTCCTGATTGATAGGTATTCCTTGGCTATATTTTTGAGATTAGTTAAATTTGAAACAATGTTTAATACCAATAAAATCAGCATAGATAATTTGTTAACATTTACAAAAGAGATAGATTTAAAAAGTTTCATAGATTACTGGTAATTCAATATATTTTGAATTTTACCTTATAGTATAAATATATTTAATAACTATTATAATATATCCATAATATTGTGAAACTCCAATAAAATATTGTTCTAAGTGTTTGGACTAATACTGTGGCAAGAAGAAAATCATATAGTGTTTAAAATTACAGACAACAAATACAGACAAATCATGCAAAGTATTCACTAAATTAAAGTAGGATACATATCAAATATATTTTAAAAAGAAAGCAAGTACAATTGGTTGTAGCACAGGCTGGGACTCTCATCAAAATTGTATTAGAGAGATACTTTTACATGGTATATGACAGTAATGAAAACTACCCTTCTTATTTTAAGTTACTATGCTCACAGACAACTCTGGGGAAAGTAAACAATGAGCAATTTTCTGAAAATTCCTATTAATAGTTGCAAATCAGAATATGGGAGAAATTAGGAAGCTCCCAGGATCATTTTGGAAAAGAAGCTAAAAAAATATTTCACTATATGTATGCACAGATTATCAATATAGTCATGTGGGACAGGAGGGAGCATTTGGTGAGTAGAAAAAAGAAGTCAAATCTATGAAAGCAGAATCCCCTTTGACTTAATATAGGACATTTTTGGTTCACCTCAGCTGGAAACACACAACAGACCTTTACCTCCATGTTCTCAGACACTGTATGCTTATTTTTGGGGAAAAAAAGGCTAAACTGTGAAGATTTTATCAGTTTGATAGAGGTTACAAAATCTCCTGCTATGGCAAAGTAATTCAGAGGGAATTAAAATACATAGAGGTAATGAGCATATTTGTATGTGATGAGTGTAATAAAAGATGATGGCCAGGCATCTATTATTGCAATAATATTATTATTTTCATAGAATTTAACACTCAAAAGTTGGTAGTAGTAGGCACAATATGTGCAAAAGTTTACTACCTGAGATTTCTTGAAATATTGCAGAACCTAATTAATAGAATTTACATAAATCATGTTTCATCATGCTTTTGGTTTCAGTAACAGTTTACACTTTAAATAATTATTAAAAATTCTAAATAACATAATTCTAAATGTTATATCTACTGAAAATCACTATAATAGAAATAGTGGTATATCTATGAATAATTATATAATTTATGAAAAGGAGTAAATCCCTTATTTTTACTGCAATAATGCATTTGAATATACACTATTTCACAAAACCAAAATAAAATTATTGAGATAAGAGAAATGGTGCCAATCTTTTGAAAATCTCTATAAAAGGATTAAGATAGCTGAATTCTCATAACTGGTTCTTTATTTATTCCATTGTTACACATTTTTATTTGAAGAGTGTAAAGAAAATTTGAAACACCAATACATGATTAGAAAAAGTAAGGGATGTTTATCACTTTATGTAATTGTTCACATTCTTTTTAACACTAATATTCTACACCATAACTCAGTAATTGGAGACTTCTTAAAAAATAGTTCTAATTTGGAATCTGAAACCTTATTAAAGAACATTTCCTATATTATTAGATTTAAAATAGTAATCTACTTATCAATTCAAATGGATTATTACCATGAAAGATTTTGTAACATCAATTAGTATTCTTCTGGAAAATACAATTCAATGTGGGAAGAAAGTCTCTTCAACAAATCATTCTGGGAAAACTGAAATGGAATCCAGATGCAAGCAAATAAAAGTGTATTCCTATCTCACATCATATCCAAAAATTAACTGAAAGTGGACCAAAAGTAAAATATAAGAACTAAAACTATAAAACTCCTAGAAGAATATATGGGGAAATATTTCAGGAACATCTGTTAAGTAATGGTCTCTTAGAATTTAAACTGAAAGCATGAGCAATAAAAAAAAAAACTTCACATATATGTTTATAAATATGTTTGTTGAACTACATCAATTATAGTAGAGGAAATTATTGTGGAGAAAATTTACTAGAGGAAAGATAAATAAAACATGACTGTTTGGGAAACAGAGGAAAACAGAGATATAGCAAAGAGGACTGAATTAAGAATGTCAATATCTGTAAAGAATAAGAAAACAGAGAAAATGGAGTGAAGAATAGTATAGATAAATATTAATATTATATTGATAAGAAAACCTGCTCTTTTAGTTGAAAGGAAAGAATACAAAAAAAAAGAAACCACTCAATCATAATACTTCAGGCACAAAAGGTACAATGATATTAAACAAAAGATATGAATGAGGAAAATATGTCACATCTCATATGACAAATTTTCAGTTCTTTAATGCCCCCGTGTGTTTTCTTAGGATACTCTATGAATGAAGACACTTTGTGATTTGCATTTCATAACACTCAAGGCAGGATTTACAATGAAATATGTACAGAAGAAACATCATTAAACAGTCTAAATTAGAAAAGGAGGATAGGAAGCTGTTGGCAGAAGATTCTTTGAAAAATGAAACTTGATAGAAAGGGATATGTTCCATAGGTTTTCCAAAGTAAATTAATGTGTTTGTAAAAATTGTACAAAATATTCACAATGATGTACACAAAATACAAAATATTATGATCAAGCTGTATTTATCTCAGAAATGTACATTGCTTAAAATTAGAAAATAAAATATTATAATTCATGTCAACCACAGTACTTAAAGGTGAAATATCCATTGTTATGATTTAAGAAAATATTTATATTTCAATAAAATTCTTTTTTATGATGAAAACTTAAGAATTTTTCAAAGGGAAAATCCTTATTTTGAGAAAAGTAACTATTAAAAAGGTAATTCTCCTAGGTAAAACTTAATTGAACTTAAAATATTCATGATGGAAGTATCTTTTGATAGGGAATAAGATAAAAACGATCCCTCTCACCACTGTTATTAGGCACTATACTGAGTCATGACAAAGAAAATAAATATATAATAGATGGAAAAGAAAAGAGGGTGCTTCCATGAGCAGTTGATTAATTGTGAATGTCAAAGATAAACAGAATCTGTACAAATATTGTGAGAATATTAATTGAATAGGTTTGAAAGGCAATTTGGTTGCTTAAAATCAACAAAGAAACACTGAACTCTATAAGCCATAACAAAAGAAATAATGAAATTTTAAATGAAATAATTGACGATAGCATGAAATATATACATAGGAGATATGTACCAGAATTACACAAGACCTCATGAAGAAAATTACAAATTTCATTGAGAGTTGATAAAGAAAAATTACATTAATTGAGAAATTAACCACACTTACAGAATGGAAGATGCAATATTATGAAGATGTAAATTATAATAATATATAAAATGATACAAGAATAAAAACCTTAGCAAATCTTATCTGTTTCACAAATCAGTTTTACTGAAGCATTCATAAACTATAAAACCCATATAAAGTGTATAATCAATATCATTTGGTATAATCATACAACTTTGCATTTATCACTGCAATCAATATTAAACCATTTTCATTACTCTGGAAATAGAAAAAAAACACAACTATACCTTAGTAGCCACCTCTCAAAACCTCTATTCTTCCCCTACCAAACATAACTGTTAATCTATTTCATTTTCTATATGTTTATTTGTATTTATATTTTGTATAGATGTAGTCAAGCAATATGTAATACTTTGTGCCTGGTTTCTTTCACTTAGCATACTTTTTCCTTTTTTTACCATTGATGGAAGAATATTAATATATTACTATTTCCTACAATCTATAGTTTGCTGTGGTGTATTTTTGCCCAAATATCACCCTATTATTACTTTGTAACATTAACATTTGTTCTAATTCAGAGAAAAACAGCCTTATGTATTCACTATTAACTGTTCTCATTGTCCACAAGAAGGTATGCTATGCTAAAGAGTTCTGTGTTTCATTTTTAGCTTTCCTTCTAGTTATATATATGACCTTAGACTTTCCCTTTCAACCCATATATTAGCACTGCTAATTACAAACACTATAATATGCTTTCATCATTTCTATCCATTTATTTTTTTTTAATGTCTTACATTTGATGAACACATATTGAAACATTGCTTCTAACTATGGATTAGAGCTTTCATTATAGTTTGCACTCCATCTTGCACAATCTTGTAAGTTAGAACAAAATATACAGTGGCCTGTATCTGTCACTGCAATGTCATGCAAGACAACTCCAATGTCCCAAAAATGCCCCCGTATAACAATATTCTTCCCTGTCCCATCCTTCAGAGCCTCTGATGGCCACTGCCTTGATTTCAATGATGAGTTCTTCCATTGCTAGAATAATAATGTCTATAGTAGAATAATAATATCTGCTGTAGGCCATTGTTTATTCAACAATCTTGAAGATTTAGGGATGGTGATGCCCTCTTTGCTTCTAATTGAGAGGGAGATAAGATCCTATGGGGCAGATGAATGGAAATATCTTGCTTGCAGTTGTACACACTGTGTGTTCCTTGGGATGGTCATTGCCCATTCTCATCACCTTGTTAGTTGTCCTGCTTGAGTATAATGAGATGGAGATTAGGTGTTGCAACTCTGCTGAAATTCAGGGCACAAATGGCATGTTGATGGATCAAAGATTTAAGTCTCTGGGACATATATTTTTAAAGTATAGTGCTAATTATAGGTTCAAATAAAAGAAGCAAAAGAGCCATGTGTAGAAAACCTATAAATGTGTCCAACTCGAGTAAGGCCCACTGACAAGATAACAAATTTCTGCAAATTTTTAAACAATTCTGCAGAGATTAAGCCTCAGCTTTCCATTCTCTATGATCGTTCTATCTTCTGGTGACCTATTTCTAGCTATTAACTCCATGGGTTTGCACAATATATTTAGTCCATAATAGTGAATCATACAATATTTGTCCTTTTCTGTCTGTCTTGTTTCACTCAACATTATGTCCTCATGGTTCATCTGTGTTATCATGTGCTTCATTATTTCATTTTCCTTACAGCTGAATTATATTCTATCGTATGTATATTCTTATGTATATTTTTATACATACGATGGAATATTATTATTGTATAATATTCAATTGATTTTATACACCACATTTTTTAATATTATACAATCATCAGTTGATGGATACATGGATTGTTTTCCTCTTTTGACAATTGTGAATAATGCTGTTTTGATCACTGTTATGTAGACGTCTGGTTGGGTCCCTGTTCTCAGATCTTCAAGGTATAAACCTAGTATTGGTATTGCCAGATCACATGGCAGATCTACATTTAACTTACCTAGGAACTGCCAAAAAGTCTCCCATGTGGCTATATGAGTCTACATTCCCACCAACAGTAAGTAAGTGTTCCTATTTCTCCACATCCTCTCCAACACTTGTAATTTTTAGGATTTTTATAAAATACTGGTCATTCTAATAGGTGTGAAATGTTATTTCATTGTAGTTTTCATTTGTATTTCCCTCATAGCTAGTGATGTTGAACAAGTTTTTATGTGTTTTTAGACCATTTATATTTTCTCTCTGGAAAAATGTCTTTTCAAATCTTTTGCCCATTTTAAATCATTAATTTGCCTTTTACTGTTGAGTTGTAGGATATCTTCATATACCATTGATAACAAACCCTTATTGGATATGTGACTTCCAAATAATTTCTCCCGTTGAATGGGCTTCCTTTTCACCCTCTTGAAAAAGTCCTTTGATGTGCAAAAGTGTTTAATTTTGAGAAGGTCCAATTTATCTATTTTTGTTTTGTTTTGTTGTTCATGCTTTGGGTGTGAGGTCTAAGAACACACCTTCTCCCACTAAATCTTGAAGATGCTTTCCTACATTATCTTCTAGGAGTTTTATTGTCCTGACTTTTATGTTTAGGTCTTTGTTCCATTTTGAGTTTATTTTTGCATAGGTAGTGTGATAGAGGTGCTCTTTTGTACTTTTGGTTATAGAAATCCAGTTCCCCATTTGTTGAAGAGATTGTTCTGTCCCAGTAAGGTGGACATTATAGGCTTGTAAAAAAATAAATGGATCACAGAGGTGAAGGTGTCTTCCTGAACTATCAACTTGATTTCACTGATTGAGCAATATATCTATCTTTATGGCAATATCATGCTATTTTGACCACAGCACATTTGTTAACATTCTTTAAGGTATGGAAGAGTGTGTTCTCTGATTTTGCTCTTCTGTTTTAGGATGTTTTTTTTTGTTTGTTTTTTTGGTTTTTTTTTTTTTTTTTGGCTGTTCAAGTCCCCTATCTTCTCCAAATAAATTTAGTAATTGACTTTTTTATTTTTGTAAAGTAGGCTGTCAGAATTTTTATTGGGATTGCATTGAACCTGGAAATCAATTTTGGTAGAATTTATATCTTAAAGATATAAAGTCTTCCAGTCCATGAACATAGAATATACTTCCATTTATTTAGGTCTTCTTTTCTGTGTTCATGTCCTTTATATCCTTAGTTAGATTTATTCCTAGATATTTCCTTCTTTCAGTTGCTATTGTAAATGAATTTTTTTCCCCTTGGTTTCCTCCTGAGCTTGCTAAAATACTGTATAGAAACTATTGATATATGAGTGTTGATCTTGTATCACAACAATTTTCTGAACTCTTTTATTAGTTCTGGTAGCTTTATTGTAGAGATATCAGGAGTTTCAAAATATAGGATCATACCCTATGTGAATAGTGAGTGTTGTGCTTTATGTTTTCCAATTTGGATGATTTAATTTCTTTTTCTTGCCTAATTGCCCTGGCTAGATCTTCTAGCACAATAAAACAAACATTGGTGATGGTAGGGATCCTTGTCTTGTACCTGATGTTAGAGGGAAAGCTTTAAACTTTCCCCAGTATGATGTTGTTTGTGTGGGTTTTTTTGTATATGCTCTGTATCATGTTGAGGAATTTTTCTTCTATTCCTTTCTTTTGAAGTGTTTTTGAGAGGAAAGGATGCTGAATTTTGTCAAAAGACTTTTCTGCATCACTTGAGATGATTATGTATGTTTTCCTATTTGATATGTTAATGTGGTGTATTACATTGATTGATTTTGTTGTGTCGAGCCAAACTTGCATACCTGAGATAAAACACAGTTGATTGCTACATATGAGGTGTTTTTTTTAATATGTTGGATATGAATTTCAAGTATTTTGTTGAGAGTTTATGCATCTATATTCATAAGAGAGATAGATCTGTAATTTTCTATTCATTTACAATCTTTATCTGGTTTTGGTATTGGGGAATGTTTGTTCCATAAAATGAGTTAAGTAGTGTACCCTCCTCATAAACCTTTTGGAAGAGTTTATATAAAATTGGTATTAATTCCTCTTGAAATTATTGGTAGAATTCACCTGTGAAGCCATCTGTTCTTGGGCTTTTTTGGGGGGCAGATTTTTGATGACAGATTCATTCACTTTACTGGTGATTTTTGTGCTGAGGTCTTGTATTTCTTCTAGAGTCAGTGTATGTTGTTTTAAGTATTTCTAGGAATTTGTCCATTTCATTGAGGTAGTCTAGGTTTTTGGCATGCATTTTTTCATAATATCCTTTTATGAACCATTTTATTTCTGTGGGGTCAGTAGTAAAGTTCCCCCTTTCATCCTAATTTTATGTATTGCATTTGCCTTCTTTTTTTTTCCTCTCTCTCTCTCTCTTTTTGTTTGTCTAGCTAAAGTCTGGTTGATTTTATTGATCTTCTCAAAGAACCAGCTTCTGGTTTTGTTGATTCTCTCTCTATTTTTTTTTTAATATAATCTATTTCTACTCTGATCTTTGTTATTTCTTTCTTTCTGCTTGATTTGGGATTAAATAGCTGTTCTTTTCCTAGTTCTCCTTGGTCTTCAGTTAGGTCTTTGATTTTAGCTCTTTATTCCTTTTTAATATAGGCATTTAGGCCTAGAAAATTTCCTCTCAGCATTGCCTTCTCTGCACACTATACATTTGGAATAAGTTTAGTTCTTGTTTTCATTTGTCTTGAGAAGTTTACTGATTTCTTTGCAATTTTATTTTTGTCCCTCTGATTGTTTAAGAGTGTGCTGTTCCTATGATAAGCTGGAAGGGGTGGTTTGGTAGTAGATGGGGGAGATGGTGGTGAAGAAATGTGAGGGTCAGTGCTGAGGTGTGAAGGTGAGCAGGGTTAAGGGATGGGTTTGACTGTCCATGGAACTGAGGGGGAGCTGGAGGAAGGAACAGTGAACTCTGGGGTGGTGGATGTCTGTGACTAAAAATACAATTGTGGGGATGTTCTTTTGGCAAATATTGCAGGAATACATCACTGGTACAGGATGTCAGTGGTGGGGGATATTTGGGAAAGGGTGCACCCGGGACATGCCTCTATGGAATATGAATGTGTTCATCTTGTCATAGGATGTTATCTCAGTGGGTGAAGACCCACACAATAAACAACAAAATATTAAACTCCCATCCTCAGGAGTCCTGATGCATTCTTAAATAGAGTGGTAAGAATCTCCACACTGTGGGAGATGCTTGTGTGGGATGTGGTGGGAGGTGTGGGAGGTGGGCAACATGGGAATCCCAGTGGGTTCCATGTAATATTTTGGGTAATCTAAGCACCTCTTAAAATATATGTATATATATAACATTTTATAAGCAAATACACATATATGCATATATATTTATATATCATTTTGCAAATGTTTGTATGTATTGTGAGAATTTTGATTTTTACCCATAATAAAAAAAAAAGAATCTCTTGAGTACATAAGCAGTGCCTAAATAAAAGAAAACAGACCAATATGTTAAGCCCTCCTTATTAATGTATGTAATTATGAACCTTATTCTTGTAAAATTGAAACTCAACCTAATTATAACTATTGCTAAGATTTACCTCCTGAAAGCCTCCTTGCTACTCAAATGTGGCCTCTTTCTATGCCAAACTCAGCAACTACCCTCCACAACTCCCTTAGCATGGTACATGATTCTCAGGGATGAGCCTCCCTGGCACTAAGGGATTAATACTAAGCACCAACCAGTGATGTATTTGGAAAGAGACATTGACCAAAAGGGGAGAAAATCAAATATAAAATATTTTTTATGACTAAGACATTTCAAAATCAGTTGGGAGGTCATTCTAGAGGTTACACTTATGCACGTCTCAGTTAGATCTCACTAACTGCCACTGTGAACAAAGCCTCAATTAGGGGTGCTTCTGATGGCTGTAGATACATCTGGACACTATAGACAAGGCACACAATCCCTTGAAATCAAAACCTTGTTGGTGGGCCTTACTTAGAAATTTACGCTAACCTATCTTGCCAATGTAACAGAGTTAGACTCATTTATTATTTTCTTACACATGATTTCTCTACCTTTTTGAGCCTATAATTAGGACTATAACCATTAAATATACATTTCAGAGTCTTAAATCTTTCTCTTTATATGAGAGCTGAGTCCTGAATATCAAAAGAGTTGCAGCCAACACCTACTCTCCAGATCATCAGACTCACCATGGGCAAGTAACAAACTATATTGATGATAGATAACCCCCATCCCCAAAAAACATAGAGTGTCTACAACTGCAGTCAAAACAGTTCCTTCCTTCTGTTCCTTAAGATATAAGCCACTTCTCAACCTGAGGGAGAGCAAACATCACCATCCCCAAATCTTCAAAATGAGGAATCAACAAACATAAGGGTGAATGCAGCTATGTACAAATTAAACTTAATATGTTAGTAATGGAAGAACATGTAACACTGTTGTAAATATAGTCATTACCAGAGGTTCTGAGGGTAGGAGAAGGGAATAATAGGTGGAACACAGGGTATTTTCAGGGCATTGTAATTAAGTGTAAACCACAATGTAAACTACAAACATTGTTTAGCAGCAATGCTTTGAAATTTATTCATCAATTGTAACAAATGTGCCACACAATATAAAAGGTTATTAACAGGAGAAGATTTGGGAAAGGGAGGGCATGAGGTATATGAGAATCCTTTTTACTTTCAATGTAACTTTTCTGTAATCTAAAATTTCTTTAAAATTAAAGTTAAAATTTTTAAAATGCCATTGATTGGGACATCCAGCAAGATAGTGGCAGAGTAAGGAACTCCTAGAATCAGCTCCTACTACAGGGCAGTTAGTAATCACACAGATCTATCTAAAGCACTTGTTTGGGGGCTCCAGGAGACCAGAAGTGCATTCTGTAACATCCTTGAAAGAATGGGAGGAGGAGACTGCCCACCTAGAGAGAAGATTTGTAACTAGAGCACTCCACACTATGGATGCCAGTGCCTATCCTCCACAGGATGCACAAGATGCCTCGGGAGTTATTCCATGGCTGGAATTGGAAGCTCCACTTCCCAAAAATTGGGGAGGAAGAGACAGTTGGGCACCAACTTCAGCTACTAAATCCAGCAGGCTAAAGTATAATCCTAAGAACAGCAAAAGTTTGAACCTGTCCAAGTCAGAAAGAGACCAGTAGCCACCATCTTAACTCTGTGCCTGACATGAGGGGAAGTGGGGCTGACTGAAAATCACAGTGCTGGTAGGGACTGGCTTTTTTCCATCTAGATCAGATTGCAGCTCTAACCTAAGCCCCAGATCCATCTCAGGCATTGGGAAGCTGAGGGAAGCTGCACCAGCCTCTCTGGGAAATTATAGGCCATGATGCAGAGACCAGTGATCATCCTACTTTGGTAGTGTAAGTCACCCTAGGATCTATTCTGTGGCATGAATTGGAAGCTCCATTTCCCAAAAAACAGGGGAATAAGAGATGGTTGGCCATGGATTTCAGCTACTGATTAGTAAATATGGCTGGCTAAAGTATAATCCTAAGAACAGCTTAAGTTTGAACCTGTTCAAGTCAGAAAGAGGCCAGTAGCTGCGATTTTGACTCCACCCCCAGCATGAAGGGAAGCAGGGCTGACTGAAAATCACAGTGGTGGTAGAGACCAGTTTCTTTTACCTAGATGGGCCTGCAGTCCTAGCCTAGGCTTCAGCCCCACCTCTAGCAGAGAGGAAGCTGGCAGGTCCTGCATCAGCCTATCCAGGTAACTGCAGGTACATTTGGCTGGCACAGACTGAATAATCAGAAGTCTACTGGGGCAACTGCAGTCATCTTGGACCTGCACTGCATAGATTGCTGTCCACACCTGCATCTCCATCACAGCCCCAGGCAGGAAAGAAAGGAGCATGAAGCCTTATCAGTCTCTCTGGGCAACTACAGTCTAGGCTTGCATGAGTTGGAATATTCCACACAACTGTGTCTCTTTCCCTTAACCCTGGCAAAGGAGAAAGAAGGGAGAAGCTTCATTGGTCCTTGGGGCAATGAGGGCAGCTTGAGCCTCCACAGCTTATAGCACCAACTACATCCTTGGCTCTTACTGCATGACCAGCAAGACAGAAAGGGTAGTGTGCCCTAAACGGAAGAGAAAAACTGCACCCAGAATAAAACTCTAGTAAGCCAAATGCCAATACATCAACAAAAAATTACAATCCACACCAAGAAACAGGAAGATATGGCCCAGTTAAAGGAACAAGATAAGCCTCCATATAACATAAAGGCATTGAGACAACTAATCATAGATGTTCAAACAAATCTCCTTAATAAATTCAGTGAGATGGCTTAAGAAGTTAAGGATATTAAGAAGACATTGGATGAGCACAAAGAATAATTTGAAAGCATGCATAGAAAAATAGCAGATCTTATGGGAATGAAAGGTGCAATAAATGACATTAAAAATATGCTGGAATCATATAATAGCATATTCGAGGATGCAGAAGAAAGGATTGGTGAGCTTGAAGAAATGACCCCTGAAAATGAACATGCAAAAGAATAGATGAAGAAAATATTGGAATAACTTGAACAAGGTCTCAGGGAAATAAATGACACCAAGAGAAGTGCAAACATACATGTCTTGGGTGTCCCAGAAGAAGAGAAGGGAAAAGGGTCAGGAGGAATATTTGAAGAAATAATGGCAGAAAACATTCCAACCCTATTGAAGGACATAGATATCCATGTCCAAGAAGCATGATGTACTCCTATCCAAAAAATCCAAATAGACCAACTCCAAGACACATACTAATCAGAAAATCAAATGTCAAATGCCAAAGACAAAGAGAGAATTCTGAGAGCAGCAAGAGAAAAGCCATGCATAACATATAACAGATATCCAATAAGATTAAGGGCTGATTTCTCACTGGAAACCATGGAATTAAGAAGACAGTGCTATAATATATTTAAGATACTTCAAGAGAAAAACTTCCAGCCAAGAATCCTATATCCAGCAAGGTTGTCTTCCAAAAATGAGGGTGAGTTTAGAATATTCACAGGTAAATAGAAACTGAAAGAGTTTGTAACCAAGAGACCTGCTTTCCAGGAAATACTAAAGGGTTTGCTACAGCCTTAAAAGAAAAGATAGGAGAGTGAGGCCTGGAAGAGAGTCTAGAAATGAAGATTATATCAATAAAAGTAACTAAAAATGTCAAAACAGTGGTGAAAATAAAATATGACAGATAAAACCCAAATATTAAGTAATACACTTAAGCAATGATGTAAAGCACTTGCATTCAGAAAACTACAACTCATAGTTAAAAGAAATTAAAAAGAGGCCTAAATAATTGGAAGACCATTCCATGCTCATGGATTGGAAGACTAAATATCATTAAGATGTCAGTTCTACTCAAATTGACATACAGATCAATGGAATCCAGATAAAAATTCCACAAGCATTTTAAAAATAAATGGAAAACATGATTATCAAATTTATTTGGAAGGGTAAGGGGTCCTGAATAGCCAGAAACATCTTAAAAAGGAAAAGCAAAGTTGGAGGACTCTCACTTCCAGACTTTAAATCATATTGCCTAGCTACAATGGTAAAAACATCATGGTACTGGCACAAAGAAAGACACATAGACCAATGGAACCAAACTGATGGTTCAGAAACAAAACCCCACATCTATGGTCAAGTGATTTTGACTAGCCTGTCAAACCCACTCAGCTTGGGCAGAACAGTCCATTCAACAAATGGTGCTGAGAAAACTGAATATCCAGAGCAAAAGAAAGAAAGAAGACCCCTGTCTCACACCTTATACAAAAATTAACTCAAAATGAATAAAAAACCTAAATATAAAAAGGAAGAACCATAAAGCTTCTAGAAGAAAATGTAGGAAAATATTTTCAAGACCTGGTGGATAAGAGGAGGACTGAGATGGACTACTGATATTTAATGTATGTAGAAGTTTTAAATAGCTTTACTGTGAAAGTGTGGACATGTATGGAGTTGATGGTAGCATATTGCAGTGAATAAAAGCTGGTTTATAGATGGGGATGTGGCTGAGGATGGTAGTCTGGGAATGTGGATGCTAGTTGATGGAGAGCTGGAGAATTGTTTAGGAAGTGAGTGTCACAATGGACCCAGAGGTGGATGAGAATTTTGGTTGATGGTGCAGATGCAATGATGTCCTTTGTGGGCTGAGGCAGATGTGCATCACTATTGCAGGGTGGTGGGAATGTAGAGAAGCATGGGAGAAGTACAGTGGAGTGACTGATGGACTCTGGTTAACAGTGATGATGTGGTATTCTTGCATCTATGCCAAAGATGTGTTGTGTTGTGTTGATGATAGGAGAGTATGGAACATGTGTGCCAACTGTGTGCTATGGATCTGGTAATAATTGGATGATATTATCTCACAGTCTGTAGCAAGTATTCCACCATGGTGTGGTGTGTTAATACAGGGGTGTTGTTTGGGAATTCTGCACATGTGCATGATTGCTTTGTAGGTTTGCAACTTCTGTCATAAAAATATATTTAAAGAACAATAATAGGGTGGGTTGGGGGGAAAATATACCAAGTGTGAGATAAGAACTATGATTGATGGTGGAATTTTGACATATTCTTTTATAATTTGTAACAGATGTCTTACAAAAATGCAGTGTGCTGGTGGAGGGTTCATGTATGGGACCCCTGTATGATGTTATGAATGTTTGCTTTGTAGGTTCACAGCTTTTACTATACACTTATTGTTCATGTATGTTCACGTATAAATGGTATAATAATAATAATAGGGTGGGTTGGGGGAAAATACTTTGGTTAGTAGTAATATATTGAGGATGCTCTTTAATCATTGGTTAAAAATGTTTAACAACAATTCAAGGCATTGGTGTTAGGGTGAGTTATGAGAGCCCTGTATGATGTTATGTATGTTTGTTTTGTAAGTTCACTTTTGCTATACACTTATTGTTTATGTATGTTCATGTATGAGTGATATAGTTCAATAAATTTTTAAAAAGCCATTGATTGTACACATTGAATGGATTGTAAAGTATAAGAATATATCTCAATAAAACTGCTTTTATCAATAAACAAGTACTGTAGAAAAAAAAGACTGTGTTTTTTAGCCTCCATAATTTTGCAAATTTTCCTTTTTCCTGACTATTCTTGATTTCCAGCTTCACTCTATTATAATCAAAGAACAAGTTTTGTATAATTTCAATCTTTTTAATTTATTATGATCTGTTTTTTGAAGGAACATACGTTATATCCTGCAGAAAGATCCATGAACCCTTGAGAGGAATGTATATCCTGTTGATTTGTAGTGCAATATTATTTATATTTCTGTTACATCTAGCTTTTTTTATCATTTTGTTCAAGTTCTCTCTTCCCTTGTTGATCCTCTTTCCAGTTGTTCTATTTATTTCTGTGAGCATTATATTGAAGTCTCCAACAATTATTGTGGACATTTATTTCTCCCTTCAGTTTTGCCAGAGTTTGCCTTGAGTGTTTTGGGGCACTCCAATTAGGTACATTTATATTTATGACTTTTTCTTTCTCATGGATTTTCCCTTTTTATTAATATATAATGGCCTCCTGCATTTATTTTAACATTTTCACATGTAAAGTCTTTTTGTCCAATATAGCTACACCAGCTTTATTTTGGCTATTGTTTGCGTGAAATATTGTTTTCCAACCTTTCATGTTCAGCCTGTTTGTTTCCTTGGGTCTAAAGTGAGTCCATTGTAGACAGCATACAGAAGGCTCACATTTTGTTATCCATTCTGTCAACCATGTCAGCCAGTCTGTGTCCTTTTTTAAAATATATTTCATATTTTTTCTAAAAGATACTTATAATACATAAAATGTTACAGAAAATAATATAAAGGATTCCCATATGTCCCACTCCTCACACCTCCAAATTTTCCCCACATTAACATCTTCTTTCATTAGTATGGTACATTCATTGCAATTGATGAATATGTTTTGGAACATTGCCACTAAGCATGGATTATAGTTTACATTGTACTTTACACACTCTTCCACTCAATTTTGTAGGTTATGGCAAGATATATAATGGTCTGTATCTGTCATTGCAATGTCATTCGGGACAATTCCAAGTCATGAAAGTGCCTCTATATTACAACTCTTTTTCCCTCTCTCTGCTTTCAGCACCTCCAGTGGCCACTATCTCCACATCCATGACATAATTTCTTCCATTGCTAGAATCACAATATCGATAGTAGAAAACCAGTAAGTCCACACTAGTCCATATTTTATTCCCCAATCCTGAGAATTCTGGGATGGTGATGCCCACTCCATCTCTAACTGAGAGGGGGCTTTGATCCCATACAATTAATGGATGGGACTCTCTTGTCTGCAGTTGTAGACTCTCTTGGTTCCTTGGTATGTTGGTTGTCCATCCACACTCCTTGTTAGTTGTCCTGAGTGAGTCCAATGAACTGGAGAGTAGGTATTCCAAGTCCACTGAGGTTCAGGGCCCAGATGGACAGCCCAAAGATTTAAGTCTGTTGGATGTACACCTACCAACTCCAGCACCAACCATAGGTTCAAATAGAAGGAACAGAAGAGGCATGTGCAGAGGATTTGCATCTGATTCCAACTCTCTCACACTTGGGAGTACATTCCAAAGTTGTGCCCACTGGCAAGGCATGAAACTCTGGAGCTATCTGCCATGAACTTAGGACCTGGGTATGTCTAGAGCCCTCAGGAGCCCCACTATTTTGGGTAGTATGTACTTTGGCAATCTATGAGATCCTGCTGAAATATTCATAAGCATTATGTCTGGTATGATCTCCCCACTCATTTGTCTTTACCTTTTCCCCCTTTTACTCAAGTTTTTTTCCACTTGTATTTCTAGTTGGTTCTTGGTAGTAATACCTTGGTGCTAGGGAAGTTCATCCCCAAGAGTCATGTCCCACACTGGGGGGAAGGTAATGCATTTATATGCTGAGTTTGGTTTAGAGAGAGGTCACATTTGAGCAACAAGGAGGTCTCAGTAGGCAACTCCTAAGCACCCCACAAAACTAGGCTGCTTCCATTTCAAGAGCAGAGGCTCACAAGCATAGTCATAAATATCAAGGTCCCATCAGTGGACCATCCTTCTTCCCTAGTCATTGCCCCTATACTTGGGGGATTTTGTTGCTCTATTAGAGAATGTGGCAGAAGTCCCCATGATGGGAATTCAATATCCTTTTGTTTATTGTGTGATTCTCTATCCACTGTGACAATGCCTCATGAACATTTGGACACATTTATATACCTTATATGAACTTCCTCCCACATATCCTCCATCACTGACAACCCACACCAGTGATCCTCCCCTGCCACAGTTGTAACCCTTCTGTGGTCCAAAACTTCTTTAAAAATGAAGCCAAGAATATCTCCAACTACAATTATTAGGAAAATGAAATAAGTTTAAACATAAGAAATAAAATACATAATAATTTAGAAATACAAAAACTAAGTTAAAATAAAATATTGGGGTCTGTGTCTTTTGATTGCGGAGTTTAATACATTAACTTTCAATGGTATTACTGTAAATGCTTTACTTATTTGACCATTGCTTTACTTATTTGACTTATTTTATCCATTGACTTGCATATATCGCATCTTATTTTTACTTGTCTTTTTACCCTCTTGGTTACTCATTCCTATAATCTTCATTTTTACACTCTTCTACAAGTCTTTCTGTCCTGTCTTCTTCTTTTAGGCTGTAGAGCCCTCTTTAGTATTTCTTGTAGAGTCAGCCTCTTGTTTACGAACTCTTTTAGTTTCTGTTCATCTGTGAATATTTTAAACTCACCCTCATATTGAAGGACAGTTTTGCCAGATAAATAATTCTTGGCTTGCAGAATTTCTCTCTCAGTATCATAAATATATCATACAACTGTCTTCTCACCTATGTGGTTTCTGATGAAAAATTTATACTAAGTCATATTGGACATCCCTTATATGTGATGTATCACTTTTCTCTTGCTGCTTTCAGAATTCTCTCTTTATTTTTCACATTTGACCTTCTGCATAGTATGTGTCTTGAACTAGGTCTATTTAGATTTATTCTGTTTGGAATATATTGCACTTCTTGGATATATATATATTTCATAGGAATTGAGAAAAATTCAGCCATTATATCCTCAAATACTTTTCCTGCCCCTTTTATCTTCTCTTCTCCTTCTGGTACTCTCATGACATGTATGTTGGTATCTTTTGTTCTGTCATACAATTCTCTGAGCCTCTGCTCTATTTTTTCCATTCTTTTCTCTATCTGATGTTCTGTCTTTTCAGTTTCAGCAGTTCTGCCTGCTAATTCATTAATTCTTTCTTCTGCCATTTCAAATCTGTTGTGGTATGCCTCTAATATATTTTTTATCTCATCCTTTGTGTCTTTCTTTCCCATAAGTTCTGCTGGATTTCAATTCAAGCTTTCAAATTTTCTTCATGTTCAGTCAGTGTCTTCTTGATATTCTTTATCTGTTTAGCCATATTTTACTTCAACTCTTTGAACCAAGTTAGATTTGTTTGAACATCATTGATTAGTTTTGTTTCAAATCCTGGTTCTTATCTGGCATTTTGATTTATTCCTTTGGGCCATATCTTCTTATTTCTTATTATGGCTTATATCTTTTGCTGACATCTAGGCATCTTATTAAGGTGAAGAATTTATTATGATCAGTTTCTCTCTCTTGCCTAGGATTTCATTGTTGAGATGCTTTTTACTACAGCTCTTCCTTGATTCTTGCTTCAACTTTTTCTAGGTCTTTAAAATTATCCTTGTTTAACTGATCAAAATGGGACCATGGACCCATAAATGGGGTGCAGATCAGTTTCCAAAGGCTTTGGGGAGGGGCAGAGTAAAGACACCAAAAAGCCTCTTTTACTTTTTCATCTGAGATGCACTTTTCTGACCTGCCAGCAGATGGGGCTCTTCTGTAAAACTCACAGCAAAACACTAGGGCGCAATGTGTTCACTGGAACCACTACTGGGCAGGTGAAAGCTATGTCTGGGGAAGTTTCTCTTCTGGGTGGGCTATACAGAGCCAAACCCCACAGTTCAATCTTGCTGATCAGAAGCCATTCTTCCCTCAGCCACACCCTCCCTTTTCCCAGGGATGAAACAAATTTCTGCTCCCCTTTGGGTTGGTGGGGTCAGCCAATCCTGGTCAGTAAGGAGGGTGTTTGAGAAAGCAGGTTCCCTTTAACTCTCTGCTGGCTTCTGGGTGATAACAATGGTAAGGTCTCACCATGCTGGAAGTGTGGAAACTGTGGAAATCAGCAGACTAAATTTGCCAACCAAAAGCTGCATCATCAGTAGGCTGTGTCCTTGCCTCTCCTATTTCCTGGGGGTCCATATCCCCCTGCCAGGGACCTTAAGCTGTCTGTCCAATAGTGGGGATTGGTCAGCAGCAGCCTGAGTTACAGATCCACACCATAGAGTCTCCTCTTTGTCCCTCTCTCTTCTAAGTGCTGTCCACCCTTCCCTTGGTCACAGGAGCCTTACAAAGTTCTGGAAAATTTCTGCCTGTCCTCTAACTATTTTTCTGGGTGGGAAGTGAGCCTTGTAACTCTCTAACACTCCATCTTTCTCAGAAGACTCTGCCAAATCTATTTTTTATTATTTAACAAGTAAACCCTACAAATTCATTTGAAAGCAAATAGTATAAATTACTCTAAAGAATAAAGACAAAATTTTCTTTAACAAGTATAATGTCTTGCTATAAAATAATAGTAATTAAACATTATACCATGGAGACAGAAGCAGACTAGTAAACAGAATACAAGGAAAATATATGTATACTCAACTATTTAAATAGTATGTATATTTCAGTAAGTGGTATCAGAAAATTGGAGAAACATATTTGAAAAATCAATTTGTATTTATATTTCCTAAACTACCAAAATCAACAGTAAGTGGATTAAATAAAGATATATAAAATATGATATACTGTTTTGAAACCTTCAGACCATTAAATTGGGAACAAATTATGTAGAGGGAGGAGAACAAGGAGAAGGAGGTGGAAGAGGGAAAAAATATAAAAATACATAAAATGGAAATGGGGTTGTAAATTTGACTGCATTAAGATTTTGAATTTCTTTCCAATCCATGAATATAAAATATTCTTACATTTGTTTAGGTCTGCTCTGCTTTTCTTTAAAAATGTGTAATTTTCTCTGTACTAGACCTTTATATTTTTAGTTAACCTTAAGATATTTCTTGATTTTAGTTGCTATTGTATATGGATTTTTTTTTTTAATTTCCTCCTCAGATTGCTCACTACTGGTGTATAGAAATGCTACTGATTTTTGCATGTTGGTCTTATTTCCTGCCACTTCACTGAATTCATTTATCAGCTGTACAGCACTTGTAATAGATTTTTCAGTGCTTTCTATATATAGGACGATGTCATCTTCAAAGAGTGAAATTTTAGCTTCTTCCTTTCCAATTTGGATGCCTTTTATTTTTGTTTCTTACCTGAATGCTTTAGCAAGTGCTTCTAACACAATGTTAAATAAGATTAGTAACAGTGGTTATCCTTGTCTTGTTCCAGATCTTAGAGAGAAAGCCTTTAACATTTCATCATATGATGTTAAGCTGTGTGTTTTTCATATATACCCTTTATCATGTTGAAGAAATTTCCTTTTATTTCGATTCTTTGAAGTGTTTTTATCAAGAAATATTGCTGTATTTTGTCAAATACTTTTTCTGCATCAATAGAGATGATCATGTGCTGTTTTTTTCTTTTGTTCTGTTAATGTGGTGTATTAGATTGATTTTCTTAGGTTGAACCATTCTTGCATACCAGAGATGAAATTGATCGTGTTGTATAATTCATTTGATGTGTTGTTGGATACAAGTAGCAAGTATTTTGTGGAGGATTTTAGCATCCAGGTTCATTACAGAGATTAATGTGTAGTTTTCTTGGAGCTTCTTTATGTAGCTTTTGTATTACAGTGATACTGGCATCATAGAATCAGTAAGGCAATGTTCCCTCCACTTCTATCTTTTGGAAGACTTTAAACAGTATTGGTGTTAGTTCTTTTGAAAGTGATTGGTAGAATTCACCTGTGAAGCCATCTGGTCCTGGCTCTCCTTTGTTGGGAGTTTTTTGATGACTAATTCAATCTTATTACTTGTGTTTGGTCTGTTGTGTTCATCAGTTTATTCTAAAGTCAATGTACACTGCTTGTGGGTTTCTAGAAATTTTCTGTTTTATCTAAGTTATCCATCTTTTAAGTATACAGTCTTTCAAAGTGTCCTCTTATGAGACTATTTCTGTGGAATTAGTAATGATATCACCTCTCTTGTTTTATTATTTTGTGTGTTTGCATCTTCTCTCTCTTTTTTTTTTCTTTTTTAATCTAGCTAAGATTTTGTCAATTTCATTAATCTTCTTAAAGAACTAGCTTTTGGTTTTGTTAATTTTTCTAGTGTTTTTTTTATTTCTCAATTTAATTTAGTTCTGCTCTAATCTTTATTATTTCCTTCTTTCTGCTTGCTTTGAATTTCTTTGTTGTTCTTTTTTCAGATCCTTCAGTTCTGCAGATAGGTCTTCAATTTTAGCTCTGTCTTCATTTTTAGTATAAATATTTATGGCTATAAATTTCCCTCTCAACACTGCTTTTGTGACACCCCATAGGTAAACAGAAAGAAAATTGAGTTCCTTTTCTGGAAAGTCCTGTACACTCTCTAATAGAATGGCAAGATCCCTAGAGTACATGAGCAGTGTCTAGCAAAGGAAGAGAGACCAATACACCAGGCCCTTGACATTGATGGTTATACTTATGAACCTTGTACTTGTGAAATTGATACTTAGCATATTAGTATATATCACTTAAGAGTTACCTCCTGAAAGCCTCCTAGTTGCTCAAATGTGGCCTCTCTGTAAGCCAAATTCAGTAAATAAACTCACTACCTTGCCCACAGCATGGGACATGACTCCTAGAGATGGGACTTCCTGTCATTGAAGGATTATTACCAAACACTAACTAGTGATGCTTTTGGGGAAAGACCTAGACAAAAGGGGGGAAATATTAAGTACAAATGAGATTTTTATGGCTAAAGGATTTCAAAGCAACTTGGAAATTCATTCCTGATGTTAGGCTTATGCATATCTCCAGAAATCTGATTGACTTCCACAGTAAACACTGACTCAAGAAGGGGTGTGCTTGAGAGCTCAAGAGACTTCTAGACACTATAGTCAGGGCATACAATCTCAGGAATTTGGCACCCTGTCAGTGGGCCTTAACTTGGAATATATGTTCTCCAATGTATCAGAGTTAGACTCATTTCTAATTTCCCTACTCATGCCTCTTCTGCCCCTTTTATTTGAAACTATAATTAGCATTATAGTCATTAATCATATGTCCCAGAGATATAAACCTTGGGTCTGTTCATATGTCAGCTGAGCCCTGAATTTCAGCAGAGTTTCAACACCTATTCTATATTTCATAGGACTCTCTCAGGAAAACTAACAAAAGGATAGTTATCAATATTGCCCATACCCCCAAAACAGGGAGTATCTACAACTATAAGCACATCAGTTCCATCCATCTCCCCCATCTCAATCAGAAACAGAGTGGACATCATGATCCCAAATCCTCTAAAGTGAGGAATGAACAAGCATAAAAGGGAAATGCAACTGTAGACTAAAGTAGATTATTATTATTATTTTAGCAATGGAAGAACTTGTAACATTGATATAAAGGCAGTGGTCACCAGTGAACATGAAAGGAGGGATAGCAAAGAATAGGTGTAACATGGGGCATTTTGGGACATTGGAATTGTTCTGATTGACATTGCAATGACTAATACTGATCATTATATATTTTTTCAAAACCTATAAAAATGTGTGGTGTGAAGGGTAACCTATAATATAAAATACTGTCCATGGTTGGTAGCAATGCTTCAATATTTTTTCACCAATTGTAACAAAAATATCACATTAATGAAAGATGCTGTTAATGGGGAAATGTGTGAGGTGGTAGGGGGAATATTGGAATTCCCCTATATTTTCAATGTATCATTTATATAATCTAAAGCTTCTTTAAAAATTTTTTAAAAGAATTTTTCCCTAGATCCAACACAAAAAACATGGAAATTCACACCATAAATCAAGAGAAATAAATGTCACTTATAATACCAAGAAAGGGATTTTGAAGAAGATGTACAAATTTACACTAAACAATATGTTCTATACCTCTCATACTCAGGGGAAATAAAAAGTATAACCCCATTAAGCTACTTCCCCAAGTTCACTAGGTTGCATTAAAAAATCTGGAATCCTCAATTGTTGATGAGGATGTGGAAAAAAGAATGTGCTTATATATTACTAGTGTATGTGTGTAAATTGGTATAATTTTTTTTTTTTTTTAATGATTTGGTACTGTATCAGTAAGCTATGACCATGTTATGTTGTAGTGATGAACAAATGTTAAGTCTCCATGTAGAGGGCAACAAAGATTTCTTTTTGACTTTTGACATATGTCCCTTGTGATTTCACTATTCCTTGCTACACACCAACCATGTTCTATGCCCAGGCACTGGGATCATCTTGTACATGGGATGTAACTGGTTTTCATGGCAGAATGAAAAGATATTGTAAATATGTACACATAAGTTAGCTCAGAAACCCATGTTCCCTGCTTTTGCTTATGTTTCATTGGCCAAAAAACATGATGTGGCCAGTCTTGCAGTAATGAATTAGGACATTTTAATTCTTTTACAAGGGCACTACAGAGAGGGTCATCAGGAAGGGGCATCCAATATTTTGTATAATTGTCCAATCTGGGCTTTATTTATTAAATTTCAGATATTCTTTATATGATCCTGCATTTCCTGTTGTGAAAGTGTTTTCCTGGACTGTAGAACAAAATATAATGAAAAAAGAGATAAATATGGCATATCTTAGAATTCTGGGGTGATTGAATTAAGACTTTTTAAAATTATTTTGGGTTTAACTCCAAAAGTGATTTGCAATATAATATATTATTTTATTCTAATGATCACTATAGAGCAAAAATCCCTTGCTAAGTATATATTAAATTTAGACTTAAATTTCCTTGAGGTTACTGCCAAAAATTTAAATTATATTTTTTCCTGATTTCTGAAATATACTGATTCTAATTTCATCAATACTTGTTCCTCCTGAGGGGTTCAGCTTCTGTTTAAAACTTCTGTGGTTTTTTTTTTTTTTTTTTTTTTTTCAGGATGGATTATAGGCAATTAAAAAGGCTTTACCTGACAGGCTATTAGGGGAAATCTGCCCTCAGCACACCAGACTTTGTGCTCAGACAGTGCATTGAAGTTTCTGAAGAGGTTGTAGTCAAGGACTAAATCCCTCCTGTCCAGTCTTGCTCTTGAATATATCTGCATTCCTATCTCAGGTATCTCCACTGATATCATCATCAACACATATGTCTGCATCCCAGTCCTCAGGGCTCCACTTCTTTGCAAACAATGCCCTCACTTTAACAGCAGGCACCCTCCAAGGTTGAGATTTTAGTTTCCATTTTAACTCTGTTACTTGTACAATGAGACTCTGAGTCTGGTTTTCAAACACCTCAAGTCTGCAGATACATGAAATATGATTTTGTTTCAGAGCACACATAGAAACTTTCTCATCATTCATGCAGTGCTTAG
Organism: Tolypeutes matacus; assembly: GCA_026826555.1. Taxonomy (NCBI): domain Eukaryota; kingdom Metazoa; phylum Chordata; class Mammalia; order Cingulata; family Chlamyphoridae; genus Tolypeutes; species Tolypeutes matacus. Next base: position 850,241 of record JAKSZT010054332.1, read on the forward strand.
GTTGCAAATTTGAAGCCTGCAGCTCATCTTTTTTTTTAAATTAATTTTTAAAGAACTTTTAGATTACATAAATGTTACATAAAAATATAGGGGATTCCCTATGCCCCACCCCATCCCACACTTTCCCACTTTAACAACATCCTTCATTAGTGTAGTAAATTTGTTACAATTGATGAATATTTACTGAAGCATTGCTACTAACTGTGGATGAAAGTTTACATTATAGTTTACACTCTGTACGTCACAGTTTTGTAGGTTATGGCAAAATATACAATTGCCTGTATCCATCATTGCAATGTCATGCAGGACAATTCCAATGTTTCAAAAATGCCCCATATTACACCTATACTTTTTTTAAAAAGATACTTAGATTATGTAAATGTTACACATAAGATATAGGGATTCCCATATGCCCCACTCCCCATACCTTGCACAACCCTCACATGAACATCCTTCATTACTGTGGCACATCCATTGCAATTCATAAATGCATCTTGGGGCTTTGCCATTAAGCGTGGACCATAGTTCACATTGTAGTCTAACATCTCTTCCACACAGTTCTGCATGATTTGTGATGATATAATATGGTCTATATCTGTCGTTGCAATGTCACTCAGGATGATTCCCAAGTCCTGAAAAAGCCCTTGTATTACAATTGTTTTTCCTTCTCCCTGTCCCTAGAGCCTCCAGTGGCCACTGGCTCCACATCAATGTTGTAATTTCTTCAATTGCTAGAATCACAATATGTCTATAGTAGAATAATATTATGTCCACTCTAGTCAATAGCTTTTTCCCCAATCCTGAGGATTCTGAGTTGGTGACATCCACTCCAACTCCAATTGAGAGGGGACTTTTATTCCATTGGAAAGATGGAGGGGACTATCCTGCCTGCAGCTACAGAATCTCTCCATTCTCTGGGATGGCTGTTGTCCATCATTGTCTCCCCACCAGTTGTCCTGGGTGAATCCAATGAACTATAGAGTAGGTATTGCAACTCTACTGAGGTTCAGGGCCCAGCTGGCACAAGGACAGCCCAAAGACTTGAGTCTCTGGATGTAAACCTATAAAATCCAGCACCAAGTATAGGTTTAAATAGAAGAGACAGATGAGCCATGTACAGGGAAGACATAATTGTGTCCAAACGGTCACTCTCAGGAGCACAAACTCCAAAATAGGGCCCACTGGCAAGACACCAAACTCTGGAGATATCTATCTGACCATAGAATCTGGAGGTCTCCAGAGCCATCAGAAACCCCACTACTTGGGAGAGTATCCACTTTGGCAGTACATGATATCCTGCTGAGATGTGCTTAAGCATTACTTCTGGGGTGACCTCCCAATGCACTTTGAAGTCTCTTAGCCATATAAACTCATTTTTCTTAACATTTTCCCCCTTTCATGCAAGGTCTTTTTCCAGTTGCATTTCTATTTGGTGCTTGGTAGCAATCCCTCAGTGCCAGGGAAGCTCATCCCTGGGAGTCATGTCCCACACTGGGGGGCAGGTAATGCATTCATATGTTGAGTTTGGTTCAGAGAGAGGCCACATTTAAGCAACAAGGAGGTTCTCAGGAGGCAACATTTAGGCACCCCTTAACAGTAGACTGTTTCAATTTCTAGAGCAAAGGCTCATAGCCTAGTCATCAATATCAAGAACCAATCAGTGGATCATCCTCCCTTTGCCAGGCACTGCCTGAGCACTTGGGGGCTGTTGCTACTCCTTTAGAGAATGTGGCAGAGCCTTCCAGGATGAGCATTCAGTTTTCTCTGTTATTCTGTGAGTCTCCACTGTGACTGTCTCATGAACATTTGAACATTTTTACATACCTTCTATGTGTGCTCAGGTGAACTTCCTCCCATGCATCCCCCATCCCTGACACCCCACACTAATGATCCTCCTCTAACCCAGTTGTAACCCTTCTATGATCCAAAGCTTCTTCAAAGATAAGGCCATTACAATAGTCAAATAAAATTAATAGGAAAATGAAATAATAATGTTAAGTTGAAATATGAGATAAAATACTTAAAATTTTTTAAAAAATATAAAATAAAATAAAATTAATACATTGGGATATTTTAAAAAATGAAAAATATTAAAAAAAAATTTTTTTTTGAAATTTTGCCTTTCATCACTGCAGTACCTGGTGTGATGTCTGTACTGTGGCATCTTCCCCCACTCATTCCCCAGTGTCTCACTATTTTTCATTTTATTTTCAAAGAAGTTTTAGGTCACAGCAAAGTCACACACAGAATAAAGGAGACTCTCATGTACCCAACATCCACCTCTTTTCCTACCCCCCCCCCATATTAATACCTTTTTATATGTGGATTGTAGCTTTGTTATAACTGAAATACACATAGTGGAACATAGATACTAAACATGGTCAATGGTTTACACTATGGTTTACATTTTATACCATACACTTTTCTAAATTTTGATGATATTTACCATGTCCTGTGTCCATCACTGTAAGAGCCTGCAGAACATTTTCACTGACCACTCAATACCCCCTGTTCGATCTATTCTATTTCTTCATCCCCCTCCCCCCAGGGCCCATGATAACCCCCTGGCTTGACTCATTGAATGACAAGATTCATAGTTACATGCAAAAAGACTGAGGTCTTGACACACTGGTTTGTCCTTCCCTATTAGAAACTGCCCTTGCTCTTGAGAGACTCCTGAATGTCTATTTCTGAACAAATTGGTACTCCCAAGCAGCTCCTACCTGCTCATTATGTGGGTCTCCACTCACTGTTACAACAGATTATGACAGAATGATTACTCACACATTCCCTAGAAGATCCAGGTGCACCCTGTCCAGAATGTCCCCCGATCCAACACCTTAAACCAGTAACTCTTCCTTGTCATATTGCCATAAGAGCATTCCCAACTTTTACTTTCAACCACATACCTACAAATCTCCAGTGTTCACCTGGTCCGTCTCCCAACACTCCCCCCAGTACCCTGGACCTTCTAACCATTCCTTCCCAATCTACCCACCTGTGAACCCTGCACCACTCAACCCAATAATATTACTACCCTCCTGTCCTATGACTTTAATATGCAACTACACACTTTCACCTTACCATAGATTACATCTGTATGAGTGATGGTTCACAATCTTCTCTCTTTCTATTTCTTGTAAACTTAGCTTCCAGACAGTAGCTCTGTGAGTCTTCTCAATTTCCTTAATTCATATAAGTGAGGTCATGTACTGTTCATACTTCAATGCCTGGCATGCTTCACTCAATATAAGGTCTTCAAGTTTCATCCATGTTATCCCATGTGTTAGCACTTTATTACTTCTTACAGCTGAACAATATTCCATTGTATGTATGTGCCACATTTTGTTTATCCATTCACCTGTTGATGGGCACATGGGTTGATTCCAACTTTTGGCAATAGTGAATAATGCCACTATGAACATCAGTGTGCATATATCTGCTCGTGTCTTTGCTTTCACTTTTTCTGGGTATAATACCCAGCAGTGGAATTGCTGGATCATATTGAAGTTCTATAGTTAGTTTTTTTGAATAACTGCCAAAATGTCCTCTACAATGGCTGGATCACTCTACCTTCACACCAGCAATGGATGAGAGTTCCAATTCCTCCACATCATCTCCAACACCAATAGTATACTGTTTTTTAATAGCTGCCATTCTAATGGGTGTAAGATGGTATTTCATTGTAGTTTTGATTTGCATTTCCCTAACAGCTAGTGATGTTGAGCATCTTTTCATGTGCTCTTTAGCCATTTGTACTTCCTCATCAGAGAAGTGTCTTTTCAGGTCACTTGCCCATTTTTCAAATGGGTTGTTTGCCTTTTTACTTTTGATGTGTATGATTTCTTTATACATGCAGGATATTAGGCTCCTATCAGATATATGGATGCCAAATATTTTCTCCCAATGGGAAGGCTGCCTTTTTACTTTCTTGATAATGTCCTTTGAGGTGCAAAGGTATTTAATCTTGAGAAGAACCCATTTATCTATTTTTTTTTTCGCTGTTTGTACTTTGGGTGTGAATTTCATGAAGCCATTTCCTATTACAAGATCTTGTAGATGCTTCCCTACGTTATCTTCCAAGGTCTTTATGGTCTTCATTCTTATATTTAGATCTTTGATCCATCTTGAGTTGATTTTTGTATAAGATGTGAGATGGTGTTCCTCTCTCATTCTTTTGGATATGGATATCAAGTTCTCCAAGTACCGTTTGTTGAAGAGGCCATTCTTTCCCAATTGAGTGGGCCTGGTGGCCTTGTTGAATATCATATGACTGTATATGTGAGGATCTATATCAGCACTCTCAATTCGATTCCATTGGTCGGTATGTCAATTCTTGTGCCAAAACCATGCAGTTTGGACCACTCTAGCTTTGTAGTGTGTTTTCAAGTCAAGTAGTGTGATTCTTCCAATTTCATTTTTCCTTTTCAATACATCCTTGGCAATTCAGGACCTCTTACACTTCCAAATAAATTTTGTAGTTAGTTTTTCCTATGCATTAAAAAATACAGTGTTGATTTTTTATTGGGATTGCATTAAATCTGTAGATTAATTTGGGTAGGATAGACATCTTAAAGATGTTTAGTATTCTTAACCATGAACAGGGAATATTCTTCCATTTATTTAAATCTTCTTTGATTTCCTTTAACAGTTTTGTGTAGTTTTCTGTATATAGGTCCTTTCTGTCTTTAGTTAAATTTATTCCTAGGTATTTGAATCTTTTAGTTACTATTGTTAATGGTATTTTTTTCTTGATTTCCCCTCAGATGCCTTGTTACTAGTGTACTGAAATGCTACTGATTATTGAGTGTTGATCTTATAGCCTGTGACTTTACTGAACTCTTTATAAGTTCTAGAAGCTTTGATGTAGATTTTGCAGGGCTTTCTATGTATAGGATCATGTCATCTGCAAATAGTGAAATTTTTACTTCTTCCTTTCCAATTTGAATGGCTTTTATATCTATTTCTTGCCTAAGTGCTCAAGCAAGTAATTCTAAGGCAATGTTAATTAGGAGCAGTGATAGTGGTCATCCTTGTCTTGTTCCCAACCTTAGGGGGAAAGTTTTTAGGATTTCACCATTGAAGATGATGTTAGCTGTGGGCTTTTCATATATACCCTTTATCATTTTCAGAAAGTTTCCTTCTATTCCTATCTTTTTATCTTTTGCAGTGTTTTATCAGGAAAGTGTGCTGTAGTTTGTCAAATGCTTTTTATGCATCTATAGAGACAATCATGTGATTTTTTCCTTTCAATCTGTTTATGTGGTGTATTACATTGATTTTCTTATGTTGAACCATTCTTGCATACCCGGGATGAAACCCACTTTGTCATGGTATATAATTCATTTGATATGTTGTTGAATGTGATAAGCAAGTATTTTGTTGAGGATTTTAGCAACAAGATTCATTAGAGAGATTGGTCTTTAATTTTCCTTTCTTGTGGCATCTTTGTTGGCTTTGGTATTAGGGTAATGTTGGCATCATAGAATGAGTTAGGCAATGTTCCTTCTTCTACTTCTATTTTTTGGAAGAGTTTAAGGAGGATTGGTGTTAGTTCTTTCCAGAATATTTGGTAGAATTCATCTGTGAAACTGTCTGGCCATGGATCTTATTAGTTGGGAAGTTTTTGATGATTGAGTATATCATTTACTTGTAATTGGATTATTGAGTTCATCAATTTCTTCTTTCATCAATGCAGGCTGCTTTTGAGTTTCTAGGAATTTGTCCATTTCCTCTAAATTATCATTCTTGTTGGCATATAATTTTTCAAACTATCCTCTTGTGAGGATATTGGGACAGTGGTGATATCCCCGTCTTCATTTGTTATTTTGTGTATTTGCATCTGCTCTCTTTTTTCTTTGTTAGTCTGGCTAAGGGTTTGTGAATTTTATTGATCTTCATTAAGAACCAGATTTTGGTTCTGTTTATTTTTTTTACTGCTTTCTTATTTTCTATTTCATGTAGTTCTGCTCTAAACTTTGTTATTTCCTGCTTTCTACTTCTTTATTTCTATGGAGACAGTGGTGATATCCCCCTTCCTCACTTGTTATTTTGTGTATCTGTATCTGCTCTCTTTTTTCCTTTGTTAGTCTGGCTAAGGGTTTGTCAATTTTATTAATCTTCTCGAAGAACCAGCTTTTTGTTTTGTTTATTTTTTCTACTATTTATTATTTCCTATTTCATTTAGTTCTGCTCTAATCTTTGTTATTTCCTGCTTTCTACTTCCTTTGGGGTTAGTTTGTAATTGCTTTTCCAATTCCTCCAGGTGAATAGTTAGGTCTTTGATTTTAGGTCTTTTTTTCCTTTTTGATATATGCATTTATAGCTATGAATTTCTTTCTCAGTACAGCTTTTACTGCATCCCATAGGTTTTGATATGTTGTGTTGTCATTTTCATTCATTTCAAGGTAGTTACCGAATTCCTTTGAGATTTCCTCCTTGACCCACTGTTTTTGTAAGAGTGTATAGTTTAACTTCCATATCTTTGTGCCTAATCTAGTTCTTTGGTCCTTAGTGATTTCCAATTTCATTCCATTGTGGACAGAGAAATGACTTTGTATAATCTCAATCTTTCTGAATTCATTGAGATTTTTTCTGTGGCCTGGCATGTGGTCTATCTTGGAGTATGATCCATGTGCACTCGAGAAGAATATGTATCCCCCTGTATTTGGGTGTACTGTTCTGTATATGTCTATTAGGTCCAGATCCTCTAATGTATTATTCAGAGTCTTTTTTTTCTTTATTGATTTCTTTGTTGAGATGTTCTGTCTAATGGTGATAATGGTGTACAAAAGTCTCCCACTTTAATTCTAGAGGCATCTATTTCTCCACTTTTTTTCCCCAGTGTTTGCCTCATGTATTTTGAGGCACCCCTGTTAGGTGCATAAATGTTTATGATTGTTCTTACTCTTGGAAGATTACCCCTTTCACTAATATATAGTGTCCATCTTTGTCTCTTACAATTATTTTGCATTTAAAGTCCATTTTGTCTGATATTAGTATAGCTACTTTCACCCTTTTTGGTTATTGTTTGCTTGTAGGATTGTTTTCCAGCCATTCACTTTCAAACTCATTGAATCCCTGCATCTAAGGTAGGTTCTTGTAGACAACATATAGATGGATTATATTTCCTTACCCATTCTGCCAATCTGTGTCCCTTGACTGGTGAGTTTAATCCATTAACATTCAGTGTTGTTACTCTCAAGGAATTACTTACATTAGCCATATTTTCTTTGGGTTTATGCATGTCATATTTTGTTTTTATTTCTCTTTTTGTTGTTTTAGTTATTCTTACACTCTCCTCCAGCTCTCTCTCTCCTGTTTTTCCCATTCAGCCTGGAGAATTCCTACATTAGTATTTCTTGAAGAGCAGGGTTATTATTGGCATACTCTCTTAATTTGTTTATCTGTGAATATTTTGAAGTCTACATCATTTTTGAATGCCAGTTTTTCTGGGTAGAGAATTCTTGTCTGGAAGTTTTTCCTTTCATTACTTTAACTATGTCATACCACAACCTTCTTGTCTCTGTGGTTTCAGATGAGAAATCAGCACTTAATCTTATTGAGATTCCCTTTTATGTGATGGCTCCCTTTTCTCTTGCTGCTTTTAGTATTTTCTGTTTCTCCTTAGCATTGGACAATTTGACAAGTATGTGTCTTGGAGTAGGTCTGTTGGGATTTATAGTGTTTGGGGTGTGCAGTGCTTCCTGGACTTGTATATCCATCTCCCTCTATATGGTTGGGAAACTTTCAGCCATTACTTTCTCCAACACTCCTTCTGTCCCTTTCTCTTCTCCCTCTGGGATGCCTATAATGCATATATTTGTGTATTTGGTGTTATCTTTCAAATCCTTAAGTCTGTGATGGATTATTTCTATCTTTTTATCTATCTGTTCTACTATCTCTTTTATTGCAGATGTACTGTCTTCCACATGACTAATTCTTTCCTCTGCCTGTTCAAATTTGCTGTGATGTGCTTCCAGTGTCTTTTTGATTTTTTGGAATGTGCCATTCATCACCATCATATCTGTTATCTTATGTATGTTTACAATTTCTTCAATATGTTCTTCCAGTGTCTTCTTAGTATCCTTAATATTTTCCTTTACTTCATTAAATTGTCCATGATATTTTTTTTGGACAACTTTTATTAGTTGTTCAATGTTCTGCACGTCTTCCTGGTTTTTAGTTTGTTCATTGGACTGAGCTATGTCTTCCTGTTTCTTAGCATGGTTTGTAATTTTTTGTTGCCTCTAATCATCCTTTAATCTTGATAGGTTTATTCAGTTGATTAGCTTTTCTCTTTTCTCTATGTTTTTATTTAATTGCTGTTTTTTTCTGTGTACATTTTCTTTTTGTCACTTTTTACTCTTATTCAATTTCATTGTTGTTGTCAGTGTTCCCTTGGGAAAAAATTAGGGCCAGGGAAAGTGAAAGATATAAGGAAAGTAAAAGGATAATAGTAATAATAATAGTAATTGTTAGAAGAGGAACATTTTAAGACCTTGGAAAATGAATATTTAACTCATGTATGTAGTGTAGAGTAATAGGAATAGAAAAGTGGGGTATCAGCAATGAAAATGGGAAACCAAATAGGGAAAACTATATAGACTGAATTAAAAGCCAGTATATGAGGAGAAAGTGAACAAGAAAAGAAAAGACAAAAAGAAAGAAATTAAAAGAAAAAGAACAGGATAGATGAGGTATAAATAAAAACCAGAAAATTTGGGGACTAAACAAAAAGAGATGAAATATAAAAACAGCGGTAAAAGCAGAAGATAGGGTGATAAATGAAGGAAAAGAGATAGCCTTGTTATACAAAATCAGTATATACAGAAAAGGAGAAATCAAGGAAGAGGAAACACTGTAACCAAGAATCAAGCCAGTAGCACTTTGAGGAATTTATCTCTTCATCCAGCTCCCTCCAGATTGATGTCCTGAGGCCTCTTACTCTGTGGGTTCACAAAATAGCTCACTCAGGCATGATGTTACCCCCTCTCAGCTGATTTCTGTGAGAGAGATCTGCCTATGTTCCTTTGAAAGAAAAAAAAAATTGGGAGCAGATAAAAGGAAAGAGATAGGAAGACAAAAGTAATAATAGTAATGGTTTTAGTCAAAGGCAGTAGAGTAAACATACAAGACCTAGGAAATTGAAAAATTAACATGAGTAAGAAGCAGAGAGGAATAAGATTAGGAAAGTGGAACTGAAACAATGAAACAAGAAACAGAATAGAGAAATAAATATACAGAATGAATTAAAATGCTGGAATGGTAAAAAGAGAGGAAAAGAAAACAGAAAAGAGAGAAAAAAAAAAGTAAAAAGAGTATTACAGAGAAAAAGGGAGAGAGGGATAAATACAAATGAGAAAAATTGGAGACCAAATAAAGGACATGGAATGAAAGAACAACTATGGAAAACAAAAGGTATAAAGATGAAGGAGTGAAGAGAAGTAGTGTAGGTAGAATTGATCAGTAACCAAAAGAATAAAGGAAAGAAAAAGCAAAAGTAAACAAGCAGAGGAACAAAGGGAGGGAATACAAAACAAGCAAGAAACAAAACAGCTGCAAGTGTTTTTTTTTCTTTTTTTTTTTTTTAAGGAGATAGAAGGAAAAAAATAAATAAACATGGAAAAACAGCCTTCTTTCTTATACCCCTAAGGATCTTCTCAGGTTGCTGGTGTTCCTCAATCACTCACCCTGCATCCTGCCCTCTTCAGGTTTTAAACTGGGTTTTATTGAGTAAAGTAAGGGAACTAAAAGAAAATGAACTTAAAAAAAATAAAATAAAATAAGAGATCCAATTAAAGCTAATACAAAGAAAATGTCTATATATTCCCTGTCATAAAGTTTCAGCTGTATGCCTGATAACCTGGTGGATCTCTTCCCAAGGAATAGCCAGGAATAGAACCAGGGGCCCCAGGATAGGCAGTAATTCTCCCACTGAGTTATTCTGCCTCCTCGGGTTATTTAGCCTTTCAGGAGGCTATCAGCTCCTTTTCCCTAGGGCAGATTAGATCCCCTGCAGTCAGCTGGAGTGGTCCTGATTGCTGCCTGTCTCTCCCTCCTCTCTGACATAATTTCTCTCTTTGCTTAGGTGGCTGGGCATGAACACCAGCCTGGGATGATACCTCTCCCCTCTCCCTGTCAAGTCCAGGTCCCTTCTGATATTCAAGTGGGGCCCAGCTGGCTAAACTTGCTGCAAGAAAAATCACTCTGTGCTCTCCCATGACCCCTGTCCCTTGCAGGGAATCTGCCATCACACACCTGTTTGGAGCAGGGTGCTGGGTCTCCACCTAGTTTGTCTGCCCTGAGGGCTGGGTATGTGTGCCCCTTCCAGTCACTGAGGTACACAACCCCTGATTCTTCCTGGTTTCCCTATCTGTCCAGTACCTTCCTAGTTGACTCAGAGCATTTCCATGGAGGTAAGTGTCTGCTCTACTCTCAGTTAGATATAATTCACCAGGAGTTTTACCCTCATTTAATATCTCAGTGTGGGGAAGGGGAGCCCTTCCTGGCAGCTGGGAGGTTTAATAACTCACGATTGGTAAGTAGTGTCCTGGTATGCTGTGCCCCAAAGCAGGTCCCTATGGCAGCCTCTGGCTTTTTTTGTTTTGTTTTAGTGAGAGCTAAGATATATATGTCTAACCATGTTCCCACAATCCTATCATCCTTTTTTATATAATGTTATCCAGCCTATTTAGAAACAACCAGCCAGCATCATTTTACGTTTTAACTCCACAAAACTCTGTTAGGGTATTAAAAATACTCTCATCCAGAACCTTGCCTCTTATGAGCATGGAAGTAGTTGTATACTGTGGTGATATTTTGTATATCTTTATTGCCAACTCAATCCATGGGCTGTCAGTGGCTTCTTGATTATTGGAAAGAGAGTTATAAGTGCCCTTGCATCTATTCAAAGTAGAAAGGCAATTGCAACAATCCCCAAACCAATTCAGAAATCTCATTTTTAGTTGTGTTTCTGGAGAAGCAGCCCCAGTACCTAGCTGGATAAGTCAGTGCTCTCTAGGGAAACAGAACTGAGAGGAGATAACTGTAAATAGTATGAAATTTTATAAAATTGCCTCATGCATCCGTGGGGATGCAGAAGTCCAAATTCCACAGGGCAGTCTGCAAACCAGGGGCTCTGATGAAGGTCCTTGATGAGTTCTGAAGTAGACATGGGAATTCTCTCTATGAATGCTGAGATCACTTACCCTTTTATGGCCTTCAGCTTATTGGATCAGGTATCACTCATTGCTGATGGCAATCTCCTTAGTTAATTGTAGATGTAAACAGCTATCTATGCAATCAACTCAGAGATTGTTAAAGTCCAGTAAAATGCACTTGTATTAATTAACTCAGTGCTTACTTGACCAAACAAATGGGGACCATTACCTGGCTGAATTGACACATTGACCTTACCATCAGATCAGTGATACCTCAAATCTTATAAAAAAGAAGGTGAAAGAACAAATGATGCTCTCTTATTTTGGTGCTTAGTCCATCACCACTGGGACACTTGCTCCAACTCAACTATGGGAGGCTCCCTTAGGCCCCTACAAATCTCCATTTTATGGCTGCCACTACTTAATGTATCAGAGATATTGATTACTATCTCTGATTACTATCTTTGTGTACCCCTGTTACCCTTCACCTCCAAGCACTGATGGGAATTACTGCTATTAAGGAAAATTTAAAGGGTATGTGAACTACTGTGAACCTACTCAGCTATGTTTTCATTGACTCACAGGCTATGTCTATATCTGCTCATTTTTACAGGTCACTGTTCAAGTCTCTGGTTGGCATATAAAACAAGTCTTCCTGTGGGGATAAGACATGTGGATAAAAATAAATTATTCTCTTAAATAATCTATTTGTTGCCCACGGAGATGCTTATCATAATGGCCCCTACACTGACAGGGGGGAACAAAACAGACAACAGTTCATGCTTTTCAGCTAAATGTAGAAACTGAATTGCCCTTTATCCCAGGTCAAAGAAATGTCCAACCTAATGCCATCTGTTCACATGAGAGGAGATATCCATGGGATTCAGACACCATCCCTTCTTGGGCTAGCATGCACAGAATGTCACTGTCATCAAAAGTTACCAGAACAGCATGCAAAAGTTATACCACCTGCCAGTATATGCCAAGGCTAAAAATATTACCCTGGAACAGATTCCCAAGCCATCGGATCAGGACATTCTGACAGGCACATCATATTGGGCATTTCCTCCCTTCCAGAGGATCTTAACTGCAATTGGTACTTTCTCCAGGCTTGGTTTGTTCATTCCCGTGAGTTCTACTGACTTGAGCCATCATATCCATGTCCTAAAATAGCATATTTGTTTCCTGTGTGGTTTTCCTGAACATATTATGTCTGATAATGGTCTTGGATTTGTGACCCAAGGTATAATTGATGGCCCAATTATGGGACATCAGATTAATTCTCCATGCTCCATATCACCCTCAAGCCACAGAGGTGATTTTACTTTTTAATGAACAATTAAAGGACAAGCTTAAGTGGCTGATGAATGGAGACAAGTTGACCCCAGTCTAGATTACACATCTCCATTGATGCTGGGGTCTCAGTGCATCATTTCAGTGAAAGCACACTTCCCATCTGCAACATATATTTGAGCAAGGTGTTTGTCCCCTTCCTTCAATTGTACCCCCTTCTTTGTAGTTACTGACAACTTGGTCTCCATGGGCCCTGCAAGTGCATCCCTTTCCCTGTAATATCTCACACCAAAACTCAAATAGATGGGATATTAAGGTAAATATTAAACTGAAAGTGATGGGAAGTTAGGAAAACCTATTATAGAGTCTTCTTTAAATTTTATGGTTCTCTACTGAACTATTCTTAAACATGATTTGATATTCTGGTTAAGTTATATAAAATCCTATCCCATTAAAAGTTTTCTGTTCCTTTTGCATGAAATCTACTGGACAAAAGATCTAAATGTGAATAAATGATGATATGTATATGTGTGTGTTTGTACATCAATTCAGATTTCATGTTACATGAACATAAATTTCATAAAACCACCATGTTAAAATGATAACAAATCAGGGCCAGTGATTGCTTAGATTAGACTCTAATTTCTACACAATAATGTCACATTCTTTTTTTCCTTCTAGATGTATAGTGATAGAGAATACTGGCAAAGATTCTTTAGATGCAGGAGCAACCCAAATATTTACCAAACTTTTGAAATATGAGTATACTCTACAAACTCAGTCCCAGAATATGAAATCAATGAAACATCCAACTTTTCAGAGAGGGCTATTCCAAATATTGATTGGTTATAACTAGCCTTTAAAAATACCAAGCCATTTTCTCATGCATGAATAAAATTGCAGTGTGAAATCTCTGTGGTCTTCATATTATCTCCTCCTCAAAGAACTGAATGTGAGCATTTATTATCTAGACTGATTGGGTGGCAAAGGAACTAATGGCATTCAAAAGTACTCCCCTTTGTGGTACCAAAGGATTCTTAAACATTAATCATTCATGATCTCTTTTAGATTAAAAAAGAAGTTCAGAATTCAGGGGGACTTTTTTCAAATCTAAGTACATGCACATGTTATCACTTTCATCTATCTCTGTGCCTCATTCTTCCATTATAAAACTCAGAATTGTGACATTTCCTGTGTATATAAAGTTTTAAATGCACTTCTTTTAAAAATGCAAACACAATCAAACATGATCAACTGCTATTATGTATACATTCCATATTTCTGAAATAAAATAATTACACTTTCAGTACAAGCAAAAATTCTTCCAGGTCAAGTTAACCAAACTCAAATTAACACATTGGGCCTTTGGATCTCACCCAGCAACTCTATCTTTTTTTTCAAGTTTCTTTTTTTGTAGCTTATTGAAAGCTTCTTTTTGTATATAATAATATTAATAGAAAAATATTCACCTGCAAATGTGACAGAGAATTATTTTTTCACAATAAATCTAAAGTAGAATAATAGTAAATCTATTTTAGTCTATTGTTCATTCTTCAATCTTGAGGATTTGGGGATGGTGATGTCCCCTATGCCTCTAATTGAGAGGGGCCTTAGATCCCATGGGACAGATGGATGGAACTATCTTGCTTGCAGTTGAAGACACTCTGTTACTTGGGATGGGCATTGTCCATCATCACCACCTTATTAGTTGTCTTGGGTGAGTCCAATAAACTGGAGAGTAGGCGTTGCAACTCTGCTGAGATTCAGGGCCCAACTGGCACATGGTCAGACCAAATATTTAAGTCTTTCAGACATATACCTATCAAGTTTAGTACTAACTATAGGTTGAAATAGAAGGGGCAGAAGAGCCATGTGTAGGGAAACTTTCTAAGGTTCACTAAAGCACAAGTTATATCACTTGAACTTGTAACAATTTTGTTATCATCATAAAACACCAGCAGGGCAAGCAGCCTGTGTGACCAGATAACTCTTGGTTCACTCTCATATATCCTTCTCTGGTTTTTAAGTTGTGTATAGAGCAGATATTGCCCAATATTCCACAATCAACAAAATTAACCAGAAAGGCTATTAGCATAGGTCATCATCCAGAAGGATCTCAAAGGAATAGCATGCATCTTATTTGTTGTATAGCTATCCCAAATAATTTTTCTTCTTAAGAATCATTAACTGAATCATATCCCCCATGCATAGCATAAATTTTAGCTAGGTGACTCCTAAGTGTACAACTTAATCACATTTGTTTTGTACCACAGAATCTATATTTAATGTGATCTGAACAATCTTTGCATCATTACATGCTTTCCTAGCCTCCTAGATCTGATTTCACAGTTGTTCTGCCTCCTGCCTTAACTGTTCCAGTTCATTCACTTTTTCAATTTGTTTACCTCAGGAACTAGCAAGTGAAAACAATTGGAGAGAGTTCTAACCCATAATAGTGAGCTCAGGCTCTCTATCCCCTTGCAAACAGAACCGGTGTGCTGAGTGCAGCACATGGCCAAGATGAGCATGCCCAAGACATGTTGAGACCTACCAGCCACACCATGGCCCATGAAGCTAGGCAGTCAACTCCTATATAAGTTTTGATTGTTGAATGGGACACACTAATAAGAACAACAACAACAAGCCAGCACCTGGGGAGGGGCATAGGATGGGGGGGACACATGCTGCTTTATAAGATGCTTTGTGTGCTTTGATTACAATTAACAGCTGATCTACTTACACACCCGATAGAGCTCACTATGAAACCAAGGATTTGTCCTCAGCTCCTGCAATGTCCAATCAGGAGGCCTCCAGATGTCCACATTAGTGAGATGAATACGCTGACAACATAGACATCAGAACTCTTTGAAATTGAGCACTTTATGCAGTCATTCTAAATCAAGGACTAAATTAAATGATTGGCTCTATACTAGGATCCTAATGCAGAATTCTGGGCAAGGGGATGTCATACTGGAAGACTTGTAAGCTTAAATACTTCATTAACATTGGTTCTTACTGATGTGCCCTAATATTGTGAAATCTGTTTTTAGGGAAACTAGTGTGTTTTCAGAAATTTTACTTCTTATAGGTGTATTCCATCATGACACTGTCTCAGCAATGGAAGTTACTCAGGTAAGCTTCTACTTACAGGTCAGAACTGTGCTGCTTATAAATTAGTGTCCCAGGTCAGTTCATATGAAAACTTCAGAAAGAAAGTTCCTGGATCTCTAAAACAGAACCAATATATTATGGAATCTTTTCCTAGCCTGGCTATGTTTGAAGATCTTATCTACATTTAGTCCTCCTGGCAGACCTGATCAGCATGTTTAGAGTTATTTTGGTCATGGCATGGCCTGCAATTTCCTCAGACTAAATACTTGTTTAGTTACACAGCACCTCAAAGTACAACCCATTTGAGTCAATGACGGTTGTAGACTATATTTCTCACTGAGGTCCTAAAATAACAAGAGGTAGAGGTGAGGAGTTTTGCACCTGATAAAACCTGTGCATGATTTTTATGTTCTGACCAGAGGCAATTACAAAGGCTTTACTGGCAGAGAAATTTGCCTTCCCCCACAGACCTGTTGCACAGCCAAGTCTGTACTCTGAAAGGAATTACAGTCAAGGACTCAGGTTCCCTTGCCTGATCATGCTCTTGTGTATTCATGCTTCTCTCTCAGGGGCTCAAAATCAAGGCCTTCCAAATCAGATACCACAGCTGAGACCTCAAATTCTGGGAGGAAAGAGGAGAAGACTTTGAGGACACTTCACATTCTCCACTACTTCTCAGTACTAAGCAATTTTCCACTATTAGACACCTTCCCTCTCCCCTCTCACTCTACCACTGCCCACAATCTCTGGGTCCATAAAACTGCAGGAGTCTTTTATTTGGGGCACCCTCAACAATGAGAGATACCCATAACAGTGCTCATTCAACAGGCACTCTCCTGGTGGCACCAATCCATGGAGTCATGGAACAAAGCAATCTTTACTTGCTTTATGCTCTTGCAGAGTAAGTTCTTAAAGGGTTCATTGTTTACTTCCATTTTTTATTTGATTTTTTAATCTTTAATATTTGACAACTAGCATCTCAGGTCAGCTCCTGCTCCACTCAGGTCAGCAGTCTCTCATGTTAGCTCTCTTTCTGATCTTGACACCTTCAAAAGTGTGCATTTTTCCCTGTGGAAGAAAATCATACAAAACACCTATCACTTTGATTAAACTCTTCTGTGAATACCCATAGTCCAAGAAAAATATTTCACTTGGTCTTTTATCCTCCTAAAATCTTAATCCTATCCAATAAATTAGTACTACACACCAGCCTGACCAGATTATTTCCCTCAGGCATTGTCTCCTCTTCTTTGAATAAAAATATACATTATAAAATTACACATCCTAAACTCAACCGTTTCCATGAACTTTTCTTGAAATATTTCATGTCATAATTAAAATAGTTTTTAATTTTAAATCTCACTTTCCCAAATAAAATTTTTGTTAAGTTTATTTGAATTTATGTGGCCTGGGTTCAGAAATAAAATAAGATACCACTGTAACAATAAAGGGCACAACTATAGACCTGCTCTCATACAAGCACTTGATATATGACAGAGATAGTGTGTGGTAATACAATAACAATAAATACTTTTCAATAAGTGTTGCTTGGAGTTGGATAATCCCATTGGATAAACTGAAATTTGATTCATACATCTAACCATTAAAAACATATAAATTAAAGGACAAAATATGAAAGTCAAAACTACAATTATTTTAGAGACTAAGAAAGAAGATTGTGTTCAGGATATGCTCTTGGTGAAGAGATTTTAAACAAGAAATAAAACACAAGCCATAATAAAAATAGTGAATAAATTTGTTATATTAGAGTTGAAAATTTCACTTCCTCAAAGGATATCGATGAGCACAAAATTATAAGTAACAAGTGAATTTATCTACCACACATCATGAATATAGTATTACACAGAAGAGGATTTCACTAATACCATTAAAGTTTATTATAACTTAAAATCAACATTAGGTATATATGAGTGTGTGTGCCTGTGTATGCACACATTCAGCACACTACAAAAAGGTTAAGTATCTGACAACGTAAGCATTTTTCATAATTTGAGCAAAGAAAACTCTCAACCATTGCTGATATAATTGATATAAAAGTTTAGAAAATACTGTGGTGTTGTAACAATATATTTAGGCTATGTTATAGTTTAGTGAACACTCCATTCACAGTGTAAAATTAGTTCTAAGTCATGATTAATATCCATTGCTGTTAGCTACAACTCTACTCTGGAACAAAGCTGATTGTACAACTTCTACCACGTATAAAAAAACAAACAGTTCATGGTAAAAATAATCAAGCCCCTAAATTCACACTTCCCTTCCATTGTCTTTTATTCGGTCTCAGCTTGTTACATGCTCAGGATTTATATCAAAGAGATACTGGAATACAAGCCTCTTATAAGGAGGAGTGATAAAATATCTGAATAATAAAAACCACTTAAAGGACTCTGTAATAAAATTAATGATTTGAAAATAATGAAAAAACAAAAACTAAAAACAATTAATGATTTGTACAGGCAAAACACACAAGGCATACATTATGAAAAAGAAACAAATATTTGTCTTGTTGACCACTGAGGTGAGGGTTCCTGGGTAAAGTGGCATTTAAAGCCAGAAGAGTGGTTACATATGAAAAGGATAATAATATTGGTATGGTTAAAATTTCTAGTAAATTCTTTTAAAATTGACTCGTTCCATCTATTCATATTCCTAAGAGTTATAGTTTATTTTCTGCAGTATAATAGATAAATGAAAAAGGTCTTAGGCTATATGACATCTGACTAATCCTTTAAGTATCAGAAAAATAAAACTCTTCATATCTTCAGGGTATAATTTTATATCTTACTTTTGGAAAATGTGAATCACATTGTATTAGCAAGATTGGAGTTCTGCAGGTAAATACAATATCATTTATTTCTATATCTCACTTCATTCTATCACTGATGAATCTTGTTTTTCATGATATGCAAAGCTTGAATGAAACAAGTGCAGTGCACATCTTTTCATACAGAGCTAAGGAAAAAACCTAAAACTTGAAAACTATATTCTCTGTTAAAAGGCAGGATTTTAATGGTCTCCATTTTGAAAGAGGCAAAGAACTCCTCAAGGGTTCAAACATTAGTACATGTCTCAGGGCTATATCCTTATCAAGTCCTCAATTTCCTAGTTATCTCTTAGTTCTAATCACTTTATTACTTAGACCAGGCACATGTATGAGTGACTGCAAGGAGAGCAATTTAAGCCAAACAATGGTTTAAACCAAACAATCAATACTTTCTAAACCAAAACAATATTTTCTTACAGGGGTGACAGTTCTATCAAGTACCATGAAATTACATAAAAAACTTAGGCATCTACTTAGGTTTTGATCTAGAAGGCATGGTCTTCTTCTTATGATACCAGACTTTGCATTTAGACCTAATTGTCATAGTAGTTTTCCAAAATATTTTGACAAAATAGACAGCCTTTTCAGATAAAATATGTGAATTACACCAATATTGAAATGAGTAAGAAAAACTATGATGCAGAAAAAGATTCAAATTTCAAAACATATATCAAATATAAAGCAAACTTCTTTCCAATTTTGTGCTTAAGTATTTTTTATGTGAGGAAAACCCTGCTAAAGAATTCAAAATATCTGTCATTCTTCTTATAGCATTGTTAATCTTTCTGTTCCATAGACTATAGATGAGGGGGTTTATAACTGGGGGCACCATGGTGTAGAACAGATTTTTAAGAGAAGTTTTATCTAAAATGGGACCTATGATAGCAATAAATCCAGAAATTTTAAATATAAGTAGAATTGCCAATTGTGGAGTACAAGTTGATAAGGCTTTATTATGGGATTCACACGGAGTAGTTGCTAAGCACCATTGAAAATATATTAATATATGACATAAACAATAAGGCAAAATATATTAAACCCATGCCTAGACTTATAGCTAAGATGACAGACTCAGAAAACCAAACATCTGAACATGAGATTCTCACAATTTGAAGCACAACACAGAAATATTGATGGATCACATTGGACTCTGTGAAAGGATGCCTGAACATGTTGCCAGGGTGGATAGCAGAGACCAATCCACTTGCCTGAGCCTTGAGCTGCGTGTGTGCACAGACATGGGGTGAGAGTGAGCCCATAGTGCAGAGGGTGACAAATAGCAACACAGCGATCATAGGACATCACCACAAGTAAGGCAAACTCTGTGGATCTGAAGAAGATAAACAGGAAAATTTGAGCAGCACACACTGTGAGAGAAATTGCCTTATTGTTTGTCAGAGAATTCATAATTAATTTTGGAACAATAACTGAAATGCAGCAAAGAACTATGAGGCATAAATTGCCAATAAAGAAGTACATTTGAGAGTGTAGATGTGGGTCAATCACAATGACAGTAATAGAAGATTCCCAGTCAATGCTCCTGGATAAATCACTAAGAAAGCAGACCTGGTACAACTTGCAGCTCCCAGGAGCTTGAGATAACCATGAGGATGAATTCTGTGAAGATGGTGAGATTGCTTATGTGGCTTTCTGGGAGTCAAGATACAATATTGTAAGATAACACTAAAGAGCAAAATGAAGCCAATCCACAATATCAACAAATAATAAGCAAACTTTGGCTTCAAGGAAAGTTTCTAAACTGGAAATCAGTATACAGGAAATCAACAAATGGCAGTCTTTAAAAATCAGTCAATGCATGTATTTCTTTTTACAAGTTCTACCCAAATTTGCTGAGCTATAACTTCATCATTCACTGGGTAATAGAATCTAGACAAAGGAAAATATTTAATATCATTTTAAGGTGGAACAACCCTTCAATCATTGAGACACATTTACAATATTTCTTAAAGTACATCTTAAAATCAGCCTGAACACATCCAGTGATTATTTGTTATTTTTACAATAGCAAATATTAATATTAAAGCAGACATGCTGTGTGAGAAAGTTCATGTATCTGTCAGAGGTTTTGAACACTGCACGCTGTTACTGGTATCTTCATGTACCAGGGAACTAGGATGGCTTCTGATATCTCCCTGTCTAAAACAAAATGACCTAGAAATTTTTTTCTGTAAAATAGTTAATGAATTGTTCTGAGGTCTTCTGAGATTTTATTCCAACTGAGACAAAATTTTAATCATTACCATTCTTTAATTTTAGTTGATTTATAAGAAATGCAGATAAGCCTTGTTTCTTTGTAACAATCCATAAAAGTTAAATTTGATTCACATGGCAATGTGAATCCAGATTTCCTTTTTTATCATTCTAGTTAACCTTCTCACCAGGAAACAAAATCTTAGAAAAGCATTCCACCTGACATTTCTCCTCCAGAAAGCAACCTTTCACTTTCACGCATGAATTCCAATATGTAGTAGAGGGCTAACATTCTGTCCAGGTATCTCTGTTATGATTTTCTAGGTTGCACAAATCTCCCCATTCATAAATAAGTATGCTAATTTTAACTTATAAAATGTGTTTCTCTTGAAGCATTTCAGAGCATAAAGAAATCTTGTTTCAATATTTTATTTTAATGCTAAAACTAGTTATGTTACATGAAATTTAATACTTTTAAATTTTCATTTGTGGGAAACCTATATTTAAGAAATTATTATTCTAAAAAGTTAGATTTTGTGTTTTATTACTATTTTATTGATATATAATCATTTTGTCTTTACAAATATATTTTACAATTTTAAAGACTATTTTCTTAATTAATAATAATGTTTACTTGCTTACATTGGTGTTACCAGGTAAATTTCTAGTGTATTTAATAAAAGTACAAATTGTTTTCTATAATATCCTTTTTCCTATATGTGGTTTCTTCTAATATTCTCAATTTCCAAAGTACAGAAATTATGCTAAACAGGTAATTTTATTAACTATCACAGTTGACCTATGGTCTATGTTACTGAATTGACCTAGACTTACACCTGTTTTACTATTTAAAAAATTTTCTCTATCAGAATCATTCATTAGCACTTGATTATAAAAGTCTCTTTCCTATCTTCCTCCCCCCAGATTGCATCTTTTTCCCCAGTCTATAGAAATTCTCAAGTTCCACTATGCTCAATTTACCGCAGATCTCTTTCAAAATGCACCATGATGGTTAAATCAATAGCTTTGGCCACAAGAGAGAGTTCAGAGTTTCCCCCCTATTCCATCTTACCTCACAGAGCCTTAGCATTTACTGACTGTTTCAAAATGGGGACAATAACATATTAAGCTGGATTGCTAATTCCTTGTCTATTTTTTGAAAGGTGATATATAGTAATATATTAAAATGATAAACATAGAGCATGAGTATTTCATAATATCCAGCAAGTAAATATTAGATATTGCTCATCATAAAAGCTATCTTTGTATTTCCACTGATGTTTTAATGATGATTTTTATTTCTGTTGGTAGATTTCCATGAAATGCCATTGTAACTTTCTTTTTGCCTGTAAATTTCTTATTTTTCCTTTAGAATCCAAGAAATATTTCTATTTATTTACATATTTTTTCTGCCATTAGTCCAATTTAAAGAGAATTTTGGTATCAATATATTTCCAATATTTTAAGTGAAACTGTGTATTCACATACACATCTAAATGCACAATATTTAAAAAATGAATAAACAATTGAATCAGAAAAATCCAACCTACATTATAAGTAAAAATTTGTCATATGGGGATGAAATAATTAAGTATACAAATGATTTTAAGACATAAGAATGTTGTGTCAGAAAATTATTTGTTAGTAATATCAAAGAATCAATCAAATAAAATATACAAATATATCTAAGCTTTTATAAGTTTATCTTCCCTAGTATGAGTATAACTTTTGAAATATTTAAAGAGATTGACAAAATCAGTGATCCTGCCTCTTCCTTTACAGAATTCAATTCATGGAGTCCTTTTATGGGGAGGTAGAATTTTAATAACCAATAAGCTTCTGGATTCTTTATAAACAGGTTCTTTTCTTTAGGATGGACATGTATGGATCATAGCTCTCATTAGTCCTGGGTAACTGTAAATTTCAACCTCAAGAGAACCAGCTTTGCTTCAACTTCTAGTTTGTAAGGATTCCTTGCCTATACCCTTTAGATAAATTACATTTGTATTGACATGTCTTTGAAATAAAATTAGTAAATCATTTTTTGTTAAACTTAACAAAGGAATTATTCAGTACGTTTTCCCAATTCACAGGAAAATTAATATATTTTCAATTTTATTTCAGAATATAAATGCAATATATTTCCATATAGAAAAAAACATAAAATCTTATTACCCCTAACAAAATACATTTTCTTAGGATTTTCTACAAACATTATGCCATAAAGTCACATAGAAATGAAAAGTATTCAAAAATTAAAAAGGTTCTTTCCAACCATAAGATTCTGTAATTTCAATATTTTGATTCTCTGAGTTAAATAACTCCATGACAAAACTACTATCTTAATGCATGTTTGCTAATATGAAACAATGCAATTTAAAGTAATAAAAATTTCACTCAATGCAAGGTTAAATAATGTTTTCTTTAGTGAAATGCCCTTCATTCTTTGGATAGTTGATTAAGACACATGCATAGTTTTGGTAACTATAATTAAAGGGAAATTTTTCAAAAATGAAAAAAATCATTGACCAGAAGCTACTTAATTCAAAGAAACATTCAAGAATTGAATTTAAAAGGAAAATATAAAAATAATTAGAATGTTTTATGTGACTATTAAATATTCCAAAACTATGGCTTTAAAATATAGTGATGCTGAACTTTTCATTTTAATTTATAAAATGTATCTCTTTACCCACCTATCTGCATCTTTCTAATTTTATATACTCATAGAAAATGACCTGTAAATATAACTTACTTATTTGCAATTTTATTATTATATTTACTTTTCTTTTATGTTGCATAAAATAAACTGGCCACAAGCATGTGGAGTTAATCAGGAGCACCAATCCAAAAAATGGCAAGGATTTTTTATACCATAAAAATTGGCCAAAGGTGAAAATAGACCAGAAATGGGAGCATTCAAGGTAAGTTGCAATTTGCACATTGACTGACTAGTTCTATCCTGAAGAAAAATGACTGATGATTACAGAATAAAAAAGGGAAAAATGTAAGATAAAACTTGAATGGACCTCTTGATTGATGCAGAAAAATTCATTTGACAAAATACAGCATCCTTTCTTGATAAAAACACTCCAAAAGATAGTAATAGAAGGAAGCTTTCTCAATTTAGAAAAGTACATATATGAAAAACCTACAGCTACCATTATACTCAAAGGTGAAAGACTGAAAGCTGTCCTGCTGAGATCAGGAACAAAAGAAGGATGCCTGCTGGCTCCATTGTTATTCAATATTGTGCTAGAAGTTCCACCTAGAGCAATTGGGCTAGGTAAAGAAATAAAGGCACCCAAACAGGAAAGAAAGAAGCAAAACTTTCACTACATGCTGATGATATTATCTTATATCTAGAAAATCCTGAAAATTCACAACAAAACTAATAAAACCAATAGACAAGTTCAGGAAAGTGGTGGGATGCAAAATTAATATGCAAAAATCCATGTTTCTGTGTGCTGCTAATGAGCAATCTGAGGAGAATTCAGAAAAAAAATCCATTTATAAGAGTAACTAAAATAATCAAATATTTAGAAATAAACTTAAAGACATAAATGTCTTATATTCAGAAAAGTACAAAATATTGCTAAAAGAAACTGAAGAAGACTGAAATAAATGGAAGGACATTCTGTGTTCATGAACTAGAAGATTAAATATCATTAAGATGTCAATTTTACCAGAACTGATTTACAGATTTCATGCAATCCCGATAAAAACCTCCAAAGCTTTTTGCAAAAATGGAAAATCTAATTATCAAATTTATTTGGAAGGGTAAGGTGTCCCAAATACCCCAAAATGTCTCACAAAAAGAAAAATGAAGTTGGAGGAAACTCATGTCCTGACTTTAAGGCCTGGTCTATTGACCAGTGGAAGCCAGTCGAGAACTCAGAAACAGACCCTCACATCTACAGTCAAGTAATTTTGGACAAGGCTCTCAAGTCCTCCCAGTAGGGCCTGAACAGTCTATTCAACAAACAGTCTTGGGAGAATTGGATATTCATATCCAAAAGAAAGAAAGATGACCCCCTGTCCCACACCTTATTCAAAAATTAACTCAAAAAGTATCAAGGATCTAAATAAAAAAGTGACAACCATAAAGTTCTTAGAAGAAAAATGTCAGAAATCATCTTTAAGATCTTGTAGTAGATGGTAGTTTCTTTTTTTTTTTTTTTTTTTAAGATTTTATTTATTTATTCATTTATCCCCCCCTTGCTGCTTGTGCTCGCTGGGTCAGCTAACCACGCCGTGCGGGCGGGCTTGCTTTCACCAGGAGGCCCCGGGAACCGAACCCGGGGCCTCCCATATGGTAAACGGGAGCCCTATTGATTGAGCCACAGCCGCTTCCCGGTAGAGTTTCTTAATCCCAACATCCAAAGCATGAGCAACAACAAAAAAAATAGATAAATGGACCTCTTCATAAATAAACATGTTTGCACCACAAAAGACTTTGTCAAAAGTGTGAAAAGGACAGCAGACACATTGGGAGAAAATAAGTGGAAATCACATATCTGATAAGGGTTTAATATCCAAGATATATAAAAAGAAATCCTGCAAGTCAACAATAAAAAGAGAAATTACACAATTATAAAATGGGTGAAAGACCTGAATAGAAATTTGTCCAAACAAATTATATAAATGTTGAAAAAACATATGAAACAATGTTCAGCATTGCTAGTGAGAAGGGAATTGAAAATCAAACTACAATGAGATATCATTTCACACCTATGGGAATGGCTATTATTAAATAGTCAGTAAACTACAAGTGTTGGAGAGTATGTGGAGAAATAGGAATGCTTATTCACTGTTCGTGAGAATGTAGAATGTTATAGCAACTGTGGAGGACAGTTGGGCAGTTCCTAAGGAAGATGAATGTAGACTTGCCATGTGACCCAGCAATACCAGTACTAGGTATATACCCAGAAAAACTGAGAGAAGTGAAATGAACAAACATCTACACACTGATGTACATAGCAGCACTATTCACAATTGCCAAAAGATGGAAACAACCCAGGTGTCCATCAACCGATGAATGGATAAACAAGCTGTGGTATATTCAAATGATGGAATATCAGGCAGCTGTAGAAGAAATGAAGTCATGAAGCATATGGCAACATGGATGAACCTGGAGGACATTGTGTTGGATAAAGCAAGCCAAACCAAAGGAGAAATACTGTATGATCGTGCTATTATGAACTAACTATAATGTGTAAACTCATGGCACTAATAACTAGAATTTATGTCACCAGAAAACAGAATGAGGGTAGAGAATGGAAACTTGAGGGTTACTCTGTGCAGAATTGGCATAAAGGTTGTTTGTAAATCTTTGGAAATGTACAGAAATGGTGAAAGCACATCACAGTGTTTGTAACTAGTGGAGCTATTATATGAGTATACAGGGGTTGAAAGGGAATGTCTAAGGACATGAATATTACTAGATGGCTAAAAAATGTAACATATGACTGTATACATAGTGAAACCTCATGTAAAATAGGAATATGGGTGATATAGCATATATATTGTTTTTTTACAAAATACCCATACAAATAACCTAGAGAGATAGAAATAGAATAGCAGCTATGTGAAGCAGGGAAAAGAGAGAAATTGACAGTTGATGAGTGTTTTTTGTTTGTATGTTTGTTTGTTTTTGTCTATTATTATTATTGGAATAGTGAAAATGCTCTAATAATGATTGAAGTGAAGAATGCACAACTATGTGATTATACCAATGCCATTGATTGTACATTTTGGATGGATTTATGCTTTATTAATATGTATCAATAAAATGGATTTAAAAAAAAAAACTTTGAATGATATGGAAAGTTGGCAATGGTTAGTGGAAAAGGAATTTTATTTTTTATGGTCAAACCTGGGTAAGATTTAATGGGGTTTTCTATAAGACTTTAAAGAACTATAATATTCCTGTAAATCTAAAATCTGTTTTTCCCTTTGTTAAAATGAATGTAATGACTAGGATCATGGCTCTGCTCTTAGTAAGAGATTGTAAAAAGTTTTATTTATCTTTTGAGCATTTTGCTTAGAAGGCAGATAGTCTGTGTGTTACCACAATAATTTCCTGTATTTTATTTTTTCTTGTCCCTGATTGTCTAAAAGAATCAAATCTTTACACTTTAAGAATACATTTTTTAAAGAATCATATTAACTCCTATATTTACATTATTTAATCTTTTATTGTCACTTTGGTTAAATAGGGAGCCAGGTATTGATTCATAGTGCCCTATCACCTTATTTGACAAAGTTTAAAACACTCCTGACAACATTGACAATTTGCCTTCCCCCAAACAAATCCTAAATAAAGTCTTCTTTTGATCTCAATTGTCCTGTGATTTTCTGGATGGCTCTTTTAGAATCACAGATGATTTGTTTTTTCATATTATAAAAAGGGAAATGGTAAATACACTTATGTTTATTTGACATATCGTCAATTGTATGAAAAGTGTCAAAAGGGATTTTCTAACCTTCTCTAGACTAAATTTATGTGTGTAAAAAGTTATTATTATAAATGGTTTCAGAAGCTATACTAAGTTCTTAGAGATTTATCAACATCTTCACTGTCCAATATATGTCCTGCTACTGATGTGCCTGATATTAGACAGCAGCATAGGGTTATTGGCTATAACTTCAGTTATTTTTTTAAAAATGTTAGATGTCCGCAAAACAACCAAATTTCCTTGTCTGTTACATTGGTTCACACTGGTGCTTCCCTGACTGAGTCTGCAGTCACGTCATGACAGTTCTTGTCTTCAGCAGAAAGGGACTTTAAATGAGAAACAAGGCTGCTATATAGATAAGGTTTCCCCTGTCAATTACATATCCCTGGTGAAACTGAAAGGGTGGGATAGGGTCAAATATCTTGATGAACAACCATTTAAAAATCTTCAAATGGACTTTATACTGTCCCTGCAACCCCCAAATTTAAGCTTACCCAATTCAATTAAATTTTTCACTGTTTTTTTTATGAAAATCAATATCAAGCATTAAGTGTTCTCAGTCCAAGACATGGCAGTCAACCCAGAGCATATTAATCCTTCACTTTGACACAGTTTCTGGTGCATTCCCAGCTGTCTAAAGGCAGAAGCCACTTCTGCCAAATTTGTTGAAGCATGGCCTAATATGGTCCAAGGACACACTATTTGGTTAAAAAGAGCCACACATTGTTCACCAGCTTCTAGTTCTCTAGAGAAACATAGCATATGTCAGCTGGTTGGCTGATCTCTTAAGAAATCATATTGCTCCCTCCTTCAAATATCCAAATCCTCCACTGTAGTCCTTTCATTCCCACTACTCTGTTGCCCCTGCATGAAGAAGAGGTTGTAGTTACTTTTTTTATTTTTAAGGAAGTTTTAGATGACATAAATGTTACATAGAAATATAGGGGATTCCCAGATGCCCCACCCTCACCCCCTCCTGCACTTTCCCCCATTTACATCCTTCATTAGTGTGGTACTTCTGTTACAATTGATGAACACATATTGAAGTATTGCTACAAACCATGTGGTTTCTTAATTATCCTCCCAGGACCAGACTTACAAAAAAAGCCTTTATTAACCTGACATGACCTTATTTGTAAATGTACCTTATCTTAAAACAGAAACATTAATATCAAGCAGACTATGCAATAACCAATACAGTGTAAGCAACTGAAAGTTAACAAACTCCTTACCTCACAATGACCTTGTATGCTAAGTTAAAACATTTAAGTAGAAACTGTTATTTAGCTAAGGGCAAAGTTGTTAATATTTATACTGACAATAGATAAGCAATAGATAAGTAGTTCATGATTTTGGAATGTTGTTAAAAAAAAAAAAATAGCAGCTCAACCAATTGTACATGCAACAAAGATTTGTACCTTAAATAAATTCCCTTTTACAAGGTTTCCAAATTAATTAAAAGACAGCAAAGTGCTTCTGAATTTGAAAAACTCAAATGATGTCAGCAGTGTTATAAAATAAGTTCTGATAGAAGTCTGGGATGTTTTGAATGACAGCCTGTTTCAGAGTCCTTAAAACAACCTACATAAAAGTACTCCATGAAATAATCACTGTAGCTTCCAAATCATAAAGGAGGTCATGGCAAAATTCTGTTAGGCAGTCTTGGATAATGTAATTCAAAAAATATAAAACCAACCTCATATATGTCAAACTCATAATCAAGGCAAAATCATTAAGTATTTATCATCTAAAACACTGCCTTTCTGCTTATGGACCACTTGAACATTGGCAGATGTACGTTATTAACTTGGGCTTTCAATGGGTTATAATTATATATGTGTCATATTTTCATGTTCTCTGAATAGGGTAATGCAATCCTTTGTCCTAAAATGAATGGTAAAACTGTAGAAAAATAGATATTTTAAAATGCTTTCCAGTTTGGGGAGTATTCTCTGTTCTTTCAAGTGACCTTGGAATTCAGTTCACTGAAAAGGTTATTAAAAGTTGTGTCGTGTTTCCTATCCAACAACATCTCCATTCCCCAAACCATCCACAATATTTTGTAAGATGGGAAAAAAAATTAATGAACTATTAAAATTACAATTAGATAATTTATCTGACCTTCTGGGTTCCCTTGGCCTGTTGGCCCTCCTGACCCTGAGATCCACACTGTTGGGCAACATCACAGTTCACTAGAGATGATCCAATGACAGTTAACAAGATTTTTCAGTGCTGTAAGGGATTAAAGGAATATTATCAGGGGTGTCTACAACAGGTGTCAAAAGCTTTTACTAAACTTCCACCACCTAAAGATGACATTCCATACAGCCTGAAACCTGCTGATCTCAAAGAGAATGACCAGCCTCTAACCTAGCTGGAAATCACCTTCTCAGCTTATGGTAGGGGCAGTCCTAGCATGAACTGCTGTCCTTCCCTGGGACTCCCAAATGCATCCTTTGTTCACACCAGGTGTGTCAGTATGGGGGTATAAAACATTTCCCTAGTAGATAAGGGGCTGCAGGTATATTCCTTCTCCTATTGACCTGAGTATATGTAAACATTCCCTGGAGGCAGTCTGACTCTATAATATGGTTTTTGACATCCAGCTCACACCCTAGTACTACATCTGTCCTTTCCTCCACTATGGCACACAGGAACACATGAGGAATGCTGTGCCTAGAACATCTTCCTGGACTGGCCATGGACTGAGACCCACTGACTATGGGGGCCCATGCCTACTATTGAAGCAGATCTCCCTGTGTCTCTTCTCTATGTAGGACCAATGTTAGACCTGTTTTCACTCAATGCAGTACCAACTTAGGTGTTGCTGAAAACCAATTGTTGAAAATGAGAGAGAAACCAAAAACAGTCATGTGATACATAGAAATGTAGCCATATATTATATGTAAGCAGTCATAGGATATATGTTACACTGTAGCCTTAATTTTAAAATTGAATAATATTTTAGTTTCCACTATGTAACCTCACTCAAGTAATCCACAAGTACAGTACACTGTTGCCTATTAATGAAAACTACCTTTAGTCACCAAAGCAAGTATCTATTTTCACTCCCTAACAAATTCCTGTTTTACACAATATACCAGGGTTCTGACATTTTCCACTCCCTAAGAAGCTCCTGTTTTTCTTCTTCCCTTTATTTGAAACCTCATAAACCCTTTGCCAGACAGAGAAGCCTGGGAACCAAGGACACTCCTAGGAGCTAAATTAAAGTGTGCAGAAGCAGAAACTATGGGCTTACCCCTTCTCCTCCTCCTCTGATGCCCACCTTGCAGACCCCAGTGTGCAGTTGGACTCAGCCAATGGTGTCCCTATCCTCACTCTTTTTGTCTAAATCTACTAAAATCCCTTACCTCCTTTGTTTGAGGAGGCGGATTTGAGGCTTTGTCTCCTAGCCTCTGGCAGCTTCTTAATAAGCTTTTTACCTTGTGTGGTCAATCTTGGTGTAGAATTATCCTCTGTGCCTGGTAAGGACTCATGGGGTTCCCCTTCAAAAGTAGGTCTTTTTCTGAGCGTGAAATATGGAAGTTAAAAGATAGATATTTGAAAAAGCCAAGGAAGGGTGATGAAGTTTGGCTAATGAATCTGTTCAAAGAGGGGGCATTGCAGACTCAGATGTCTGAGGACAACAGGTGCAGTCTGGGAAAGTTAACTACTGACCCTCTGTTAAAATGCATTTTTGTCTGCGTCATACTGGATAACTGACGGGAGAGATCTATAGACAAACCCATGATGCTTCTTGTTTTTGTATCATAGAGTATGTGAGTGGTTTTCCCATCTGCAAGGAATTTCTGAAAAAATAAAACACCATGGAGAGCTTTTCTTTAATCTGTAAATGCCCTGGGTGCAAAGGTGATAGACACTTGCTACATGACCTGGCCCTAGGGCAGGACATACATGAAATAGTACTGACACTGATGGCATTGGAGGCCTTCATGAAACAGAGAATTACCAGTGGAAAACCCCCTGTTCTTTCCTTGTTCCCCAGGATGATGGTGGGTGATGTGGTGGAGAAATTCCCCATAATGTCTGTTCTGGGGTGGAAGTAGCAGGGACTTGCCAGCTTTGGCCACTCAGCCAGGCCCAGAGGGATACAAGCTGAGCAAAGGGAGGCCACCCTGCCCAAAGGACCATAGAGGAATGTAAAGTGCGAGTGGAGGAAGGAAATGTGGCCTTGCTTACTCAAACAAGGCATAGATAAAAGGGAAACTGAGTCCTAAGGAAGAGCTCTCTAGATGCTATGTGGGGAAGAGGCTCTCTCTAAGTTAAGGGTGAAGGCTATGGTAGGAGCTCTCAGGACTGAAAGGATTTAGAATCCTGCATCACTGCTCTCTGAGTCCCTGAATATAGTTAGAGAAGTGGGAAACAATACTGGAAAAGGCTTTCAAGTACCACAATAATGGCAGTGAGGAAGAGAATTCCAATTATGATCTTGATGCATCAGATAACAATGATGATCTCCCTCAGCTGAACCCCAATATTACTACTTTTCATAAGAATTTTAGAGGTGCAACCAATGTCTCCATTTCCCCACCAGGGATATCAGCAGCGCTTTGTCTCTGTTTGGGTGGATAGAGGAAAAGAGGGTGATCCAGACTTTATGGGTCTCTTAAATACAGGTGCCCAAGTGACAGTAATTATGGGCCCCTACAACTGGAAGGGCAAAGTCATGACATTTGAGCTTTGGGGTGATCCATGGCAGGCAAGTGTGCATATGCTTGCAGTTGGGCTTCTTGAACATTTCAGGTACCAGTGTTCATGGTTCCCACCCATTATAGGTATTTAGATTTGGAGATTTGGCTGCCTGTGGCTGGGAAAACCACCATCACATGAGGTATTGTGCCTGCTTCTTAGGAGAAATTTGAGTCATATCCTTGGGGTGTGTCAAATTCCACCCTCCAACTAGTGCTGTCAAAGCCTAGCAAGATTGTTCATGAAAAGCAATAGCACCACCCAGGAGGGGGAAATGACATCATTATATTGGCTCAGGATTCATTCCAGGAAGGAGTGTTGAAAACCACCAGTCACAGTTTCACAGCCAAGTCTGGCCAGAAAAAAGGGTCAGGAGCTTGGAAGCTGACAATAGATTACAACAGAGTAAGTACTGAGGCCCCTGAAGTCAGTGGCAGCCCACACAGGGGACTGGCATGCTGTTCCATTGATGTGTGACTCTAAGTCCAAAACTGTCATCTTCATGTGGGTGCTTACCAATCTAACAAAGTTAGTTGGACAGGCTCAGCAAAACACCATCATTAAATAGAAATGGTATATACAAGAAAGAGCCTTCCTGGGCCTCAGGGAGTTAGCTGGCCAAATAGCTTTTTTGCTGCAGGAGACTGAATGTTCTGCAGGGGCTGCACCTGCCCTCCCTTGGCTAAATGAGGCCACAGTTTGAAGACATTCCAGCTGATGGTATGGCTTGGTTCACTGATGGATCTATAAAACTCAAAGCTGATACAGCCCACTGGGCTGTTGTGACCATCCATCCCACAGAGGGCTACCAACCTACTGAGACCGAATGAGGGTATTCTAACCAAAGGGCAAAACTCTGTGCATTGGTGATGGCTGTGCAGGCCACTCCAACCACAACTTACTGCTACATATTTACAGACTCATGAGCTGTTACAAATGGGCTAGCCATATAGACTGGTGACTGGTAAATCTATGATTAGATTTTTACAGGCTCCTCTGTAAGGGGAGAGGAGCTGTGACATAAGCTTGCAAGCTGGGAAGGGGCTCCATTCATCACCTATATTGATGTCCATGGAAAAGGGCCATTTAAAGCAGAACCTCAGTGGAATTCCTGTGATGACCAAGCATGTGCCCAATGGGTTGCCTTGATTGTCCACCATATCTACCCATGAATGGGACATGGAAGTTCACATCAGAGGCAAGAGTGGGCCATAGCACACTGGAGGCAGCAGAAGCCAAAGATGTAGCACAGTCATGTGAGTCCTACCAATAAGCCCAACATGCTGAGCTGGACCACATCAGTAGGGGGTTAGGCCCCATACAAGTATAGCAGCTCAACCACATAGGATAGCTACCCCTTAGTCATGGTTCTGGTGGTGTCTCACTGCCTTTGATACATACTCCAGATATGGGACAGCAATTCCCATGCATCACATGGATGCTGGGACCAACATAGCAGTCTTTGCAATTGACACAATCTTATGATAGACCTTTCTCAAACAACTATGCAAAGGTCATCAGGAGGCACAATTTACCTGGTGTTATTGGCATATAATGAAAGCTATTAGACATTAAACACTGTACCCTAGCAGATGGCAAACATGGCCCTGCAGCATATTTGGGGAAATACTGAGTTTATAGGGGCAGAGGACCAGGGATTTGCTGGATTAAACTATAAGTGATGAATCCCAATCTCAGTATACACAACTGCTCTTTTTCCTTCCTTTTCTCTCTCTTTTTTTTTTTTTTTTTTTTTGTGACAAGGAGCATACTCTGCAAGATTAGTTTGTGATCTGGGCTACAAGGGCCCCCCAACACCAACCTGGTGGTGGTGCCACTCTCAGGTGCTTCCATTTAGGGGGACTCCATGGGAATGGGGGAATGGGAGTCAAAACCCCAAGTCACTAGGGCTCTCCTGGTTATGCCTGGGCCTCCCAAACTTTCAGTAAAGGTGGGCAACTTTATAGGCTATGTTTGGGATGTGACTTGCTTTCCAGGACAGTATGATCACAATGAAAATTCTTGTTTGATTGACAGGGGCAATGGGTTCCCACAGAAGTTGTGGTCTTGGGGCTTGGACAGACAACCTGGGTTGCCATACCTGGGTGATTCTCACTTCAAGGTGTCGGTCAGGAGCATCTTCACCCCAGGGAGATAAAAGCAGGGTGGTCAATATTGTTGTCTCTTTCTCTCTCCACACTATGTCACCCATGGGTCTTGATGACATAGGCTTATGCTAGACCTAACAACCAGACCAACTCCCAGCTCTGTCAATATTTAAATCAAGATGATGGGCCATCTCTCCACATCAGTAAAGCTTATGTGTCAACACGGTGGTCCACATCAGTCTACTGGTTTAATGATCTTGTTGTACATGGAAACCACCCTATAGATAAGTACAGTTGACTACATGGATGTGGAAGACATCTTACAAAATCCATTGGCTCCCCATAGAGAGTGCACCAACCATGGAAGAGAACCATTCCCTCTGTAACAAAAATGTGATTGGCACAAGGCACAATCTGGGAGAGGATCCTAGTGACTTTCATAGGAAAATATTATGGTTTGATTCTGTAGAAGTTTTCTTTAGCCTAAATTTAATGTTACTATGGGCAATAACACTAATGCAGATTATGATGAGGCAGCCCAATATACAATGCCTGGTTTCCAGCTGGCATGCTGGAAATCTAGTATGCACACTATTACTGGGATATGGAACTCCACAAGTGTGCCCCTAAGACTGGAGCTCCACACAGTTTCTTGAGATAAACTTAATTCTTGGCTTGCCTGGTTAGCAATGGCAACACCCAATTTAGTGGCACTGCCGGGAGAAAAGCCTTCTATACCAACTGCATCAAAATGTATATTGCTTATACAAATTGACTGGGTGGATTTTACTGTCATAGTGGAATGGGAAAATGCTATTGCACAGCTAAGTAAAAAAAAAGAAAAAAAATTCATGGTGGTATGCAACTATCACCTAACTAGCAGGGTAAGAGGCTTACACTAACCCTAGCATTAAGGTAAGATGGACTCTTTATTATATATGGGGATCATTTATATAAGACCTTTCCCCCACACTGGTGGGATGATGTGACTTAGGATATGTGATTCCCATTATCTCTGGGAAAGAAATGTAACATCCTCTAAAATCCCAAAGCTGTGTTATTTTGCAAATCCTAGCCATTTCACAAGAGGCTTCCCCCTCCTGTGCCATTCACTGGGCAGTACAAGTCCAGATCTTTGAAACTGAGGTACATAAATTAGAAAAGGCTGTATGTAACATGTATTAAAGAAAGGGTATTTTACTCTATACTTCCTTTATTGGGACTAACTCCAATGTGAGACAGATAGTGCAGTGGCCATTGTCCTAAAAATCCTCAGAGTACTGGAGATTCTGATGGTGCAAGCTGAGGGTGCTCTTACATAAATGAATAACATAAAGGACTGTGGTAAGGGAGAGTTCCAGACCAGCTGCCACCACCCCCTGAGACTAACAAATGTATCCAATGTTCAGGAGCAGGTATGTCAGCCTGGAAGGATAAATCACAATCCCCTGGTAGATAAGGGGACTCCAGGCCATTCCTTCCTTTCTTGACTTGAGCATGTGTAAAAATTCACTGGAGGAAGTCTGACTCTGGTGGGAATGCTTTAGGACATTCCATCCAGCTCACACCCCATTGGTATACCTGTCTCTGGTGGGGAGGGAACAGGGAAACTCCACTATGATACCACAAGAACACAAAAGAGGGTGTTGTGCATAGAAAGTCTCTCTACATTGAGGTCAAGGATTGAAACATTCATCGTTTCTGTCTAAGGCCTCATTGGAAGTAACTTTTGTGTTCATATTTCTACCAACAATCTCTTCAAAGGCATCTAGGATCTTTCCTATCAAGCACCTCACAATTCTTCTAGAATCTACCCCTCAACCATTCATAAATTCCCAAATTTATGGTATTTGTAATAGCAGCACCCTGCTTTCCTGGTACCAAAATCTGTTTTATTCTGCAAGGCTGCTGAAAGCAATATCCCAGAAATGAGTTGGCTTTTACAGTGGGGATTTATTATCTTACATGCTTACAGTTCCAAGGCTGAAAAATCTGTCCAAATCAAGGTATCATCAGGTGATGCTTTCTCCCTAAAGATCAGCTATAGGTGATCCTGGGCTCCTCTGCTACCTGGCAAGACACATAGC
Source organism: Tolypeutes matacus (assembly GCA_026826555.1). Classification (NCBI taxonomy): domain Eukaryota; kingdom Metazoa; phylum Chordata; class Mammalia; order Cingulata; family Chlamyphoridae; genus Tolypeutes; species Tolypeutes matacus. The sequence continues at coordinate 886,226 of JAKSZT010054332.1, forward strand.
AGCATCTACTTGTCTCTCCCTTCTTTTTCTGGGATTTGTTGCTTCAGTTTCTTGCTTCTGTGACTTTCCCCTTCTTTCTCTCTGGATTCAGCCCATTTATAAAGGACTCCAGTAAGGACAACAAGGGAAAGGAAGGCAAATAGTGTTACAAAGAAGGTAACAAAAGAGTAATGAAAAGTTATAAAGTTATAAAGATATGTAAAAGCATGGAGGAGAATTTAATAAGGGAAGTTTGGATCAGTGGTTTCTTATTCTGTGAACTTGACCAAAAACTGTCTATACCAGAGGCCATCATATGATTCTGGGTTATGTTGGTTAATTTTAATTTTGTCACATACTGTTTTATATAACCATCTTAATAGTAGCACATATTTTAGCTGGAATATGTACTCAAGACCCAATTCTTTCTAATTTTATAGCTTAGTATTTGAAATTAACAAAATATATGTGGTTCAGAATAGGTACACCTAAAGGTATGTCAATATACACCAATACATGCATTGGGGTCACCAGCAAAAGTACAGTTCAAAAAGGTAGCAATGGAGAGACAATTTACTCATGTACTAAAGAAACAGCAAGGTCAGCTTCACTGGTTGTCTTCAGGTCATCAAAGCCAGCAGGTTTCAATCCTTGACCTCAATGTAGAGAGACTTTCTATGCACAACCCTCTTTTGTGTTCTTGTGGTATCATAGTGGAGTTTCCCTGTTCCCTCCCCACCAGAGACAGGTATACCAATGGGGTGTGAGTTGGATGGAATGTCCTAAAGCATTCCCACCAGAGTCAGACTTCCTCCAGTGAATTTTTACACATGCTCAAGTCAAGAAAGGAAGGAATGGCCTGGAGTCCCCTTATCTACCAGGGGATTGTGATTTATCCTTCCAGGCTGACATACCTGCTCCTGAACATTGGATACATTTGTTAGTCTCAGGCAACCCTTGTTTTAAAGTGGCAGAGAATTCAGCAAATTTGAGTCCTGATATCAGACAGAAGATAAAATTTGAAAGTGATGAGTTTGGATATTTAGCTGAGGGGATTTCCAACCTAAATGTGGAAAGTGTCATTTGGCTTCTCCTTGCAGCTTATAGGAAAATGGGAGAGGAAAGGTTTAAACTGAGAACTGAACTCCTGGTTACAAACTCCAGAAATTGATGGTTCGGGAAATCCGGAGCTTCTAGAAAATAAGTCCCCAGAGAATAGTGCTCAATGTCAGGATTTAACTGAATGTAGAACTAGTCACCCATCTCAGTGCAAGTCAGGATTGGAGGTGCAGTCATCCAAGAAGGATCTGTGGAGGGCCTACTCTCTGACAGTTTGGACCCCTATGTACTACATGCAAACTTGACCAGGTTTTTGAGAAAGCTGTATGAACCAAACCACTGCCAGCCTGGACTAAGAGGGACAGAAAAGAGACAGATTAAAGAAAAATGAATTTAAAGGTAGAACCATTGAAGCTGAGGTCTGGAGTAAAGACATCTTCTTGTGTCAAAGAGAAGACCCAACCATGTATATGGAAAGGGTGAATATGCCCCTGCATTTAAAGAGAGCCTGACTTCCATCATATTGGTCAGGAAGAGTGTTATACACCAGGTTTCTCAGATGCCTGGGTGATTGCAGAGAGATTGGTTGTCAACCTGATGCTCCACCTGGACCCTAAAGTGCAAATTCTACACCAATGCTTGATGAAGGTAGAGGTGATAATCTAGCTGTCACCCCAATGCTTGGAGATGGAGACTTCACCCCACTGTTTGGGGAGAGCAAGGCCATGATGAAAGCCCTTAGAAAAGGTGGGGTTGCCATTATATCAGGTCTGAAGGACAAAGCCTCATTCTATAGATGGGAGTTCTCTACAGAGAGTTCTCTATAGAACTCATATATAGAGTTCTCAATTATTGCAATATTGAAAAAATATAATGTAAGCTTATATTTTAGAAATTGTAAGAATATTAAAAAATCAGATTTTTACTAGGATTATTATTTTTGGAAAACATAAGACTTGTATTAATGAAATACTTGCTTCTATATTGAATAAAAAGTACTGAGTCCATTGTAACAACTGCAGATAAAAGTTTGAATAAAGATAAATTCATTAAGACAGAACATTCTCTGGATATGGTTTTTAAAGTAGAAAGCCAGCCTTATAGTAATTGAATTACGGGATATTAAAATATTAATATATTTTAGCTTCAAATGCTGGCTTAGATTTTGGGAAAGAATGATAAAACCCTCCCCATCTTGAGAGGGTATGATTGAAAATCTTATTTATGGAAAAAATGTATCCATTGATACAAGCAATATGGTGTACAGAGAGAAAAATCATATACCATATATTGTTACATCTCACCTCCTCTAAGTACTGATTGTCCTTCATCATAAAGAAAGCTTAAATGAATTGAGCATAGCATGCATCTTTTCATCAAGCAGGAAGAGAACAAAAGCTTCCTAGTAAAAACTGAGTTGCAGGGCAGACAAGGCTTTAATAGTAGACATTTTCAATGAGGGAAGCAGTTCCTCCTGTTTCCCAACTTTAACTTTTCCTCATTGGGCAATAGTGACTCAGTTCTAATATTTTATTAGGCAGCTACAGGTCAAGAGTGAATGCAAGAAAAGAAATTTAAAACATAGATTTCTCTAACCCAAAGCATTCAGTATTTTCTTCCAGGATGGCAGTATCCAGTAAGTTCAAAATCTCTCCAAAGTATAGGCATCTGTCAAGATATTCCCATAAAGACATGATACTCTCCATATGATCTCAAATACTAAAAGACATATTACAATGTGGAATTTATTTTAATAAGAATGCATGAATTTAACAAAAGTTGTATTGGGTATGAAAAACTTTCACACAGGCTTATAAAATTCACCAGCTTACATGTAGCCAATTAAACTAGATAATTTTAAGAAAAAATATCAAGTATAAATTAAACTTCTTTGGAATTCGTTTTTAAGAATTTTTAAATCTGTAAATTCCCTACTTGGGAACTAAACATATCTGTTGAAAATTCTCCCTAGGATAATGTTAAACTCTCTTCCACAGTCTATAGATGATAGGGATTATGAATTCAGCAACATGGAGTGAAACATGGTGTGAGAAGAGTTTTAGGGGAAGCTTTATTTGCAATGGGACTTAAGACAGCATTTCCCCAGAAGTTACAAACAAAGAGTTAACAACTCTGGGGTACATATGGATGAGACTTTGGGCTTTGTTACAGTCTTCCACATAACTCATCCTAAGTACCTCTGAAAATGTAAAATTAGATGACATAAACAAAAAGGCAGAATATACTACGATAATGCAAGTACTCATAGCCAGGACAAAAGCTTCAGAAAATCTAACATTTGAAGGGGATATCTAAAAACTTTGAGGTGAATCACAGAAATATTGGTGGATTACATCTGACTCTGTGAAGGGAAACCTGAACATTGTCCCAAGATGATGGGCAGGCAACTAATAAAAATTAATGATCAATACGCATCTAATAAAGCCACAGTCTTTTTATTTCCAAGAAAAAAAAAAGAATTCAAAAGAGGATTCTGGGAGAGGCAAGATGGCATCGGTTTAGGAGGGCATTCGCTGACTCATTCTCTGAGGATGGCTTATTGGGAACTGGGTCCTGCCTGGGGGGATTGTGCTGGGGGTGCATGGAGCAAGATCCTCGGGGACTTCGATCTGGAGGGAGCAGAATGGTGAGATAGATTGCTTGGAAAAGATTCGTGAGTTTTTACCCTGCCTGTGGTGGTTGACACAGACAGCTGAGCCCCACCCTCAGGGAAAAAGGCAGGTTTGAGCCGCCACTCCCGCTGGCAACCCAGTTAGAGGGAGCTTCTCTGAGAGTGGGAGGGTTCTGGCAGAGGGTCAAGAGGGTTTCTTTTCTGTGGATTTGGCTGCCTGGAACTCCTTGAAGATTTGGGGAACAAAATAGCTGGATTGAAGTGGCACCAGGCTGAGGGGAGTGGCGAATCAGCTGAAGAAGGTTGATTTACCTAGCTGCCCAGGGATATGCCCCAACTCCCACCAGCAACCCGATGAGAGGGAGCATTCTCTGAGAGGGGGAGGATTCTGACAGAGGTGTAGAGGGGTTTCCTTTCCATGGATTTGGCTGCCTGGACCCCTTCATAGCTTTGGGGAGCAGATAACCTGGCTTGAAGCAGCACCAGGCTGAGGGGAGAGGCGAATCTGCTGAGAGAGCCTGATTTACCCAACAGTCCAGTGATACTGAGGTTTGGCTCCAGAGGGGTCAGAGTCAGCCAGTTTTATCATTCTGCACTGACAAACATCAGAGCTTCAGCTCTGCTGGGGAGGCCAGAAAGTGGGAAGTGGTTGATTACTTTCCATGAGCCTATTTAGGGTCCCCTTGGTGAAGAGTGTGGTCTAGAAGAGGACTTCTGTTGGGTCTCTTATTTCACACACACATAAAAAAGACAGTCATTTTAAAAATAAAAAAAGAATTTTTTAAAAAACTTAGTTTAATCACTAAAATCTGCCTCAAAACCTGCAGATAAAACCTTGTAGGGCAATTGATTGATGAACACAAGTAGGCTGAGAGGCTCTACAAGGGCCTAAGAAGGAGTACTGTTCTTCCTTAGCTTTGATTGACTGCTTGCTTGTGTGGTTGTTTGGTTTTTCTTTGTTTATTTGTTGTCTCTTGCTTTTCTTTCCTCTTTCCTCCCCCCCTTTCTTTTTTCTTTTTTCTTTCTTTAAATTAGGTGCTGCTAGCATGTCTCTCCTTTGCTGTGCTTCTTCTTCCATAATTTACCATTCTCAGTCTATATTGATTTTGTCTCCCAACACTATCTCTTTTCCTTCCTTCATCTTTCTGCCTTCAGCTTCCTATTGTGGTTCTTACATACCACCATTTCTCATTAGCCTACAACTTAAGGGTGTCAATTTCTATTCTATATATTCTGTTTTCTTCTTTTTTTATTATTATTAACTTTATCCTTTCAGCCCTTTCTTTACTCTTTCTCTCTCTCCTCATCATTCTAGCCTTCTAAATCATTATATATATTTTCCTCTATTTGGTTTCCCAGTCCATTGTAGGTACTCCACTTTTTTCCCTATTACTCTACACTACCTATATGAGTTAAATATTCATTTTACTAAGTCTTATATAGCAACTCTTCTAAATTTTATCAATATTACTATTACCCTTCTTCCTTTCTCACATCTCTCAATTCCTCTGGCCTTAATTTTTTGCCTTCAAGGGAACATAGAAAGAAGGAAGGAAATAAAATAAGAAGAACAGAGTCTCAAAGAGAAAACTTAAAACACACACAGAACCACCAGCTAAATAAAACTCTAGAGCAGAGAGAGAAGATAATCAACTGAATAACCCATCAAGATAAAAAGATGACTAGAGGGCAATAAAATATTACAAACCACACTGAGAAACAGGAATATATGAACCAGTCCAATGAACAAACTAAAAACCAGGAAGAGATGCAGAACATTGAGCAACTAATCAAAGCTTTCCAAACAAATATCATGGACCAACTTAATGAAGTGAAGGAAGAGATTAAGTTATTAAGAAGACACTGGGAGAACAACTGAAGAAATTGTAAGCATACATAAAAAGAACAGATATGATGGTGATCAATGGAACAAACCAAGAAATCAAAAAGATGCTGGATTCACATTACAGCAGATTAGAACAGGAAGAAGAAAGAATTAGTGATGTGAAAGACAATACCTCTGAAATCAAGCAAATAGTAGAACAGATAGATAAAAAGATAGGAAAAACCCAGCAGGGTCTTAGGGATTTAACTGACCACGCAAAATGCACAAACATATGCATTATAGGCATCCCAGAAAGAGTAGAGAAGGGTAAGGGAACAGAAGGAGTGTTGAAGGAAATAATGGCTGAAAACTTCCCAATCCAATTGAGAGAGATGGATGTACAACTCCAGGAAGCACAGCGCACAACAAACAGTAGAAATTCCAACAGTCAAACTCCAAGACATATACTTGTCAAAATGTCCAATTCTCAAGACAAAGAGAAACTACTCAAGGCAGCAAGAAAAAAGAGAAACATCACATACAAGGGAAGCTCAATAAGATTAAGTGCTAATTTCTCATCTGAAACCATGGAGGCAAGAAGACAGTGGTATGACATAGTCAAAGTATTAAAAGAAAAAACTTCTAACCATGAATTCTCTATCCAGCAAAACTGGCATTCAAAAATGAAGGAGGGTTCAAAATATTCACAGATAAACAGAAATTAAGAGATTATGCCAATAAGAAACCTGCATTTAAAGGAATACTAAAGGAAGTTCTACAAGTTGAAAGGAAAAAACAAGGGAAAGAGAGTTGGAGAAGAGTGTAAAAACAACTAAAAAGGCAAAAAGAGAAATAACAACAACATATGTCATACATTAATCCAAAGAAAATATGGCTGAAGTAAGAAATTCATTGCGAGTAATAACACTGAATGTTAATAGATTAAACTCACCACTCAAGAGACACAGAGTGACAGAATGGATAAGGAAATATAATCCATCTATATGCTGTCTATAAGAAATCCAGCTTTGACTTAGGGATTCAAGGATACTGAAAATGAATGGCTGGGTAACAATTTTACAAGTAAACAAGAGCCAAAAATGGGCAGGAGTAGCTATCCTAATATCAGACAAAATAGACTTGAAATGCAAAACTATTGTAAGAGAAAAAGATGGACACTATATATTAGTAAAAGGAAGAAGAAAGAACAATCATAAACATTTATGCACCTAATTGGGTGCCTCAAAATACATGAGGCAAACTTGGAAAAACTAGGTGGAGAAATAAATGCCTCTAAAATTATAGTGGGGGACTTTAATACACTGTTATTTTCATTAGACAGAACATCTAGACAGATAATCAATAATGAAACAAAGTCTCTGAACAATACAAAAGAGGACCTGGAACTAATAGACATATGCAGAACACTACACCCAAATACAGTAGGATTTATATTCTTCTCGAGTGCACATGGATCATACTCCAAGATAGACCACATGTTAGGCCACAGAACAACTCTGAATGAATTAAGAAAGATTGAGAATATACAAAGTAATTTCTCTGACCACATTGGAATGAAATTGGAAATCACTAAGGGCCAGAGACACAGATTAGGCACAAAGATATGGAAGTGAAACAACACAATCTTAGACAAACAGTGGGTCAAGGAGAAAATCTCAAAAGAAATCATAACTACCTTGAAACTAATGAAAATGATAATACAATATATCAAAACTTATGGGATGCAGCCAAAGCTGTCCTGAGAGGGAAGTTCATAGCCATAAAATCCATATATTAAAAAAGAAGAAAGAGCTAAAATTGAAGACCTAACTGCACACTTGAAGGCACTGGGAAAACAACAAGAAACTAAACCTAAAGGAAGTAGAAAGAAGGAAATAACAAAGATTAGAGCAGAACTAAATGAAACAGAGAATAAGGAAGCACTGGAATAAACAAAACCAAAAGGTGGTTCTTCAAGAATATCAAGAAAATTGAAAAACCCTTAGCCAGACTAACAAAGAAAAAGAGAGAACAGATGCAAATACACAAAATAAGGAATGATAAAGGTGATATCAGTACTGACCTCACAGAAATAAAGACTCTCATAAGAAGATTCTTTGAAAAATTATATGCCAACAAGAATGATAATTTACAGGAAATGGACAAGTTTCTAGAAAGTCACAAACAGCTTACATTGATGAAAGAAGAAATTGATGAACTCAACAGTCCAATTACAAGTAAAGAGGTAGACTCAGTCATCAAAAACCTCCCAAATAAGAGCCCAGGACCAGATGGCTTGACAGCTGAAAATTAGCAAACATTCTGCTTACACCAATCCTGCTTAAGCTATTCCAAAAAATAGAAGTAGAAGGAATATTGCCTAAATCATTCTATGATGCCAACGTTACCCTAATACCAAAGCCACACAAAGATTCTACAAGAAAGGAAAATTACAGACCAATTTCTCTAATGAATCTAGATGCTAAAATCCTGAACAAAATACTTGCCAATCGCATTCAACAACATATCAAAAGAATTATACACCATGATGAAGTGGGTGTCATCCCAGGTATGCAAGGATGGTTCAATACAGGAAAATCAATCAATGTAATACACCACATAAACAGATTGAAAGAAAAAAATTGCATGATCATCTCTACAGATGCAGAAAAAGCATTTGACAAAATACAGCACTCTTTCCTGATAAAAACACTGCAAAATATAGGAATAGAAGGAACCTTTCTGAATATGATAAAGGGTATATATGAAAAATCCAAAGCTAACATCATCTACAATGGTGAAATTTTATGTCTTCCCTCTGAGATCAGGAAGAAGAAAAGATGCCCACTATCACCACTCCTATTTAACTTTGTCTTAGAAATACTTGCTCGAGCACTGAGGCAAGAAAAAGATATAAAAGGCATCCAAATTGGAAAAGAAGAAGTAAAAATTTCATTATTTGCAGACGACATGATCCTATACATAGAAAGCCATGAGAAATCTACAGCAAAGCTTCTAGAACTTATAAAGTAGTTCAGTAATATCGCAGGCTATAAGATCAATGCTCGAAAATCAGTAGCATTTTTGTACACCAATAATGAGCAATCTGAGGAGGAAATCAAGAAAATAATATCATTTACAAGAGTAACTAAAAAAGTCAAATACCTAGGAATAAATTTAACTAAAGATGCAATGGAATTATATATAGAAAACTACATAACACTGTTAAAGGAAATCAAAGACGACTTAAATAAATGGAAGAATATTCCCTGTTCATGGATAGGAAGACTAAGCATCATCAAGATGTCTATCCTATCCAAACTAATCTACAGATTTAATGCAATGCCAATAAAAATCAACACTGTATGTTTTAAGGAACTGGAAAAACTAACTACAAAATATATTTGGAAAGGTAAGAGACCCCAAATTGCCAAAGACATCTTGAAAAAGAAAAATTATGTTGGAGGTATCACACTACCTGAATTTAAAACATACTACAAAGCTACAGTGCTTAAAACTGCATGGTATCAGCACAAGCATTGACATACTGACCAAAGGAACTGAATTGAGTGTTCTGATATAGATCCTTGCATATACAGTCATCTGATATTAGACAAGGCCTCAGAGAGAATGGCCTCTTTAACAAGTGGTACTTGGAGAACTGGATATCCATATCCAAACGAATGAGAGAGGAATACTATCTCTCTTCTTATACAAAAATCAACTCAAGATGGATCAAAGATCTAAATATAAGAGCCAAAACCATAAAGACCTTGGAAGATAATGTAGGGAAGCCCTTGCAGGACCTTGTAATAAGAAATGGTTTCATGAACTTCACACCCAACGTACAAGCAGCAAGAGAAAAAATAGATAAATAGGACCTCCTCAAAATTAAAAACTTCTGCACCTCAAAGGATGTTATTAAGAAAATAAAAAGGCAGTCTACACAATGGGAGAAAATATTTGGCAACCATATATCTGAAAGGAGCCTAATATCCTGCATATATAAAGAAATCCTACACCTCAAAAATAAAAAGACTAAAAACCCATTTAAAAAATGGGCAAGTGACCTGAAAAGACACTTCTCCAAGGAAGAAATACAAATGGCTAAAAAGCACATGAAAAAATGCTCAACATCACTTGCTATCAGGGAAATGCAAATCAAAACTACAATGAGATACCATCTCACACCCATCAGAATGGCAGCTATTAAAAAAACAGAAGATTATAACTGTTGGAGAGGATGTGGAGGAATAGGAACCCTCATCCACTGCTGGTGAGATTGTGGAATGGCCCAGCCACTGTGGAGGACAGTTTGGCAGTTCCTCAGAAAACTAACAATAAATCTTCCATATGATCCAGCGATTCCACTGCTGGGTATATACCCAGAAGTATTGAAAGCAAAGACATGAACAGATATATGCACACCAATGTTCATAGCGACATAGTTCACTATTGCCAAAAGTTGGAATCAACCCAGGTTCCCATCAATAGATGAATGGATAAACAAAATATGGTACATACATACAATAGAATATTACTCAGCTGTAAGAAGGAATAAAGTGTTAACACATGGAATAACATTGATGAATCTTGAAGACCTTATGTTGAGTGAAGCAAGCCAGGCATTGAAGTATGAACAGTACCTGACCTCACTGATTTGAATTGAGGAAAGTGAGCAGTCTCAGAATGATTGTCTGAAAGACAGGTTAACAAGAGAGAGATAGTGATGAGAAAGTTGTGAGCCATCACCCATATGGACATAATCTATGGTAAAGTGATAGAGTATAGTTACATAGTGAAGGATAGGACAGGTGGGTAGTAATATTACTGGGTTTGGTGATGCAGGGTTGACAGGTGTGTAGATTAGGAAGGGCATGTTAGAATTCCCAGGATTCTGGGGGGAGAGTTGGGAGGGGGACTAGGTGAACATGGGATTTGTGGGTATGAGTTTGAAAGTGCAGGAGTGGGAATGATCTTATGGCAATATTACAAAGGAGTATCACTGGTTTAGGGTATAGGTTGGGGGGGCATTCAGGATGGGGTGCATCTAGAGTAGGCTTCTAGGAAGTGTGTGATTGTTCATCCTGTCATAATGTGTTGTGTCGGGGAGTGGAAATCCATAGGGTGAGTGGGAAGGAGATGGACCCCCATCTTTGGGAGGATCAATTAACCCAGAAAGAGAAAGGTGGCTGTCTCTTAGGAGCAAGGGTGGATCATAATAGGGGAGGACAATCATTGTGTCAAGACCTCTTGCTGCATGTAGCTATGAATCTTGTCATCCAATGAGTCAAGACTGGGGGATGTTATGTGCCTCAGGGGATGGGGAGGAAGGAACAGAAATTATCAAACAAGGGGTATTTAGTGGTCAGTGGAATTATTTTTCATTACCTTACAATGGTGGACACAGGATATGGTAAATATCATCAAAAATTATTAAACTGTACCATCTAAATTGAAACTATACTGTAAACCATTGACAATGTTTAGTAGCTATGTTCCACTCTCTGTATAACAGTTATAACAATGCTACCATCCACATACAAAAAGGTTTTAATATAGGGTGAGGGAATGGGAAGGAGGTTGTATATATGAGAGTCTCTAGTATTCTGTGTGTGACTTTGCTGTGACTGAAAATTTCTTTGAAAATTGAATGAAAATTTGGGAGACCCTGGAGACTGAGAGGGGGAAGGTGCCATGGTATAGAATGGACACCCGATAATGCAGTGATAAAAGGAAAAAATGTTTTAAAAACTTAAAAATTTTTTTGTGTGTTTTTTCTCAGTTTTGAATATCCCAATCATTTAATTTAATTTTATTTTTAGTGTTTTTCTTTTTATGTTTCCATATGTTTTATCACTTACATTTAAAATTATCATTATTACTTCATTTTCCTATTAATTGTATTTGGCTATTATATGGGCTTCATCTTCAAGGATGGTTTAGATCACAGAAGGGTTACAATGGGGCAGGAGAGGATCATTGGTGGGGGGTGTCAGGAATAGGGATTTCATGGTAGGAAGTTCACCTGAATATACATGAAAGATATATAAAATTGTTCAAATGATCAAGGGGTGGGACATGGTCACAGTGGGTGAAGAATCACTCAATAAATGAGAGAATTCTGAATTCCCAGACTGGAGAGCTCTGCCACATTCTCCAAGGGAGCAGCAACAGACCCCAAGTGCAGTGGCAGTGTCTGGCAAAGGAGGATGGTCCACTAATGGGTTCTTGTTATTGGTGACTGGCCTTACGAGTCTTTGCTCTTGTAATTGAAACTTAGCCTACTGTTATGGTGTGCCTAAAGGTTGCCACCTGAGAACCTTCTTTTTGCTAAAATGTGGCCTCTCTCTAAGGCAAACTCAGCATATGAATGCATTACCTTCCCCCCAGCGTGGGACATGATGCCCAGGGGTGAGCCTCCCTGGCAATGAGGGATTAATACCAAGTGCCAACTGCCAATACGATTGGAAAAAGACCTTGAATAAAGGAGGGAAAAGGTAAAGACAAATGAGTTCATATGGCTAAGAGACTTCAAAGAGAGTTGGGAGGTCATCCCAGAGGTAATGCTTACGCACACCTCAGTAGGATCTCATAGAAAACCAAAGTGGATATCACCCTACACAGAGGGCCTCTTGAGGGCTCTGGAGACACCTAGGTCCTATATAAGGGGGAATAGCTCCAGAGATTGCTGCCTTATCAGTGGGATCTACTTTGGAATCTGTGCTCCTGAGAGTGACAGAGTTGGACTCAAATAAGTCCTCCTTGCACATGGTCCATCAGTGCCTTCTATTCAAATCTATATGTGGTCCTGGAGTTTGTAGGTGTACTTTCAGAATCTGGAGCCTTTGGCCTGCCCATGTGACAGCTGTGCCTGGAATCTCGGTGGAGATGCAACTCCCACTCTACAGTTCAATGGACTCACCCAAGTCACCTAGCAAGGAGATGGTGATGGACAACGGCCATCCCAGGGAATGGAGAGAGTCTGAAGCTGTAGGCAGGATAATCCCATTCATCTCATCCATGGTATATAAGCCCCCTCTCACTTGGAGGTGGAGTGGTCATCACCATCCAGACTCCTCAGGATTGGGGAAAGAGCTATGGACTAGAGTGGAATTACTGGTATTCTGTTGTAGATATATTGTGATTCAGGCAATGGAAGAAAATAGAATATTGAGGTGGAGCCAGTGGCCACTGGATGCTTTTGGGGCAGGGAGAGGGAAAAGCAGTTGTAATACAGGGTCTTTTTTGGGACTTGGTAATTATCCTGAGTGACATTACAACGACAAATATAGGTCATTTTACATCAGCATATAACATGCAGAACTGTGTGGGAGAGAGTGTGGTCAACAATGTGAACTATGGTCCATGCTTAGTGGCAAAGCCCCAGCATGTGTATATCCATTGCAGGTGATGTGCCACACTAATGAAGGATGTGTATGTGGGAGGTTGTGGGAAGTGTGGGAGGTGGGGAACATGGGAGTCCCTGTAATTTTTGTGTAACATTTATGTAATCTAAGCATCTTTTAAAATATAAAAAAATTTAATTAATTAAAAAAAAAAAGAAGATTCTGGTGGGCAAAATATATGTCAAAAATATGCTACCTGAGGTTTCCTGAACTTTTGAAAATACAATTTAATGGAATTTATATATCATCACTTCTCAATTTTTTCCTCTTTTTTGTGACCCTTTACACTCTTAACAATAATGAAGACACAATAAAACTTCTATTAAATGACATAAATTCATATATATACATATATATTTACCATATTAGAAATTAAAAGGGATGCAAGTTTAAATAATTATTTAATTTATTAAACCTAATGAATCCTGTATACTTTACTGTATTAACATATTTTGTCCAAAATTTGTTAATTTCTAAAACCAGGGCAAAATGAGACATTTTTTACACTTATGAAAATCTCTTTAAACCTAGCATGTTAAGAAAGAGCTAAAATTTTACTACCTATGCCTTTATTCATTCTTTAGAGAAAAGAGAGCCTCACACAGACATTGTCAAAAAATGGAAGTATTTGATTAGCATTTTTAGATAATCACCAATACTTCTTCATAATATTGAAATTCTACAAAAAATTAGACAAGTGGTTACTTATAAAAAATAATTGCAGTTTATATTCTGAAAATACAAAAGGAACTTTCATATTATGTTAAATTTAAATTCATTGAATTAAAAACATTGAATTTTTTTACACGCATGCATGATTTTTTTTAACAATATATATTGCTCATCTAGAAAATATTCATTTACATATTTGGTGAACTTTCAATTATGAAATATTTCTTACACAATAAAAATATGAAACACATTCATTTATTTCACTAACAATTCTAGCAAAGAAGTCTTCCATTACTGGGAGGTCCTAAGGTTATGTGGAGGACAATTTTCTAAAATTCTAATTTCACTGAAACCAAACTTTATCATTTGCAACAAAATTTTTTAACTTTTAAATTTTCATTTATTTTCATAGATGAAGCCTATCTTTCACTAAGCTGCTATGTCATTACTGATTTGGGTATTCTACTTCATTTTCTTTAATTCCTGATATATCTAAGCAGAACTTAATCTGGTAGATTTTGCAAAGAAAATAAACTTCCCCTCTATGCACTGCTTTTTAAAATTCTACCAATTTTTATGTGTTATATTTTCACATCATTCAATTCAAAATATTTTTGAATATCAATTGTGATATTTTTTGACTAGAAGATTGCTTAAATATATGCTGTAATTTAAAACTTCAATGGTATTGATTTCTAATTTAATTCCGTAATAGTCAGAGAGTGTATTGTAGAAAATTAAGTCCTTTTAAACTCATAAAGAAATGATTAATGACTCAGTATGTGATTCGATTCATATATTCTCAAGGGATAGGTAATTCCAAACACAATGATATATTACTATACAACTCAGAATATCATCATTGGCAATACATAATGATGGTGATTTTGTTCAACTTAACTTTTCATGCATTTTATAAACATTTGGTTACAAATGTTACATTTCATAAAGTGTTGAGTAATTTTTAATAAAATTAAACAGCTCCTGTGAGCCCTGTTTTTATTACATACACCAAAGAACTAAGTGCAATCATCCAATCGAAATTTGTAGGATAATATTCACAGTTGCTTTCTTCACACTAAATAAAAACTGGTAAATGTTCAATGTCCAACCAAGAGAAAAAGATAAACATCTATGAAGTATTTATACATAATAATTTTATTAAAAGTTTAAACAGGGACTATGGATTAACCACAACAATGTGGATGAATCTGAAAATATTCATTCATTAGAGTTTTAAAATGCCTTACACAAAGAAGGGGCTATTAAATAATGTCATTTATAAAAATGTTTAAAAAAAAAAACACTAATCCAAGGTCATATAAATGAATATTTATATTCATTTATATGATAAGGAGGGCAATATAAAGATTTTTTAGGAAAGCCAGAAGGAACATTCTGGGATGCTGGTAATATGCTTTATTTTATTTCGCCCCCCCCCCTTTTTTTGACAATTGTCTTTTTTTATGCAAATGTTCATAACGCCTTTATTCATAACAGTCAAAAGCTGGAAACATGAAAATCTCCACCCCCGGTAAAGCAAAACACAAACTGTGGTTCATCCAGAGTAGAGAACCTCCTGGCAATCAAAGGGATGTACTACTGATCCAGGTAACAGATACCGAAGATCCCTAAACCAACTCAGTTGAGGAAGTCAGTCAGACACAAAACGTAGGAACTGTGTGATCCCATGAAGCTCTAAGGAGAGGAACCTCATCCATGGTTGCAAGAAGCAGCTAATGGGTGCCTTGGTGGTGGTGGGGGGGCGCCTGAGGTCCTGGAGCCGCTCTTTCCCTATTCTGGGTGGAGACTCCTAGGTATGTACTGGCCAAGCCTCGGGATCTGCACCCTTAAATGGAAGTGTCAGGTCGTACAGAAATGACACGTCCGCGAAGTTGTGGCATGGGTCCCATTGGGGGTGGGAGAGAAGCCACACCCAGAGCTTCCGCGGAGGCTCTGCTCACCCATCTCCCCAGCCCTGGCCTCCCTGGCCCGGTCCAGCAGGAGTCCTTCCTGCGCCCAGCGCCCTCTGGCCAGAGGCCCAGTGTGCTGTGGCGGCCCCTCCTGCTCGAGCTGCAGCCGCCACCGCCCCTCCCAGACGGGACGTCAGGTGGGCCAGCTTCTCCCCAAACCTCGGCACTGGCTTTCCGACCCCAAACGCTGACCTTCTCCGCCGCCCTCCGCCCCGCCCCCGCGGGGCCAAATGGTCCAAACTTGCGAGTGTCCTGGAA
This sequence comes from Tolypeutes matacus, assembly GCA_026826555.1. Lineage (NCBI taxonomy): Eukaryota > Metazoa > Chordata > Mammalia > Cingulata > Chlamyphoridae > Tolypeutes > Tolypeutes matacus. Next base: position 902,033 of record JAKSZT010054332.1, read on the forward strand.
ACACTAGGCGGGACAGTGGCAGGGCCTTGCCTGGGGCTCCAGGCGGGAACCGGACTCAAGGCCCCGAACACCCGAGGCAAGATCCAAGAGCGAAGCTGGAACGGGTTGTCCGAGGTCCGGGGAGTCCCGGGGGGGGGGGGGCAGGCGCCAGCAGAGGACGCCAGGCTCCCACGCCCAGACCTCACCCACCGAATACTCTGGCCTCATCCCCGGTGTGGGTCCTGAGAGGGGCGCCCTCTGTTCCCAGTAACCCTCCATGAGGAAGGAGGAAACATCAGAATGTGGATTCGCCCTTCACGCCAACTGGACAATTTCCCTGCACAGGGTAAAATGAAATAAACACTTAGCCATGTTTAAAGCCCGCCTCCCTCAGCCCTCTGCCTCCATTGTGAGCAGAGATAAAGGGACACTCTGAAAGCACTGGGGCACAGGACGGGCCTCCATAGCATATCTCCGTGTCTCCGGCTCAGCACGCGTTATCTGCCCACTGCAGAAAGATGAATTAAGACTTTCCGTGCGCACTTGGCAATTACCTTAGGTTGCAAGGGTCTATGCTCCCCGCCCCTGTCTGCTCCTATAAGAGGCTCTTCAGTTAACAGGTCTCCAAGGCACCTGCACAGCAGAACGGCCACTGAGGGGGGCCTGCAGCAGAGGGGCTCACAGCACACCACAAGACACAGCAAACAGACCACCCCTCAGACATCCGACACGGCCCCACAGGCAGCCCAGCAGCTCTTAACACCCGCTCCACACCCGCCGTGGCCGTCCCGGGCCGGGCCGCCGCCCACTCTGAGTACCCCAAAGGACTCAGCTCCAGGCAGGAGGAGGTGAGGCCACAGCACTGACACAGCCCTCGGTGCCTACCCGGTATCATAGGACAGCGAGTCTGCCCAGGACGCATGCTCCCCACCGGCGCCACTGCTGGCATGGGATGGGGGCTGTCCAAACCCGACCCCCAGTCACTGCAAAGCTTGCCGACTAGACCCGGGCAGAGGCGGCAGCACAGGCTTCTGGCCATCACAGCGCCAACACACAGCTGTCCCACTGCTCAAAACTCGGGACGTGCCCCTCGCCTCCAGGCCTGGCAGGAGCGGTATTCCGCCAACTTAGTCTTCGCGGGGTCCCGGTGCCCAGCCCCCTCCCCATCTTGGGGAGTGTCCCTACCCTTCACTCCTCCAGCTGGGGGACAGAAACAGGGGAGTTGATGAAGATTCAGGGTCAGCCCAGCGGGGGGCGTCCCTGTCCTGACCTCTATGCAGATCGTAGCCCCAAGACACACTGCAAGGCAAGGACTGGTCGACCTAAAAGGACACACAGGAGAATAGAACCCCAGCGAGGGAGGAGAGGACAGTTGTGCTGATGGGAGCCAAGGACTCAAGTATCAGACATTCCAAAAGCCGGACAGACATGGGTCTGTAATGGAGGTGTTACATGAAGTTCAATTAAGCACCTTAATTACATGTGCCTAGACTACTGCTGAGAGGCGTCTATGCCCCCAGAGCGAAGGGGAAGGGAAGCAGGACAAGGAGAAAGCAGAACCTGAACCACCTGGGGGGCAGAGGATGGAAGGGCAGAAGGGGGAAATGCTGGAGTCAGGCATCCTGGGAGGTGCTCTTTCCCAGCAGCGAGGGGTGTGTGGAGGCGCAGGGCCAGGGCTACATCTTAGAAAGAGGCAACCGGCTACAGTGGACACCAGAGGTGCAATGGGAAATTGGGACCAGCCATGAGTTTCTGGCAGGTAGACCAGCAGGTGGGCAAATGGGCTCACTCCCCAGGAAGGTGCCCCTCACCTAGGGTGACCCCTGAGGGCCTCATGCAAGCTTCTGAGGCCCCTTCAGGCCCTTCAGGGGCAGAAAGTGCTGTGGTTGATTAGCACTATTGGTGCCTGACAAGGTTCAGGGAATGCTGGTACCTGCAGGGACTTTCTCATCACCCCATTCACCTTACCACACCCCATCATCACCCATCATCACCCCATCACCCCATCACTTCATCATCACCCATCAGCCATCTCTACCCATCATTACCAACCATTACTCCAACATTACTCACCATTACCCATCATCACCCACCATCACTCCGTCACCACCCCATCATAACCTCATCATCCCACTATCACCCCACCATCCCATCACCCCACGATCACCCATCATCACCCATCACTGCCCCACCATCACCCACCATCACTGACCATCACCCCATCATCACTCCACCATCACCCCCATCACTTGCTATCACCTACTTTCACCCACCACCTTCCACCTTCACCCGTCATCACTCCATCCCTGGACGCCACACCCAGCCTCCTCGGGAGGCTTTCTGGCCCACTCAGCACACACGGCTAGGCTGTAGGCTTTAGAGAACAGACCACTGTCCTTGTGCTCAAACAAACAAAACAGGGAGTGCCTGAGGCTGAGATGGGTTCTGCTCTCCAGCACAAGCAGTGCCCGTCTCCCAGCCACTGCCAAAAGGAGGCCTCGACCCCAACAGTGCTGAGGAAAAGGCCGCCGCCGCCCTCCCGCAGCCCACACCCAGGAAGAGATGAGGACCCGGCCCTCCTCTGCAGCCAGGCTAGCCCGCGTGGTCCTGGAGGCTTCCAGTTCTTGCTAACGGGTCCTGAGGGCCTAGCGGGCGGGCAGCACCAGCCCTCCATCGAGCTGGAGGCTCTGGATGCCTGCTCAGAACGTTCTGCAGGCTCCATAGGCTTCGCGGTGCTCAGCGCAGCAGATGCCCCAGTCCTCACCATGTTTGCTCGGGCCGGAGCGCAGATGTGAGCCGGTGTCTTGAGGAGACTCTTGACCCGGCCCACTGCAGTCCTGTACTCCAGGGACCTCACCGGTCCCCAGACGCAGGCACCTTCTCGGCGGTCTCCACAACAGTGCTGACCTAGTCACCAAGCAGCTGAGATCCAAAGCACCGGGCTGCCGCCTGCCATCCTCTTCTAGCTCTGCCTGGTGCAACCCTGGTGCAGGCTGCGGCGGTCCGAGCTCCCCCGACATGCTGCACACACAGACTTCAGGTCCACACAGAACTGCGTCAGCCTCCCAAAAGGAAGACTCCTACAGAGAAAGGACCATGGGAAAACATCCCGGGTGAGAAGGACCCTACCTGGCCTCGGGAACGCCAACAGGGCCCTGAAGGATCCCTGGACACCCCATTCCCTTGCAGGCCTGTCTGTCCAGCTTGCCATCTTGGGGCTGGACCAGCCACTTCCCAGATCTCCTTGGATGTCAAACTGCAGATTTGAAACCCAGGTCACGAAATCAACTTAGTCACAACAAGCAGTTTCTTGGAAGGAAAAGATGGAACAGGATATGATAGGGCAGAGCAGAACAAAATAGACTAGGACAGAACAACATCAGAGTGATATGGACAGTTGTCTTTTCAAGTCTTTTGCCCATTTTGTAATTGGGTAGTTTGTCTTTTTATTGTTGAGTTGTACTCTCTCTTTGCATATCACAGATATTAAATGCTTATTGGATATGTGATTGCCAAATATTTTCTTCCACTGAGTCATCTGCCTTTTTACCCTTCTGACAAAGTCCTTTGGGGTGCAAAATGTTTAATTTTGAGGAGGTCCCATTTATCTACTTTTTCTTTTGTGGCTCAGGCTTTGGGTGTAAAGTTTAAGAATCTGCTGCCTATTGCAAGATCTTGAAGATGTTTTCCTACAGTTTCTTCTAGAATTTTATGGTTGTTGCTTTTATATTTAGGTCCTTGATCCATTTTGAGTTAATTTCTGTATAAAGTGTGAGATAGGGGTCCCCTTTCTTTCATTTGGTTATGATATTCAGTTCTCCCAGCACCATTTGTTGAATAAATTGTTCTGGCCCAGCTGGGAAGGTTGACTGCCTTGTCAAAAATTACTTAACTGTAGATGTGAGTCTATTTCTGAATTCTAGTTCTAGATTCAGTGTTTTTATCAGATTCAGTTCTATTGGTCAATGCGTCTGTCTTTATACTAGTACAAAGTTGTTTTACAGCTGTAGCTAAGTAATATGCTTTAAAGCCCAGAAGTGAGAATCCTCCAACTTCGTTCTTTTTGAAGATCCTTTAGCTACTTGAGGCCCCTTAGCCTTTCAAATAAGTTTGATAATTTTTTTCCATTTCTGAAAAAAAAAGCTGTTGGAATTTTCATTGGGATTGCATTGAATCTGTAAATCAGTTTGGGTAAAATTGATACATTAATGATATTTAGCTTTCAATCAATGAACATGGAATGGCCTTCCATTTATTTGTCTTCTTCAGTTTCTTTTAGCAGTGTTTTGTAGTTTTCTGAATACAGGCCCTTTATGTCCTTAGTCAAGTTTATTCCTAAATATTTGATTGTTTTAGTGGCTATTACAAATGGAATTTTAAAAGTTTCCTCTCAGGTTGCAAACCAGTAGTGTACAGAAATGCTGTTGACTTTTGCATATTACTCTTGTATCCTGCCACTTTGCTGAACTCTGCTCTTAGTTCTAGTAGATTTGTTGTGGATTTTTTCAGGAGATTTTAGATATATGATCATATCATCAACAAATAGTGAAAGTTTTATTTCCTCGTTCCCTATTTGGGTGCCTTTTATTTCTTTAGCCTAATTGGTCTAGCTAGAAGCTCTAGCACAATATTGAATAACAATGGTGACAGTGGGCATCTTTGTCTTTTTCCTGATCTCAGCAGGAAAGCTTTCAATCTTTCACCATTGGGTACAATACTAGCTGTAGGTTTTTCATATATGCACTTTACCAAATGGAGAAATCTTCCTTTTATTCCTCTCTTTTGGAGTGTTTTTTTTTTTTTAAATCAAGAAAGTGCTGCATTTGTCATATGTTTTTTCTGCATCAATCAAGAGGATCATGTGATTTTTCTTCTTCAAATTATCAATGTGGTTTATTACACTAAAATCAATTCTCATGTCAAATCATCCTTGCATACCTGGGATAAAACCCACTTGATCATGGTGTATAATTATTTTAATATGCTTTTGGATTCTATTGGCAACTATTTGTTGAGGACTTTTGCATCTATATTTATTAGATATATTTGTCTGTAATTTTCTCTTTTTTTGTAGATCTTTTATCTGTTTCTGATATTAGGATCATGTTGGCTTCATAGGATGAGTTTGGTAGAGTTCTTTCCTGTTCAATTTTTTGAAGAGCTTGATCAAGTTTGGTATTAGGTCGTCATTGAATGATTGGTAGAATTCAACTGTGAAGCCATCTGGTTTGGGGATGTTCATCTTTGGGAGGTTTTTGATGACTGTTTCAATCTCTTCACCTGTGATTAGTTTGTTGAGGTTTTCTATTTCTTTTAAGGTCAGTGTAGGTGATTCTTGTGTTCCTAGGAATTTGTCCATCTTCTCTACATTGGCTAGTTTTTTGGCAAACAGTTATTCATAGTATCTTCTTATGATCTTTGTTATTTCTACGGGGTCAGTGGTAATGACTCCCTCCCCCACCCATTCTGATTTTGCTTATTTGCACCTTTTCTGTTTTTTTTTTTTTTGTCAGTCTAGCTAAGTGTTTGCCAATTTTGTTGATCTTCTCAAATAACTGACTTTTGACATTGTTGATTCTCTCTTGTTTTTTTGGTCTCAATTTCATTTATTTCTGCTCTGATCATTATTATTTCTTTCTTTCAGTTTGGTTTGAGATTAGTTTGCTGTTCTTTCTCTATATCCTCCAGGTGTGCAGATAGATCTTCAATTTTAGCTCTTTCTTCCTTTTTAATGTAAACATTGTTGGCTATAAAATTCCCTCCAGCATTGCCTTTGCAGAGTCCCATAGGTTTTGAAATGTTATGTTCTCATTTTCTTTCATCTCAAGGTATTTCCCAAATTCTCTTGCAATTTCTTCTTTGACCCATTGGTTATTTAATACTGTGCTTTTTATTCTCCATATATTTATGAGTTTTTCCTTTTTCTGTCCATTATTGATTTCCATCTTCATTCCATTATGACCAGAGAAAGTGTTTTGTAAAGTTTCAGTCTTTTAAAATTTATTAAGTCTTGTATTGTGACCCAACATATGGTCTATCTTTGAGAAGACTCCATGATCACTTGGGGGAAAAAGAGTATATCCTGCTGCTTTGGGTTACAATGCTCTATAGATGTCTGTTGGGTCTAGTTCATTTATAATATTATTCAAATTCTCTCTTTATTTATTCTCTGTCTAGATTTTCTATCCAATACTGAGAATGGTGTGTTGAAGTCTCCAACTATTATTGTAGAGGCATCTATTTCTCCCTTCCATTTTTACAGTTTGTGCCTCATGTATCTTGGGACACTCATGATAGGTGCATAAATATTTAGTATAATTATTTCTTTTCATTGACTTGCTCCTTTTATTGATAAAATGACCTTCTCATCCCTTATAACAATTTTGTATTTGAAATCTAATTTGTCCTATATTAGTAAAGCTACTCCAGCACTTTTTTGGTTACTATTTGCATGGGTATTTTTTCCCAACCTTTTACTTTTAATGTGCTTGTGTCCTTACCTCTGAGGTGTGTCTCTTGTAGACAATATATAGATGGCTCATTTTAAAATATTTTATGGAAGTATATCATTCAGACATAAATATACATAAACAATAATTGTATAGTAAATGTTGTGAACTTACAAAAAATGCATAAGCTCATAATTTTTTTATCCATTCTATCAGTCTATGTCTTTTCATTGTGGAGTTCAAATGATTAACATTCAATGTTATTACTGTAGAGGTATTACTTACTTCATCCATTTTGTCCTTCAGCTTTCTGTTGTCATATCTTTCTATTGTTTGTCTTCTTACCCTTTAGTTTATCTTTCCTAATATTCTTAATTTCTATTATCTTCTCCAAATCTCTCTCCTTTGTTGTATTACTCAGCCAAAGGGGTGCTGATGCAAAGTACCAGAACTCTGTTGGCTTTTATAAAGGGTAGTTATTTGGGGTAGAAGCTTACAGTCACAAGACCATAATGCATAAGTTACTTCCCTCACCAAAGTCTGTTGCCACATGTTGGAGCAAGATAGCTGCCAATCTCTGCAAGGGTTCAGCCTTCCACTTCCTCCTAAGGCTCTGTGGTCCCACCTTCTTCAAGTCTCAGCAGTAGGCTAGCATAAGGCTTGTCTTTCTCCCTGGGGCTCATTTCTTTCTGGGATTTCTCAGCTGTTCAGGACTCCGGTCTGTTCAGCTGCAAATTTTCAGGTGAATGGCTTGACTGTCTCCCTGGGGTTCCAGCATCAAATCTCCAACTCTCTCCTTTGCCATGTTGTATTCTCTCTGAGTCCCTACCCACCAAGGGACAGGAACTCACCATCCTGATGGCATGGCTGAATCAAAGACTTAATGATAATTTAATCAAGTAAAAGTGAAACCTCTGAATTCACAGAGGAACACTACCATTTACAAATACAATCCAATATCTATTTTTGGAATTCATAAACATTAGCAAACTGCCACACTTTCTTTTTCCCTTCAGAGTGCAGCAATCCTTTTAGTATCTCATGCAATTCTGGTCTTTTGGGAACATAGTCTATCACTTTCTGTTTGTCTGTGAAGACTTTGAACTCACCCTCATTTTTGAAGGACTGTTTTTCCAGATACAGAATACTTGGCTGGAAGTTTTTCTCTTTCAGAACCTTAAATACAGCATACCACTTTTTTCTCATCTCCATACTTTCTGAAGTGAGTTTAGCACTTAATCTTATTGAGTTTCCTTTGTATGTTTTGCTTTGCTTTTCTCTTGCTGCTTTCAGAATCTTCTCTTTATCTCTTTATTGCCATTCTGAATAGAAGTACCTGGAGTTGGGTCTATTTGGATTTATTCTGTTTCAGTACATTGTCCTTATTGGTATTGTTATTTTTGTCTTTCATAAGTGTTTGGAAGTTTTCAGTAATTATTTCCTCAAATATTCTTTCTGCACCTTTTCCATTCTCTTCTCCTACTGGGACTACATAATGTGAATGTTTGTGTGTTTTGCATTGTCCTACAATTCCCTGAGACTCTGTTCTATTTTTTTTCTATCCTCTTATCTTTCTGTTCTCTTCTCTTTCCAGTTCAGATGCTCTGTCTTTGAAATCACTAATTCTGTCTTTGAGCAATTCAAATTTGCTCTTATATGCATCTAATGTATTTTTAATCTCATCCATTGTGACTTTCATTAGCATAAGATCTGTAACTTTTATTTGCGGTCTTTCAAATTATTCTTTATGCTTACCCAGTGTCTTCTTTATATCCTTTATTTCCTTAGTCTTATTTTCTTTTAATTCTTTGCATTGATTTAGGAAAGTTGTGTGTTTATCACTGATTGTCTTAAATCCTGTATCTCTTCCAAATACTTGGTTTGTTTCTTTGGCTGGGCCATCTTTTCCTTTTTCCAAGTATGGCTCATAATTTTTTGCTGATGTTTAGGCATCTGAATATGTTGGTGAATTTTCTCTGGTGGTCAGTTTCTCACTTTTGCCTGTTGTTTTTTTCACAGCTTTCCTTTGATATTTGGTTCACCTTATTCTAAGTCTTTAAAGTTATCCAGCTTAATTATCAAAATCGGGACAGGAACTTACTAGTGGAGTGCAGATTTTCTCTCAGGGATTAGGCACAGAGAAAACTGAAAACAGTTTTTGTCCATACAATTTCCAGACTTCCCAAGACATGAAGCTTATTGGTGCACCTTTTCAATGAGGTCTTTCAGTCTTGGCTTTCCTGTGTTTCTGTGTTGAATCTCAAGAACAGAGATTCAAAGCAGGCTCTACTGGCCAAATTCACTAAAAGAAGCTCCCTGACTCCCCCTCCCTTTTCCCTTGAAACAGCTGACATGGAGGAAGATGTCTATTTCCATCTGCTGCAGTGAGCCAGGGGTTTTACTCCAGCTTAATATCTTGAGGGTTGGGAGAGCCATTTCTGGTCATCATGGGGGCTTGGTAACTCACATTTATTTTTTCTAAGGTCTTCATTTCTCTGTCCCTCATCCTCCTGGGAGTTGTATAGCACTGTAGTGGTCTACTGACCCCAAAGCAGTTCCCTAAGACAGATTTTGGTTCCTTCTCCATTGTTTATATGAGAGCATTGAGCCCTGCCTGTTGGTCCAATGTCATCTTCCCACAATTCTCCCCAACAGCCTTTTTTAAAGAAATGGAAAAAGCATTTATCAAGTTTATTTGGAAGGGTAAGGGGCCCCAAATAGTTGGAAACATTTTTTAAATGAATGAAGTTGGAGAAATCTCTTTCAACTTTAAATCATATTACTTAGCTACAGTGGTAAAAATAACGTAGTACAGGCATAAAGACTGACACATAGACAAACAGAATCAAATTGGTGGTTCAGAAACAGACCCTCACATCTATGGCCAAATGATTTTTGACAAGACTGTCAAACCCACCCTCCTGGGGTAGAGCAGTCTATTCAACAAATGGTGCTGGGAGAACTGGATACCCATAATCAAAAGAGAGAAAGAGAATCCCTATCTCACACCTAATACAAAAAGTAAATCAAAATGGATAAAAAACCTAAATATAAAAGTGAGAACCATAAAACCCCTAGAAAAAAGTTAGGACAACATCTTCAAGACATGGTGGTAGGTGGGCATTTCTTAAACTTTACACTAATAGCATGTTCAGTGTGAGAAAACATGAATAAATGGGACCTCCTCAAACCACACACATTTGTACTTCAAAGAACTATGTCAAGAAAGTGACATGGCAACCTACTCAATGGGAGAAAACATTTGGAAGCAGATAGCCTATAAGGTATGGTTTGATTTCCATGCTATATACAAAAATCATACCACTCAACAATGAATGAGCAAGCAATCCAATTAAAAGATGGGCAAAATACTTAGTCATTTCTCCCAAGATGAACTACAAATAGCAAAAAAGTATATGAAAAAATGTTCACTATCACTACCTATTAGGAAAATGCAAATCAAAGCTACAATAAGATTCATCTCAGACCTCATAGAATGGTGATTATTTATTAAAAAAAACAACAACCAGAAAACAACAAGTGCTAATGAGCATATGTGGAGAAATATGAACACTCCTTCACTGTTGGTGGGAATGTAGAATGCTGCAGCCTGTGTGGAGACAGTTTGGTGCTTCCTCAGGAAGCTAAATATAGAACTGCCATATGATCTGGCAATCCATGTAGTAGGAATATATCCAGAAGAACTGGAAACAGTGTCAGAAAGAGACATTTGCACACAGATTTTATATGCATTATTCAATATTGCCAAAAGATAGAAACAACTCAAGTATCTATCAACCAATGAATGGATAAACAAAATGTGGTATATACGTATGATGGAATACTATGCTGTTGTAAGAAGTGAAATTGAGACACATATGATAACATGCATTTTATAAAGATTTAAATAAATGAAAGAATATTCCATGTTCAAGTATTTGAAGACCAATATTGTTAAGGTGCCAATTCTACCCAATTTTGCAATCCAAATCAAAATTCCATCAGATATCTTCACATAAATGAAAAAGCCAATAAGCAAATTTGTATAGGGGGTATAGGGTGCAAATAACCAAAAATATCTTGAAGAAGAAGGGTTTTAGAGCACTAACAGTTCCCAATTTAAAATTTATTATAAGACTACAGTAATCAAAATATCACTACCCTGGTACAAGGGCAGACATATAGACTATTAGAATTGAATGGGAGTTCAAAATAGACCTTCATGTCAATGACCAACAGTGATGAAAGAATAGTCTCTTCAACATATGGTATTGGGAAAATTGGCTAGCTATATGCAAAAAAATGAATGTGGAACTCTCCTCTAACCACACACAAATATTCACTCACAAAGGAACAAATACCTAAATATAAGATCTAAAACTATAAAATCTCTTGGAGATTAAATTATGTACACTGAATGCTTATTTTTTTTAACATCAACCCATTCCTGCAGTTGTGAATCCATTTTAAATAAGACCTTTTCATTAAGGTGCAGTCAATTGAATAAGTTTGGGCTGTAATATAATTACTTCCATCTTTTATAAGCAGACTGAAATTCAGATATATAGAAAAAGGCAATGTTGAGGATGGAAATAAGTGGGACCAGGAATAGAAAGGAGGATGACCATGCCATGTGCACTGCCATGTGACAGAAATGTCAAGGTGAAGGATCACTGGCAGCCAGAACAAGAACACCCCAGTCTTTGGGGGAGAAGGAATCAACTTTCTAATGCCTTGATTTTGGACTTGTGCTAGCCTCAAAACTGTGAACAAATAAAATTCTGTTGTTTAATCCAAACCATTTTATAATATTTGCTTTAGCAGGTAGAAAACTAAGACAAACTCTTAGAGGGATGTTGGAGTTCAAGAACTGGGTCCATGAAAATGGTGCCGCGGATGAGAAAGAAAGAATAAGACAAAGAGAAGAAAAACTGGGATCAGGGGATTCTCTGTCTGATATGGAGAGAAGTGCCCAGCCACCTCATAAGGTGTGGCTTTTATTTTGGCTTTAGAACAAAGAAAATACATGTGAGCATGTGCAAGGGTGATAGATACTTGACAGTTACATTTTACTGAAATCAACAAGTCTTAAAGGTCAATGACTCAGCTCTTTTACATTTCTGCAATTCACAGACATTGTAAATCTTACAAGCTCAGGATGTTTCCCCACCTAGCTCCTATTAGCATGAGACTGGAGAGCTTGTTTATTACATTCCAATGTGACCTTCTTTTCTGTCAGTAGTCATGGCCTTTAATTGAAACTCCATCATTTCCCCCTTTTTTATTAATTAAAGCTCATAGGAACCATTATATAAGCTGATACAAGGTGACCTCCTGTCACACTTGTCTTCTTCCATAGGCTCTTGTGACTGTGCCTGTCTTAGGTTGTCCTCCTCTGAGAATCTTACCCATCATTGACTACCAGTCAAGCTTTTGAGCTCTTACATGGAAGGCAATTTCATTAATATTTATGCTTCTTCAGGTTCCTTAAGTGAATATTTTTTGTGCAGATAATTAGTATTACCATCAAGGGGTTATTAGTAGAATCTTTCTACTAAATAATGCAAAATTAGTTTTTCATGGCCAAGTTTCTTAACATAAATGCATTTATCTGATCTAATTCTTTGTTTATTTTCTATGAATATATGTCATTACTCTACCCTTGACAATACAAACAATTGAAATGCATATTAACAATAATTCCAAATCAATCCAAAATGATATTTGAACTGTTTTTTGTTTCCACCAGCGAAACAGGTGCACCAGTGGTTTCTTTCAATTCATTTGATACATGCTCAATGCCTTCTCTTGCAATTCTAAAAGACTTGTAGAAACATTATGCTTCTATCCAATCAAATGATTTTTTCACTTCCAAAGCAGTAATACAAAAAGAACTTTCATTCCAATCACATTTAAGAGCTCTTAACAAGTTTAAATTATAAATTGATTACCCAAATGTCTAATAGTTGTTTCAAGATCATTCACACGATTATTCAGTTCCATATCAATGTGAGACTGGCTATGCCACTTCTCACTTGCATTTTTATGCCAGTCCCTAACATATTATTGATTCTGGACTCCTTGATGCAGGGCTGTGCCAGCGACAGCTGCAGCTGTTATGATGCCAATCAGTCCCAAAAATTCTGCTATTAAAAGTCCAATCAGTCTTTTAGTTCTTTTTAAATAATGGTTGAGGAAATGCCACAGCAACTGGGATTCTGGAGACTGCTGCCAATGTCTGGTCATCCGAACCAGTAACCATAGTCCTTTTCTTCTTTTTGCTATAAAAAAGAGTTTGATTTTCCTGCAAATATGAATTCTTAAGACATGTAAATAAAGAACAATTAATGTTCCTTTCACCAAAAGTTACTTTTCCAATGATAAAACTATAGGATCTCGTACACATACTGTAAGAAATTAAGTTAATTTTTCTTTTTAAAAATAATAATATCAGTTTTGTTGCCTTGCCTTTCAAAAATTGGACCAGTTCCCAAAAATAATTTCCACAAATAACTTTGAGTTTTGTTAAGTTTAGTGTCCCATGGTTGTGGGATATATCTTCCTTGATTTTTCCAAATTATTGAGCTGTTAATAAATGCTGTATTACCAGAATTCCAGAAATAAGGATTACTGTCATTAGTGATTATGGTTGAATTATTAATGAACCAAGATATGGTTGTGTTTTTAATAGGTTTCGGTATCCTTATAAGGGCCCGATCCTTTACAATTCCATAGGAATCATTAAACAGCACAACCTCTGTAAGCCCATGACAAATATGCCATTTGTCATTAAGTAGTCTGTTGTGAGAGTTACATGTAAGATTTACCGTATTTTCTGGTTTATATGGCAAAGAAGGGAAAATGAGAACATAAATTTGAGTTTGATTTTTCTCTGTTAAAACTATACTGTGATTTTTAGGTTGCATGCATACAGAACCATATCCAATAAAAATAGGGCAGTCTATAAAAGGTAAAGTTAAATTTTCTATAAGTTTCCCTTCTTCTTTTGGCTTTAAGGGTAGTCATATATTTATAAGTCCTGGAAAATGGTGAGATTGATTAAGATAAATTGGGTAAGACTCATTGCTCCAAGTTAACAGCTCTAGAAGAGGTGGGTTGGTTATATATGCCCAATAAGTGTAATTCTGATGTGGTATCTTACCTTGACCTAATACTTTACCTATAACTAATCCAATGTAAAACCACCATGTCCATAGTTTAAGTCTTGGCAGCATCTTCAACTCTAGGCTTGATTCTTCTAGAGGGGATCCACTGCTGTTCTCCTGTTTTTGTAATGATAAGAGCAAAACCTTGGCCCTGAAATTTTACCTCTCCTTTTTCCCACTTATTGGTTGTTTAATTTTTCATTTTCATTCTTTTTATTAACCTCCCATTGTCTTTTTTACTGCTGTGGTATTAGAAATTTGTTGTCTATTAAAAAATTTATGGTAAGCAATGCTTTAGATAGTTTGTCTAGCAGATTCTCCTCCATCTCCCCCTTTTTGTTTTTATAACATTAATTTTATTGTTTATAAACAGGGGTTTAACTGTTATATTCCAATCTTTTATAATATGTATACATACATTCACATGCTTTCCAAACCAGGGGACACACTGATATACTTATTTTTAGCTAGAGTTCTTGATAGATACAAGTTAAATGTTAATATATATATTTAGTTTAATAAGCTTATACTGACAATTAGAGAGAGAAACATGAATAACATAATCAATTAAAAGATTAAGTTAATATTGAACAAACTTACATAATGACAGATAAATAGAGCAGTTTTATATGTATATATTTACCAATATTTAGCTTTTAGCTGGGAAGTGTTGAATTAGCAACTGATATTAGAGTTTTGGTTGACTATGTTTAGGATTAATGAATTTGATACTATAGCTGCCAACTTGTGAGTATTCTGCTAATTCCTGAGGAAGGGGCCAGCCTCCCCAGGAAGGAACACCACATTCCTTGGGCAGTATATTTTAAGGTTTATGCATCAGTCCCTGGGAGAGTGGCCAGCTCCTCCAGGGAGGAATACAACACCTTTTGAAATGTACTTTATCATTTTTAATTTGTTACAAAGCATCCTTGATGTTCTCACTATTTTAGTTTCTATTTTAAAAATTATATATATATGTATATATTTATTTTTTATTAGCAGAGGTCGAGTAAATTAGATAAACAAGTTAAAGCATCTGCCTTTTAATTTTTAGGCAGAGAGGTCGTTTTATAACACATATTATTATATTTTAAAATAATTAAAATTATGATTAATAACAGTATACTTTTATTTAATATTACACTGAAACATTATTAAATTTTCAGCAATTTTATACACCCTTAAAGTATTTATATGAACTTTTTATTCATATAACTTTAATTGTTATAAAATTAGAAAAAATTTTTTAATTGTACAACAGTTTTAAATACTTCATTCAACTTATATCACATGAACTTAACTATTTTTAGTATTTTATCTTTTTCTAGGTAACAGACCAAATTATTTGTAACAGTTTGAAATAAAAAGCTTTTTTGAGAAAGCAGGTTTAAACATTATGTTCTTTTAAAAGTGATAAAACTTGTTTCTTCAAGGAAACATTAAGGTTAAAATATAAGAAGCTATTTTGATAAAACACTTTGTTTTTTGCATACTGATTATTCAGGAGAAAAACTCTGTATAAATTTTTATTAAAACAGATTAATGACTTGAGAAACTTTGAGAAAGAACAAAACTTTAACTTTGTTTTAATAACTTAGTCATTTTATCTAATGAAAAATTACTTTCTTTTCTTTAATAATAAAAGCACATTCTATATACCTTCTCTACTTAAGTTACCACAATGACTTTAGAAACTGTTTTTAAGCAAACTTCTGACAACATGCAATTACCATCAACATTAAACAAACTTGTTAAAATAATGATTTAGTTTGTTTATATCTATTTTTATTATTTTAAATTAATACTCATATTTATTTATTAATATAAGCACTTATTTAATGTTGGCCATTTGAATAGGGCTCTTTTAATAATTTTTATTCATCAGTTTAATATTACCATCCGGAGGTATAAAAATATACACTGACACTGAACAAACAGACAAACACAATACAAGTTACAACACATCAATAGAAACATATATCTTTGATTTCACTGCATTTGAGAATTTTTCTGGAAACTGTATTGCTAAGTTTTCTTACTTTTCTAGTGGTTTAATTTTATTAGCGTCTATCATCCCACAGCCTTATCATTATGTAAGCAGTAGGAGGTTTCTAAAGTTGCTGTTGGAACTGAAGGGTTAACATCCACAGCAGGAGTTGAAGAGCTATTAACAGCTTGAAAAGTGCCCTAGGGATCCTTTCCTGGTTGCCATGGGAACACAAGCCTCTGTAGGAGGCTCTGGGTGGTCACTTTCAGAACATTCATAGTCTTACAGGTATAAATTGGCCTCAAGCTGATCAGAGACAGAATCTTCCACCTCCACATTTTCAGAGGGCTTACTAGATTCTGTTTGAAGAGGCTTAAAAGCCAGAGTAATAAGATGTTTAGCTGTCTCAGAAACGTGAGGAATATTCAAATAAGCTCTCCATTGGTGTAATAAGTCTCTTCCCCATAAATTAAGTCCTACATCTGCAACATAAGGTTGCAGAGCAGCCTCTTGTCCTTCTGGACCTTCTACCTTAAATATCTGAGTACTCTGGTAAACATCTGTCATTGTTCCAACACCAGTGAAAACTGTAGGCACCTTTTGCAAAGTTCAAGCTTGTGGCAAATATCGTTTAGCAATAATAGAAACATCAGCCCCGGTATCCACTAATCCTAAAAATTATCTTTCCGTTTATTTTTATGGTAATTTCAGGCCTTTCATCTCCAATTGCTGTTTGCCAAAAAACTTTATGCCCAGTGGAACCAAATTCTTCTGCACGTTTTAAAGGAGGTTTAGGATACGGTAATAAAAGAAGTTGAGCTATGCTATCTCTTGATTCAATTTGATAGGGAGTTAAAGTTTGTACCAATAAACAAATTTCTCCATCAAAATTGGAGTTAATGATCCCGGTTTGCACCAAAACACCTTGGGTCCTTAAGACTGCTATGGCCAATAATGAAACCTACATTGTTTTTTAGGATAGGCCCTTTAATTCCTGTTCTTATTTTTTGTATACCAAGTGAAGGCATAATAAACTTAGTTTCAGCTGAGGGAAGATCGACAGCTGCACTGCCTTTGGTAACTGCCTTAAATTCTGTTACAGGCCGGAGTGAGCTGCTCCGTTGCTGACTGGATAGATTTGGGCTAGGTTGGGAAATATGTTCATATTATTTGTCTGAGGGCCTTAAGCGAGGCCCGCTTAGAAGTTTCCCGACTTATTAATGAGACTGCCGTTTTTATGATATTTAGAATGGCATTCCTTGGCCCAGTGCAACCCCTTCTGATAGGACATACATGAGTCAGTATTGATCTATTATTGCCACTAGATGGAGCTCTTACACCAGTTTTGGCTCGGCAATCTTTTTTTCATATGACCTGGTTTCCCACATTTCAAGCAATTTAAATTATTAATCATAGGACTATGTCCTTTTATAGCTGCTGCAAGAAGGGTCATGTTATATGTATTAGACCCAATGTCTTGGCATGCCCTTCTATAATCCTGTAAAGTACCTCCATTTGCCTTTATCGGACGCTAAGCCTTTTTACACTCACTATTAGCATTATCAAAAGTCAACATCAGAATGAGCATTTCTTTAAGATCAGGCTGAGTTACTGTCTTGTTGACTACATCTTCCAGCCTAGCTACAGATTTAACATAGGGTTCAGTATTTCCTTGAATAATTTTTGAAAATGATTGTACAGCCTGTCCAGGGGTGGAGATTCATTGCCAGGCAGCTAGGCAGCACAATCAAATTTGTACAATGGCAACATCATCATATTGAGCTTGGCAAGGAACTCCAGCCCATTGACCTATTCCTAATATTTGTTCAGAAGTAATAGGCACTGGTGGATTTTGCTGTTGATTTTGCCGTGCTACAATATTAGCTTCATCAGCCCACCAAGTTTTAAATTGTAAAAATTCTGCTGAATTAAGAAAATCTCGAGCTAACAAATCCCAGTCCCAGGGTATTAATCTGTCTGCTTGTGCCATTCCTTGCACCAATCCTTGAGTATAAGGAGAATTAACACCATATTGAGTGCATGCTTGCTTTAATTCTTTGATAGTTTTAAAAGCATACTCATACTGTACACCCCCTTGGGGTTTGTAAGCATCTACTGGAATTTGAGTTACTGTTACTGAAAAAGTAGAAAGGAGTTGCATAGCCTCTGAATCTCCCTCTCTACTTCCCTGTGCTATACTTTTCATAATTGAGGAGGATGGTGCTGGCACAAAAACAGAAATTTTTGGAGGGTCATCAAATGTTGTAAAAAGTGGGTCAGTAGCTACCTTAGGCGGTGCAGATGCTGGTTCAAAAAACAATAAATCATAATTTGGAGCAGATGGCATAGCGACTCCTGGAAAAGTTCCATAAATTTCCTTTTTCCTTTCCTTCTTTTTATTAGACCTAATTGTTTTTATTAGACCTAATTGTTTTTGCCTGTTCATTAACATTTTCATGTATATTTTCATTAAAATCACCATTAGCTTGTTCTGCTATTGGTCCAGCAATAGCAGTATCCTCTTTAATATCTTCATTTTCATCTGATTGTAAAGGTTCAAGAGCAACAGAAATAAGACTACACAAAGACCATACATGAAGGGGAATTATTTTTCCCTTTTGATAAACCCTTTTTAAAGCTTTCTTCACTAACTCCCAATGTTTCAGGTTTAAAATATCCTGCCCTTGCAGCTGAAACCAATGACAACATTTCTGTACAAAAGAAAAAAGTTCCTCAAAAGCTGAGGATTTAATAGTTACACCGGTGCTTTTTAATAAAGTTTTTAACACTCTAGAGAACTCTTCAAAGTTCGACTGCTGATTACCCATTACCCTGATGATTCCAAGGATGAAACTTACCTTTTCTGTTTTCTTTTTCTTTTAAAACCGCTCTCAGGAGCTCCTTGGTCCGCGCACTGACTGAAAGAAAAATTTCGTTTTCAGTGCCCCATGTTGGGTGCCATATGTTGGCGTTCAAGAACTGGGTCGGTGAAAACGGTGCTGCGGATGAGAAAGAAAAAGACAAAGAGAAGAAAAACTGGGATCAGGGGACTCTCCATCCGATATGGAGAGAAGAGCCCAGCCACCTCATATTTTTATTTTGGCTTTAGAACAAAGAAAATACGTGTGCGCATGTGCAAGGGTGATAGATACTTGACAGTTACATTTTACTGAAATCAACAAGTCTTAAAGGTCAATGACTCAGCTCTTTTACATTTCTGCAATTCACAGACATTGTAAATCTTACAAGCTCAGGATGTTTCCCCACCTAGCTCCTATTAGCATGAGACTGGAGAGCTTGTTTTCTGTCAGTAGTCATGGCCTTTAATTGAAACTCCATCAGAGGGAAATATAGGGAAACCTTTACATTTGAACCAAAAACCAAATGCAAAAGAAAAAAAAATAGATAACTGGGAATTCAGCAAAATTAAGAAACAATGGTTTTCAAAGAACTTTATCATGAATGTAAAGAGAAACCTACTGAATGGTAAAAATATTTAGAAATTATTTATCAAAGAGTTTATTTCAAGACTGTATAAAGAAATCTTAAAACTCAACAGCAAAAAGACATATTAAATTAAATTAAGGAGCAAAATTAGAATAGATTTTTCTCCAAAGAAAATAGATAAATGCTCAAGAAGCACATGAAAAGATGCAAAACCTCAATATCACTAGGAAAATGCAAATCAAATGAACAATGAGATAAAATTTCATACCCACTAAGAATGTCTACTATGAAAAACAGAAAATAATAAGTGTTGGAAATGATGTGGAGAAATTTTAACGTTGGTGCGAAAGTGAAAGGACACTGGTGCACCTGCTGTGGAAATGAAATTTAGGTTTATCAACTGGCAATGCCACTTCCAGGCAAATACCCTAAAAATTGAAATCAAGGGCTTCAACAGATATTTTCACATCAATGTTCATAGTGGCACTATTCAAAAGTAGCAAAAATGGAAGCAACCCAAATGTCCATCATCACATGAATGTATAAGAAAAAAACAGTAATTAAATATATAAAAATGAATATTATTCCATCACTAAAAGGAATTAAGTACTCAAACATGCAAGAAAATGCAGGAATTTGAAAATATAATGTTGATTAAAATAAGCAAGAGCCAAAAGGACAAATATTCTATGATAGCACTGTTTAAAAAAATTTAGAATATGCAAATTAATGAAGTCAGAAATTAGAATACAGTTTACCAGGGCCTGGGTTGGAGGTAGGAAATGAGGAGTTAATGCTTAATTGACACAGAGTTTCTGTTTGAGATGATGGAAAATTTTTGGTAATGGATTGTAGTGATGGTATCACAAAAAGATGAACATTACTGCCATTGATCAGGAGCAATCAGGACAGTGGTAAATTGTATCATCTTAACCACCCAGTAAAATTTTGGTACTTAATAAAACTATCTGCTTAAATTGTTCTCTACTTTGAAAAATACAGAAATTAGAAGAAACCACGCATAATTGAAAAGATAGAGATAAACAATTAGCTCTAAATATTTTCAATATTCTAGTAAATACTAGAAGTTATATGGATATAACCAATACAAGGAAATCAACTTTTTATTATTAATATTGATTAAAATGGCCATGAAAATGTAAAATATTATAAACAAAAAGAGATTGTATATATAAACAAAATATTAGTGAAATAAAAGTTCTAACTTGTTAAATAAGTTGAAGTTAGTATACTCTTTTATAATGAGGAGATTTCAAGAACCTATGAAACAATACAGGGGAGAGATTTGGGAAGAATATTAGCCTTTCATTTAATATTGGAAATCATGCCTGAAGGTGAAAGAAGGCTTTGTGGATGAGGAGTTTTAGGTAGAATGCTTTAGATACAGTGTGCAGATGAGAAGACAAAATAGAGAGATAGCAAGGCAACTCTGGATACACACTGACATGAATAAATTTAATAAATGATGTTACTAAGGAGAAAAGAAAGGACTTACATGCATGTCTTATAAAAGAATTAAAATTATAGAAGGATGAGGAATAATCTTGTGATCTTATTTGGAATAAAATCATTCTTGGTAGATCCACAGATCTATTCATTAACTTTGTTACAGAAACAATTTCTAGATCATTCCACCATAGTTGGGATATATCAGAAGTCATCCTCATCTCCTGGTACATGAAGAAAATCAGTCACAGTTGTGCAGTGTTCAAAATCATTAGCAAATATGGAAAATTTCTTATACATCATAAGCTGATTATTTGATATTGAAGAGAAGGAAAATAATCATTGAATATGCGCAGAGTTTTAAAAAATCTTTTTTCAGGACTAGTGTAAATTTGGATGAATGATTGAAAGTTTATTGAATCTTGATCTCATAGTAAATCTATTCATTTGCATAGATTCTTTTATTCTGTGACTTCTAGTGTTAATATATCTCAGCAGAATTCAGGTAGAAAAACAAATAAAAAGAAATATGTGTATTCATTTATTTCAAGACTGCCAGTTGTTGATTTCCTGTATCATGATTTCCAGGTTAGAAGCCTTATATTGATGTTTTTCTTAGCATATAATTTATTGATATTATAGATTGTTTCCATTTTGATTTTTAGAATCAACTTAAAAATTCATACTTTGACTTCCATAGACATTCACTGTATATATAGACAGAAGCAAGCTCACCATCATCACAGAATTCCTTCTCAAGGATAGCTTAAGCTCCCAGGAGCTCCAAGTCTTGCAAGTTCTGCTCTTTTTAGTGATTTATCTCAGAGTTCTGACTAGGAATCTTCTAACTGTTACTATCATTTTATCCAACCCAAGTCAACACTCTTCAATCCATTTCTTTATGGGCAATTTATCCCTCATAGATCATCTATGTTGTTTCTTAAATGATTATAACTTCTATGACAAGGAGTAAATTGATTTCTCACCCAGAATGGGCTGCAAAATTTCCTGGTTATCTTCTTTGGAACCACAGAATTTTCCTTCCTTTCTGTGATGTCCTATGACTGCTACATTGCCATTTGCCATCCTATGCACTATGGATTCACCATCATGTTGTGTCCATGCACACAGGCAGCTGGTGGTTCATTGACAAGTGGGTTGATCCATTCTGCTATCCACACAGGCTCTATGTCCAGGCTTCCCTTCACATAGTCCAATGTGATCCAGCAATATTTGCGTGATATAGTGAAAATTTTGATGATCAAATTTCCAGGTGTTCAGTTTTCTGAATTTATGGTTCCTCTTTTAAGTGTCTGTATGGGCTTAATATATTCTGCCTTTTAAATTAGGTCATATATTAATATATATTCAATGGTGACTAGCATGCATTCTCAAAGCCTGTAATAATGTTTTATCCACCTGTATCCCATAGTTGGGAATTCTGCTTATATTCACAATTTCTGCAATGTTTGCTGTCTTAGACCCTATTGCAGATGAAGCATCTCTTAAAGATCTTCTCACAGCCATGTTTTACACCATGGTGTCCCCACTTATAAACCCCCTAATCTATATTGTGCAGAATAGAGAGATTAGTAACACTCAAAGCAGAATGTTCAACAGATATGTTGAGTTCCAAAGAAGGGATTTCCTTATGTAAAAAAAAATACTTAAAAACAAAAATAATTAATTTATACTTGATATATATTTTTATATTTGAACCTGTCCCCATAAAATATCTAGAGTATTGCTGTCTGTTAATTTTTGTTTCTTCACATATATCAGTCAGCCATGTACCTCTCTGTGTTAGTTTTCATTTACATTCCTTATTTGTGTAATCCTTGTGTTGTTCTTGAAATGGCTTTCCACATTATTTTGGAAAATTATTGTATGGTATTGAGCTAAAAACAATGATGGCATCATAAAGAGAAGAACATGCTTTATATATCAGTATCTTAACAGTTACCTATTATTTTTAGATAATTTCAAGGTACTGGATACTGCTACCCTGTAAGAAAATATGGTGTGTTTTCAGTTATAGCAGCATTATTTTTAAATTTCCCTTCCTGTATATCCATGCATATACATGTTTCTAATGATAATAATAAAGTGATTAGTACAAGAAACAACTGTGGAAGTGAGGCCTCACCAAGAATACAGCACTGAGATATGCACAAATGCTGGAACCCTTGAAGAGTTATCTTCCTTATTGAACAGGGAAACTATAAAAATCTTGCCCTTTAAAACAGAGTGTATTTTGTAAGATTGGGTCTTTCCCTGAGCTCTATATGAAAAAATGTATCTTAAATATCATCAAAACTTATAAAAGTGTATGGTCTAAAATAAAAACCATAATGTAAACAACTGACCATGGTTAGTCCTATGTTTCACTATTTGTATATCAGTTGTAACAAAGCTACCAACCACATATAAAAACATATTAATATGGGAAGGGGGAAAAGGGGAAGGTTGTTGGGTATATGGGAGTCCCTATATTCTGTATGTGACTTCACAGTGACCTAAAACTTCTTTGAAAACAAAATTAAAAAAAGCAAGACACTGAAGAATAAATGGAAGAAAATGTAACTGTACATACAGAACACCAGATACTACAGTGATGAAAGCAAAATTCAAAAATAATTTAATAATATTTTTCATTATTTTTTAATATCCCAATCTTTTAATTTTATTTTATTTTTAGCTTTTTAAAATTTTATGTAGTTTGTTTCTTATAGTCAAACCTATCATTATTATTTCATTTTCCTATTAATTGTATTTGGCTATTTTATTGGCTTCATTTTGGAAGAGGTTTTGGATCACAGAAGGGTTACAACTGGGGCAGGGAAGGATCATTTGTGTGGGGTTTCAGTGATGGGGGATACATGGGAGGGAGTTCACCTGGCTATACATATAAGGTATATAAATGTGTTCAATTGTTCATGGGGCATTGTCACAGTGGTTGGAGATTCACACAATAACTGAGAGAATATTGAATTCCCATCCTGGAGAGCTCTGCCACATTCTCTAATGGAACAGTAACAGTCCCCAAGTGCAGGGGCAATAACTGGTGAAGGAGGGTGGTCCATTAATGGGCCTTTGATATTGATGATTATGCTTGTGAGCCTTTGCTCTTGAAATGGAAAAATAGCCTAGTGTTGTGGGGTGCCTAAAAGTTGTCTCCTGAGAGCTTTCTTGTTGCTAAAATGTGGCCTTTCTCTAAGCCAAACTCAGCATATAATTGCATTACCTTCCCCTCAGTGTGAGACATGATTCCCAGGGATGAGCCTCCCTGGCACTGAGGGATTACTGCCAAACACTAACTAGCAATGCAACTGGAAAAAGACCTCAAATAAAAGGGGGAAAAGTTAAAGACAAATGAGTTTATATGGCTAAGAGATTTCAAAGTGAGTTGGCAGGTCATACCAGAGGTAATGCTTATTCACATCTCAGCAGGACCCTATAGACTGCCAAAGTGGATACTACCCTAAATAGTGGGGATCCTGAGGGCTCTGGAGACACCCAGATCCTATGGTCAGGACAGATAGCTCCAGAGTTTGGTGCCTTGCCAGTGGGCCCTACTTTGGAGTTTGTGCTCCTGAAAGTGACAGAGTTGGAATCAGTTATGGCTTCCCTATACATAGCTAATCTGTCCCTTCTATTTAAACTTATACTTGGTGCTGGAGTTTGTAGGTGTACATCCAGAGACTGGAATCTTTGGGATGTCCATGTCCCAGCTGGGCACTGAGGCTTAGTGGAGTTGCAACACCTACTCTCCACTACATTGGACTCACCCAGGACAACTAACAAGGAGGTGAGGATTCACAACCACCATACCAAGGAAACAGAAAAGCTTATAACTGCAAGCAAGAGAGTCCCATCCATCAGCTATATGGGATCAAAACTCCCTCTCAATTAGAACTTGGGTGGACATCACCATCCCAGAATCCTCAGGATTAGTGAATAAAATATGGACTAAAGTGGACTTACTGGTATTCTACTATAGACTTATTGTGATTCTAGGAATGGAGGAAATTACACCATTGATGTGGAGCCAATGGCCTCTGGAGGCTCTGAGGTCAGGGAGAGGGAAAAACAGGTGTACTATGGGGGCTTTTTCAGGACTTGGGAATCATCCTGAATGACATTGCAATGACACATATAGGCCATTTTATATCTTTCCATAACCTGCAGAATTTTGTGGGAGAGAATATGAACTACAATGTGAATTATGGTCCACGCTCAGTGGCAATGCCCCAGGATGCATTTATCAATTGCAATGAATGTGCCACACTAATGAAGGATATTGTGGATATGGGAGGGTGTCAGGGGTGTAGGGAGTGGGCATATTGGAATCCCCATAGTTTTTGTGTAACATTTATGTAATCTATGTATCTTTTTATAAATAAAAGATTTTTTTTTAAAGAAAAGAGGTATCCCATACTTGTTTCATTCAAGTTTTGTACATGATGAAAAACAAGGAGTCATTAGTTATAGAATGGAGTGAGATGTAGCAATAAATAATATTGTATTTTCCTTCAGAAAGATACCAGATATCACTTATACTGTGATTCATTTTTCCCACTAATAAGATGTGAAAGTTATCTTCTCAAGATTGAATGAGTTTTATTTTTCTGATTCTATAAGTCTGAGCATTGTGGTAGTAAGACTATATTAGTCCTTTTTTTTCTCAGAAATAAATTAATTGAAGTTTGCATTTTTAACTTCAGAATCCTATCCAGAAAATTTTGAGTATGTAGGAACTTCTGCTCACTTATATTTAGTTGGCAATTCAGTCTCATTATGGCTTAGTATGTAGTATTCAACATACATCCAAGCAATTAATGAGGAATATAGGCCTTCTGCTATGCAAAACTAATAATCCTGGTAAAATAAAAATAATCCTGAATTTTGTCCATATGCATCCAATGTTTAAAATATATACATATATTTTGAAAATTGATTAATACATATTTCTTTTAAAAACATATTTGTGCCACCTAGGTCTGTTTCACAGTAAGCTGTTACTTTTGTAGAGACATCACTGACTGCATTTGTATATAATTCAGGGCTATGTAAAAAGAATACCTATCAGAATCTTTTCATGTGTGAATAAATCTTCATATTTCAGCATCTATTATTTTTATTTAAATTGATATTCACATATAGAATTTCTATCCAAGTTTCTCCCTTCTAGATATTTCAGTACCCATATTTATTTAATTTTAATTCTCTGGCTCCTGATAAAAGTCAAATGCTGTTTTGTTTCTTATTCTTTTATTTTTTTGTCATTATATGATACAGTATTTTACAGATTTCTGAAATTCTACATTGATTTTTATAAGTATGTTTTTTTAAATCAATGTGCCAGAATGAGGTACACTATATCAATCAGAAAACTTAATTTTACCATTAGTGAAAAGTTGTTCTTAGTTTTGATTTATGTAATATTTAGTCACCAACTTCTTTTTAGCCTAAAATTAGAATGAACATTTATTTCTCAATGTTTTCAACATATTTGTATTAAAATTATATTTATGAAAAAATATCCTTCAAGATCTCTTCAAACATAAGAAATGAACATTTAGTGCTAGAGATTTTGTTTATACACATACATACTATCCCCCAGTATTCTAGCAGTCTTTAATCTGTAACATATACTTTTCATAACATAATATAGATGAAAAATTATCCTTTAACTTTTGAATATATTAAACGGAGGTATAACAATAACATAATGTCCAGTGGACTGACTCTGTATTTCTTGTCATTTAAAAAATATTTCTTTATGATCTTTCTCATTCAAACTCTCCATTTCTGCCAATGCTGTATAGTCATGTGATGTCTGTAAACAGTTGTGTATGTGGCAATTTAAAGCTGTTAAGGAACTCTGTTCTTTGGCAGTAATTATTTGGGGAGTTGTGTAATGATAAGCAGGATGTAGGTGCACATGGCTTTAGGGTGTCCCATCAATGCAACTTTGCAAGTCTTTTTCCTGTTAGGCTTCAATTCATAAAAACTGTCCATGCTCCCCCCTAACATTTTACTCAGTATATTTTTCAATAAACAATAACCTTCAGATAGTTTTAACCTGTGTGTGGTTGCCTGTTGAATGTTCCTGTTGTTAGCAGGAGAAAGCTAAGATATTTGATTCTTCACCAAACAAAATGTCAATATAATACATGTCAGCATTACATGCCCATTACTTTTCCCAGAAGCTATATATTTTTCATTTTTAAGATGTATAAAAACATCTATCCCTCATTATGCTTCCATGTATACTAAGGCTTCCTCCACTATTCTTTGGACATAAATCTTCATATATTGATTGATTTAAAAATCTATTAGGATCAAATCATGGGCACTTGCCTATTGTCTTCATCATGGATCTTCATTATTTTGCTTGTTCTTACTATTATGTTGATGGCTTCTTTATAAGAATCAGTATGATATGCATACATCTTAGACTAAAAGTCTATGGAAGATTTTAAGTGAGGTATGGCATAAAGATGCATGCATTTTATGAAACAAAGAAAGATATGATTTTTAAAACTAAAATACTTAAAAAATATGGGTGAATTCTTCAGTTATTTGTTCCTCACAGGAACTCAGAAACTACTACTTGATCATGAGAACATTTATAATTCTCATTAAACCTTATTTTTCAATTCCTCCCTACATTAGCATGTTACAGTCATGAATTCAGGTATAGTTGATCCATGTATCTCAGGATAGGAACACCACCTGCCTTCTTCTTCTTAATGATTAGGAAATTTGGATTAAATACATCTAAACAAGAAGCACAAAATCCACTATTGTATTAGTGGTTGATTAAACCCAGCTCACAGGTCAGCTATTATTTTATATTCACTTCTCACATGGTCTGGTGCTAAGTTTTCAGTACAGAAATAGCTAACAGGGCTACTTCTTAAATACTGATCAATTATGAGAAGACAAACTCATTCCAGTAGCATAGTAAACTGCACAATTATCAATTGTAGAAGAGAAAATAAAACATATTTCTTGCAAATGAGAATAGATGGGGTGAGTTAATTTTAAAGGATTAACTAGAAATTTTAGTTAACATTATTTCCCTTTTCTTTAGAGGTAGTCACCTTTCTGCCTTTAAGTGATGCATTAAACCATTGTTTTAGTTTCCTTGGCTGCATAAGCAAATAACTTGCAAAGGGATGGCTTAAATAATGGATAGTCACAGTTTTGAGGCTAATAGAAAGTCTCAATGAAAGTGTCACTAAGGCGATGCTTTCTTCCTGAAGACTGGAATTCTGGGGTTGACTGCTGGTGATGCTTGGTCCAGGGCTCCTCTGTCACATGGTACTGCACATGGAGGCCACTCCTGGTCACCCTTTTTCATCCTGATTCCATTGATTTTTAGCTTCTCTGTGGCTTTCTCTCTCTCTGTCTGAATTTCATTCTACCTATAAAAACTCCAGTAAGAGGATTAAGAGCCATCCTGATTGAGGTGGGTAACACATTAACCAAAGTAACCTCATTAAAAGATCCTTCTGAGATATATTCATATACCATATGATCTATCCAAAGTGTATAAACAATGGCTTTTTTTTAGCTGTTAAAAATTCCTTTATTGTAACATAGTAAAATAAATAGAAAAATAGATTGGAAGAAATTACAAATTTTAAATGACAGTACAGGACCAGGCTAGATTTAATATAATCAATTATAAAAAATAGATAGCATAACAACACTTGTAAATGTAAATAATAATTCAAGTATAATAGAAATTAATTATAACATACTTCTAATTTTTATATTACAGCGCCATTGAACAAAATAATCACTGAGAATGAAATAAATTATTTGTTTTGTTATTTAATTTCCATTTAGTCTGTAATTCTCTCTAGATAATCAAATTCCTATTTGGGAATTCTTCACACCTTATTGAAATGACTTACAGCAGATAAAAATTTGCCAACTCATAATTTTATGAAGCAGAAAAACTCAAAGTCTTGTTCAACAGTAGTCATGCTAAATCATTATTGATCCAGACAGGTTATTTTAATTAAAGAGCATGAATAAGAAAGGGTTAAAGAAAAATGAAGTATCCAAAAACATATCTCTTTCCCAGCCCTCCTCAATAAAAAGCAAGTGCTTATTTTGTATGAAAAAATTACAGAATACTGATAACAGAACAATTTGCCAGTCACATTGAGTAATTATTTTTCACATACAATAATGTTGTTATATTACATTTATATGGTCTACTCCAGCTCTTTTTTGGTTACTATTTGCATGGAGTATTTTTTCTAACTTTTCACTTTTAACCTGGTTGTGTCTTTACATCTGAGGTGTGTTTCTTGTAGACAACATCTAAATAGATCATATTTTTAAAATCTGTTCTATCAGACTATGTCTTTTGATTGGGGATTTCAATCCATTAATAAATAAGTAATTGTGCAAAAATAGTCATAAATAGCAGTTATGTACAGCAGGGGAAAAAGAGAGATTGAGAGGTGAGGAATTTTCTTGATTGTCTGTTTTTTGTTTTTTTTATTATTATTGAAATATTATTGAAATGATTGAAGTGATGAATGTACAACTATGTGGCTATGCCAAATACCATTAATTGTACACTTTGGATAAAATGCATGCTTTATTAATATGTATCAATTAAAAAAATCCAAATTTAGAAAAAATTTCAAAGATTAAGAGAATTTATTTGATGACTTTTCCATTGTAAAAATGTCTTGTGAAAAATGGTAACCCGAATAAAGGCAAAAATTAGTTACTGTGGGGGAGAAAAGATCCTTCTGCATGATCTTGCAATGACAGAAACAGGCCATTTTAAATTTTGTCAAGACCTATGCATGTGTATGTCGCAAAATTTAAACCATACTGTAAACCATTGACCGTAGTTAGTAGCAATGCTTAAATAATTGAACATTGATTGTAAAAAACATACCAGACTTATGTAAGATGTTATTAATATGGGAGAGTGGCAGAGGGGGAGGGGTTGGGTAAATGGGAATCCTCTATATTTTCTATATGACTTTTCTATAAACTAAAGATTTATTAAAAATAAAGAAAAAAAATAAACCACAAAAAACAAACCAAGACATTGGGGGAACATATGGAAGAAATTGTCACTGTACATAAAAGATAACAGCCATTTTGATGATGAAAGACACAATGGAAAAATGTTTTTTATTTTTTTATCTTTGTACTTTATTTGCTATTTTTAAATTATTATTTTATTATTTTTATTTATTTATTTATTTATTTGGCATTGTTGTTGAGGACATTTTGGGTCACACAAGGATCACAACTGTGACAGGCGAAGATCACTGGTGTGTGGTGTTGGTGATGGGGAGGGGTTGACCTTTGGCATACTTCTATGGAATATGAATATGTTCAAGTGGTCATGGGCTGTTGTCTCAGTGGGTGGAGACCCACAGAATAACTGAAAGATAATTGAATTCCCATCCTGGGCAGTCCTAATACATTTTCTAATAGAGCAGCAAGAATTCCTCAAGTACATGGACAGTGCTTAGCAAAGGAGGACAGACTCTGATATTGATGATTGTACTTATTGACCCTGTTCTTGTGAAATGGAAACTCAGCCTAGTATCATATGTTGCCTAAGTGTTACTGCCCAAAAGCCTCCTTGTTACTCAAATGTGGGCTGTCTCTCAGCCAAACTCAGCATATAAATGGACCACTTTCCTCCGCCTACCCCAGCATGGGACATGACTCCCCGGGATAAGGCTCCCTGGCAATGAGGAATTATTATTAAATGTCAAGTAGGGAATCATTTGGAAAAAGACCTTGACCAAAAGGGGGAAATATTAAATACAAATGAGTTTTTCTGGCCAAGAGATTTCAAAGTGAATTGGGAGTTCATTCCAGAGGTTACATTTATGTATATCTCAGCAGGATCTCATTGACTGCCACAGTAAACAGTGACTCAAACAGGGGTTCTCCTGAGGGCTCTAGAGATATCTAGACATTATAGGCAGGTCAGACAATCTCAGGAATTTGGCACCCTGTCAGTGGGTCTTACTTTGGAATATATACTCCCCAATGTAACAGAGCTAGACTCATTACAATTTCCCTACACATAACTCCTCTGCCCCTTTTATTTGATCCTATAGTTAGCACCAATCTCATTAAATATATGTCCCAGAGCTTTGAATCTTTGGTCTGTTCATATGCCTTTTGAACAGTAAATCTCAGCAGAGTTGCAACACCTACTCTCCAGTTCATTGGACTCACCCAGGAGAATTTTGATGATGGGCATCACTCATCCCAAACACAGAGAGAATCTACAGCTGCAAGTAAGACAGCGCCATCCATCTGCTCCATGGATCTAAGCCCTCCGTCAGTCAGAATCAGAGTAAGCATCACCATCCCTAAATCCTCAAGATCGAAAAATGAACAAACTTAAAGGGGAACTGTAACTATGGACTAAAGTAGACTTATTATTCTAGCAATGGAAGAACATGTAACATTGATATAAAGGCAGTGGCCAACAGAGGTTCTGAAGGGAGGGAGAGGGAAAAATAGGTGTAATATGCGGCATTTGGGAGACAATGGAATTGTCCTGCATGGCATTCCATTGATGGATACAGTCCATTATACATTTTGTCATAACCTATAACATTGTTTGGTACAAAGTATAAACTATAATGCAAACTAGAGATCATGGTTAGTAGCAAACCTTCAATATGTATTCATCAATTGTAACAAATTTACCATACTAATGAAAGATGTTGTTAATGGGGAAAAGTGAAGGAGTGGAAGTTGGTGAGCTATATAAGAATCACCCTATATTTTTATGTAAAATTCAAGTAATATAAAGATTATTTCAAAATAGAATGGAATAGAACAGAATAGAATAAAATAGGAATAAAATAACATTAAAAAAATGAAAATCACACCTGAAGACTTTTTCTCAGTTTATGTTACTTGAGTCAATAAATTTTCTTTATTACATTAAAAAAGATCCTACTTACAATGAGTCTGCATGCATTGGAATGGATTAAGGATATGTTTTTCCGGGATACATACAGCTCCAAACCACCAAACCTTGAATTCAGCTCTCAGAGGCCAGAATAACAAAAATGGATCTCTTGCTTAAAAGCATGCCCATTGTATGTTGGCTAAGCAAATCTTTAATTTTAATAGATTATGCTTGAAGTAGTTTGTGTTATTCTTAACCTTTTCATGCTTATTCCTATAAGAGGATTGTGTTCCAGTACTGATAGATACATCAGATTAACCACATAGCAAGATTTGGCCAAATAAAATACAAGAGAAGGGAAGAATGTGGATGCAAGAGCTTGGTTATCTTAAAACAAAACAAAACAAAATAAAACAAAACAAAACAAAAAAAACCTGTTTTCTCTTTGACACTTGGGTAGAGACTGCAAAATTAGCTTTAGTTCCAGAATGAAGATCTGTAGCTAACATGTTAATCATCACTTAGAACTAAATATACACAAGATTTGAGAGTACACTCAAATGTAACATAGCCTAAGTACATTTTTACATTGCCACATTATTTTCTAAACTGATTTTAGTGATTAATACTCATGCTTGCAAAGTTTGAGAGTTCTTTTTACTCAACTTCATTAATGCTTTAAATTGTCATATAATTAATTTTTACTATGACATATATATACTGATTTTAACATTTATTGATCTGTAATTTCCTTTTTTATATCTTCTTTATCTGGCTTTGATTTTTGGTACATGTTGGCCTCATAGAATGAGTTAGTGTTTCCCACCTCTTCAATTTTTTGGAAGAATTTGAGCAGGATTGCCATTAATTCTTTTTGTAATGTATATTAGAATTGACCTGTGAAACCATCCAGGCATGGACTTCTCTTTTGGGGAGGTTTTTTTTTTTTTTTTTTTTTTTTTTTGAGCACCTAGAGTTTATTTATTTATTTATTTATTTTATTATGGGTAAAAAATCAAAATTCTCACAATACATACAAACATTTGCAAAATGATATATAAATATATATGCATATATGTGTATTTGCTTACAAAAATTTCTTTACTTACAGGATGTTTGTTGAAATCTTCTCTTTGTTCTAGAGTTAGTGTAGGTTTTTCATATGTTTATAGAAATTTGTACATTTCATCTAGATTGTCTAATTTTTGGGCATACAGTTGTTCATTTTAACCTATTAATATCATTTGTATTTCTGTGGGTTAGTAGTAATTCCCCCTCATTTATGATTGTATTTATTGTGTGTTCTTTCTTTTTTTCATTGTCAGTCTAGCAAAGGGGATGTCAATTTTATTGATCTTTTCCAAGAACTAACTTTTGTTTACTCTCTATATTTTTGTTCTGTTTCATTTATTTCTGCTCTAATCTTTGTGATTTCTTTCTTTCTGCTTGCTTTGGGTTTAATTTGCTGTTTCTTTTCTAATTTTCCCAGGTGTGAAGTTAGGTCTTACATTTTAGTTGTTTCTCCTTTTTTAATAGAAGCTCCTCTGACTATATATTTCCTTTCTAGAACTGCCTTCACTACTACTCAGAAGTTTTGATATGTTGTTTTATTGTTTTATTTCATCTTAAGATATTTACTGATTTCCCCTTTTAATGTCTTCTTTGACCTATTGATTGTTTAAATGTGTGTTATTCAGCTTCCATATCTTAGTTGATTTTTCAGTCTCTGCCTGTTATTGATTCCCAACTTCATTCTGTCATGGTCAGAGAGGCTTTGTGTAATTTCAATCTTTTAAAATATATTGAATGTGAATATTCTCACTGACCTGATTTTGTAATAATCAGGGTAGGCAAACATTTGCTGTATTAGAAATCATGCATGTGTCCCCAGACCCAGTTTTTTCCCTAGGTCTGGTTTTTAAAATGCTGGTGATAAACTAAACCTGATTTATTATATGACCATCCTGTATGGGAAAAGACTGTAACTTTGGGTATCTTTGGTCAACCTTAAGTGATATAGCAGGGGGACAGATGTGGCTTGGGTGGTTGGGCACCCTTATCCCATATGGAGGGACCTGGGTTCAATCCCCAGGACCTCCTGGTAAAAATTAAAATAGAAAAATATAGAAAGCATGTGGGCCACCAGTCCCCATGTGCAGGTGCGCCACCAGGCTCCATAAGCAGGTGAGCCACTAGGCCCCATGTGTGGGTGCACCTCCAGGCCCAGCAAGCAGGTGAGCCATCAGGCCCAATCCCCAGGTACACCATCAGGCCTCATGAGCAGGTGAGCCACCAAACCCCATATGGGGGTGTGCTGCAAGGTCCCATGTGTGGGTGCACTGTCAGGCCCTCCTAGCCACACAGCAAGATGATGATGTAACAGAAGAGTGATGCAGGGGAGGACCAAGACAAGATGCACCAAAAAACCAGGAACTAAGGTGGTACAGGTGGTAGGATGCCACTATCCCACATCGGAGATTCTGAGGATCAAATCCCAGTGAAGACAGGAGGAGAAGGATGAGAAGAGAGGGCAGGAAACAGACACAGAGTTGCCCAGTGAATAGACACAGAAACAGCAAAAATGGAGGGGTAAAAGTGGATAAAAATAAATAAATAAATAAATAAATCCTTTAAAAAATGTATAGGGGAGGAAGATACGGACTACAGTTAGTAGTAATATTTTGACAATGCTCTTTCATGATTTGTTAACAAATGTTTCACAACAACGCAGGGTATTTGGGGGGGTGATGTGTGGGAGCCCTGTATGTTATGTATATTTATTTTGTAAGTTCACGATATTTACTGAACACTTACAGTTTATGTATGTTCATGTATGAACGATATACTTCAATAAATTGTTTTAAAAAATCAAGTAAAATATATTGAGATTTGTTTTGTTACCTAACATGTTTATTAACATGATATTCACTGTTAGTTTATTTCTACCAATATTTTCCTTCATATCCTTGAATTGATTCAGGAGATTTGTTTGAACTTTGATTAGTGGTTCTTAGTCTGTGTCTCCTCTGAAGTTTTAATTTGTTCTCTTGACTTAACCATATCTTCCTGTGTCTTAGTATGGTTTGTATGTTTTTGCTGATGTTTGGGTATCTGGTTATTTTTGATGTGTTCTCTATGAGGGTCAGTTTCTCCCTCTTGTATTGGGTATTATTGTTGAATGGCTTTGTGTAAAGGCTCTACTTTGACACTTTGTCCAACATATTCTGGACTTTTTGCATAGACCATGTTTAACTGTTCAGCTTTTCTCAGCTCTTCTGCACCTGATTCTTGCCATGGATATGTGGCAAATTTTTAAGACTGGCCCTTTGTGAGCAATTATTTCACTTAAAGGAGAAAGCTTCCTTTCCTCTATCCCTTCTCCTGGAATCTTGATGTGTTCTATATGTTGTGTAGACTTTTCTCCCCAGCTCCTATGATATGTTTAAATTCCTCCCTCACTCAGTGCCACATTTTCTTTATACTTTTTAGTTCTGAGACCCATCCGGTATTGCAGCAGTTCCATTTTACATCTTAATCCCATCCCCTTTTATTTTTATATGGCATAACACTCTGAAAATTAGCAATAAATCTACACTATGCTGGTCAATTTGGTAACAAAAGAGTATAGTTTAGGAAAGTATGGATTTGAGGTGCTTTTTCCAAAAAATTATGAGAGCAAATCGATTGCTTTCCACCAAATATTAGGCATTTCTGTTCTCAGTTACTTCCCTGTTAGTGTATCCCATCCCAGGCAGCCTGATGGGGTCAATCCAGAAAGGTTCATATTGCATTTAGGGGGTCAAGCAAATAAAACTGGATTGAATGGGTTCTCCTCTTGCCAATGATTCTGCCAAGGTCTCTTTTGCCACTGGGATTTTGCATGTGACACTCATTAGGTGTTTGTGTTCCACCTTGGAGCTATGCAGACTTTTGTGGGTTCTAACTTGCTGCAGTGAGTGGCTCTATGGTCTGCATCCATGGCAGAAGGGACTCAAGCCATGCTGCCTCTGTGTGGCTATTAAGTTATGTAGGACCAAGTGAGGGGGAGGTCTCCAGACTGGCAGCTCTGTGTCATAAATCTCTTACCTTTTTTTGGTGTTCACTTTTATTTTTTTCCATTCAGCTTTTGTGGATTCTTTCAATATTCTCTATCTCTATCTTATTCCAGAGTTCTAAGTGGATAATATTTAACCTTTTATTAGTTGATCTTGAGGGGATACTTTTCCAGGGAGAGTGTCTTTTGTCACCATGTTGATGATGGCATCGTGATACAAAGGTCTTTAATCAGGAGTTGGACTCCTCATCTACATTCTTAAATTTAGCATAACTCAAGTGAGAAATATAGGCTACTCCAACATGGACCTGAATGGGATATATTTTGGGGCTGTGTGAAAAAAAAACAGGTTATTACTCTAACGTAAGGAAATTGTAACCAGTTCTATGAACAAAATCATTCTATGCATGTTGATCAGGCCTGTAAGAAGGACTGAACATAGCCAAGGGCTTCAAACATTGTCAGGTCTGAGAAAGAAGTCTTTTAGTATTTTGGGTCTGGTTTCAAGTGCCAGGAGCTTTTCCCTTAAGTTTTTTGTTTGTTTGTTTGCTTGTTTATTTATTTATATTTTAAAAGATGCTTAGATTACATAAATGTTACACAAAAACTACAAGGATTCCCATGTTCCCCACCTCCCACTCCTCCCATAACCTCCCACTTAAACATCTTTCATTAGCGTGGCACATCACCTGCAATGGATTTACACATCCTGGGGCTTTGCCATTAAGCATGGACCATAGTTCACATTGTAGACCATACTCTCTCCCACACAGTTCTTCATGTTATATGTTGATGTAAAATGGCCTATATCTGTCATTGTAATGTCACTCAGGATAATTCCCAAGTCCTGAAAAAGCCCCTGTATTACAACTGCTTTTCCCTCTTCCTGCCCTGAAAGCATCTAGTGGCCACAGGCTTCACATCTATGTTGTAATTTCTTACATTATTGAATCACAATATGTCTACAACAGAATACTAGTAAGTCCACTCTAGTCCATAGTTCTTGGGACAAGGCATTGATATAGGTACAGAACAATTCTGGCCAGAATGTTGAAGCCGACCTTATTGCCTTCCAGTGCTGAGACAGTGTCAGGATAGTCAGAGCACACAAATAAGTCAAATCTGAGATGGCACACTGCAGTCCCCCTGGAAGCATAGAGGTTTCAATGTTAAGGAAACCAAAGCAGGATATAAATTAATCTAAATTAACAAGAGTTCTAATAGGACCTCCCACTGTGGGAACTTCTGCCTTGGGGTCCCAAGTCCAATGACAATGATTTAGTGTAGTCCTTAGTTTAGAAGGATTGCCTGAGGCAGATAATTTCCAACAGTTTTATCTGGAAGACATGTGTACAAAAAGAACAAAAACAATTTATAGAAAATCATTTTTATATAACTAAATGAGAAAGAAAAACCAAGTTTAAGAATAGTTCAATGCAAATACTGAATTATCAATAATGTTCTACAATGCATTTACATAACTTCCTACATGTTGAAATTTAATATTTATCTTAATCTCCCATGTTTGAGTCTTGGGTGAGGTATTATAGGGGTTGGAGGCCCTTAAATGACCCCCATAGGCCAAGTAGACCAAGTTGCCAATAAATGAAAAGAAAGCTATACAAATAAAGGAGGTGGACAGACTTCTGATCAAATCCATGAAGATGAAAAGTACCCTTTTATGGGAACTGATGCACAGAGACTGTGGTCTGCTCACCTGAGATTATAACCCAGAATTTGGGTTATATTTTCCCCATCCTTCAGCACCTTAAGCCTGTCCTTAATTTGTTTATGAAAATGCTCAGTAACGATTGTGCCTTGGAGTATGGAGAGTCTATTGGATATTCCATGATAGGGACAATAATGTGTAGCTTGGGACACAAATCCAGAGCTGTTAGATGAAATAAGTTGAGAAAACCAAAAGAGGACACAAATGTGGTCTTGTAGAGCCTGGGTTGTAAGGACTGGTTCAGGGAAATGCAGAAATCGTCAACTGCAGTCAGTACCCAGCAAAACCGTATGGATAGAATGAGGGTAAGGATATGATCAGAACTTCCCAGATTGTTGGCTCAGGAATCCATTGCTGGGCAATATTTTTATCCATGGCCAAAATCTGGCTTGTGGCCTTTTTATGCTCTACCAGAATCTTCTGATGGCAGTGGCAGTACATGTAAGCAAGTACACTCTAGGATGATGTCTAAATTCCCCTGGACTGTCCTCTTATGGATCCTGGGGTTAATTGGTCCTACAACTATTTTATCTGTGGTGGAGGACTGGTAAGCCTGATTTAGCCAAGAAGCAAGGCTTATTTGTTGTTTATATTCTCCTTATCAATATTGGGCCTTTCTACTGAGCACTCATAAGGTTAAAAAAAAGCTACTAGGAGGAGATCTGAATTTCTCCCAATGGCTCATCCCCTCAAGGTAGCTAGTTTTATTATGCTTTCCAGTTGTTTGAACAAAACTGTCAGGCTGTTAGGCAAGCCCATGAGTCAGTGAAGTTTTGCCTATCATATGCCACAAAGTATCCTTATTTGCAGGAATTCTTGCCATGGCTTGGGGATGAAGGCTAATGGGTGCACATAGACAATACATCAATAACAAGAATACATGCAGTAATGTGAGCCATCTCAAAAATGTTGTAATGCCCCAAAAGGACCCACACATAGGAAGGCTTGGACAAGAGCCTTAGAGGTGGAGTTGGCCTTACACCCAAAATCAGAGAAGATTGGCGATCACAGTCCTCTGTACACTGGTATATAAAAGGCTTAACAATGCAATTTTTCCCTCAATTTATCCACTGAGTCTAACCTTAGTGTAGAGTCATTGATCCCCCTGGAGAGAGAAGGATCTCAGAGGAAGGGTAAAATATCCATGTAAGAAGCCTGGGGGTCTCTCGGTTCTATACCATGCTTCACAGGGAGGGGCAGACAGACAGCAACTGTGCCAGTCACAGGGGACACCTTCATCCTGCAGTGGGGCCTCTGTTTGTATGGGGGTGGGAGGAGAGGGAGTGGAAAGCCCATCAGAGCAGCTCTTTTCCAATCAGGACTCCAAGGGTGGCACAGGACAGGCCCTCCTGGGTTTGGGTGAAGCTGAGGCTACCTTGAAAGGGAGACATGGCACTTTCACACTGAGACCAGGCCACAGTGATACCCCTCTTTTGCTGGGCAGTGCCTGTTGGATGAGGTGGGTCAGTTGTTACCCGAGACTGCTTTCTCTCTCTTTTCCCAAAATCTTCAATCTTGGAGGCAAGAGGTGCCTGTAGCCACAAGGGCACACATGCAAGTGGCTGCCCACCACCCACCCTCCCCCCACTGTGTCATGGAGCCCAGTGATGGTGCTGTGGCTTGCATTGCCTTCTGTGCACCAGACAACTTGCAGAGAGATCACTTCTGCTGCTGCAGCAACCTTTCCTGGGGCTGCTGTTCAAACAAATATAGCACAGGTCTCTCACCTGCCAGACAACTCAAGGACATATTAACTGCTGTTTCCACCATACATATTTTAAGTATATTTTGAGTGTTCTTGGCTGTGATGAAGCCAAAAATGCCCTATACTTAGTCAAGGGGATTTCTGCTTTCATACATTTAACTTCTTTTATCTACTCACCAAACATTCCCACCAACTTATGTAACTGTGTTTCTAAATATTGGACATTTATGGAAACTTCTATTTTTGAATCTTCATTTCCAAGAATTTCCTGGGAGGTTCTTAACATCTTCTGCATTCTGATACTCTCCTGGCTGACATTTATGAATAGGAATTTTGAGAAAAAGACAAATGGTCTACATCCCGCAGATTTGCCTTTGGGCAAAGTAACTTAAAATTTGAGGGATATCTTTCATTATTGTCATATATTATGTACAAAGATGCCTTAGAAGCACTGGTGATACAAGACCCATACTGTGCTACAGTGTTTTTATTTGTTTGTTTGTTTACCACAGTGTTTTTGACTTGTTTTCTTTTTGAAATCCACTCTAAAATGTATTCCCTTTTTATTTACTTTAGTAGCTACTGGACAATTTTTGTTTGCCATTGTTGCTGTCCTCCATGCCAGAATATTA
The DNA here is from genome assembly GCA_026826555.1 of Tolypeutes matacus. Classification (NCBI taxonomy): domain Eukaryota; kingdom Metazoa; phylum Chordata; class Mammalia; order Cingulata; family Chlamyphoridae; genus Tolypeutes; species Tolypeutes matacus. The sequence goes on from JAKSZT010054332.1 coordinate 941,581, forward strand.
TTCTAAACACTTAGAAATTATATTTTTGGGATGTTTCACAATATTATTTATATATTTTTATGAAAATAAATTATGTAATAAAACCAAAATATATTGAATATATTGAATTGCCAGTGACCTATGAAACATTTAAAAATGCAACTCTTGTTTAACAACAACAACAAAAATCTGTACTAATTTTATTTATAGTAAGCATTATTGCAAATTTAAGTCAAGGTTTAACTAAACCTAAAAGATATAGCCAATGTATCCATACAAACAGGATTGAGGGGAAAGTGGTCTCACTGGATTGTGAAATCACCATTCCCCCAGGTCTCCTCAGAAGGATGACCCATATATGTGCTTCATAAGGAATAAACATATATAAAAAGAATCTAGAAGCAGAATTACTCATGGGGTTAAGGACAAATCTAAATTTCCCTGAGAAGTGACTCAGTGAAGCTTAATCAGAGAAAAAAGAGGCAGGATCATTAATTTTGTAAAATCCTTATAACTGTGCAAAATAAATAATAATATTGCAGAAGATAAACATAATTCATCATTTGTTAGGTATATTTGTATGTTTAAATTCAAGTTTGTTTTTTCACTAAAATGGCTACAGAAAAACTCACTGAAATAGCTGTGATGAGTGTCAAGATGTTTAGCAGACATTATTTCTGCTCCATATACATTGACACTCATAGATTCTGGTGTTATTATAGCTGATAGGGTTTAAAAACGGTACCTGAGGGAAGCGGCTGTGGTTCAATCAGTAGGGCTCCCGTTTACCATATGGGAGGCCCCGGGTTTGGTTCCCGGGGCCTCCTGGTGAAGGCAAGCCCGCCTGCCCGGCGTGGTTAGCTGACCCAGCGAGCACAAGCAGCAAGGGGGGGATAAATGAATAAATAAATAAAATCTTTAAAACAAACAAACAAACAACAACAAAAAAAACGGTACCTGATGATATGTATGTGATACATAAGCTGTACTGAAAATATGGAAAATATAATGTTACAAAAATTACCAGAAGTTGGACTAATACAAGCACAAAATTCCAAATATTACTTGAACTAGATGGTGAAGGATTTTAAGTCAATCAGAGGCAAGAGTGAGTTAACATTGTATTTCTGAGAAATGAATCCAGGTAAGCAAAAACAATTTCAATGGAGATATCCAGTGCCATTTTTACTATGAAATATTTCTTATTTTATTTGCTAGATGTTAGGATTTAGATATGCTCTATGTAGATTTTGACTATACTATTATATTTCATATGTTTAACCATGAAGAATAATTATCACTGTCATTTTGTTTTTTCCCCACGTTTTGAAATTGACAAGTGAATAATTTCTAAATATCCTTGAGGTAATAAGGGCAGGAAAACCCCTAAACTCTCACACTTGCTTCCTCTTACACCCAAGGCTATGACTTTTTTCCATCACTATGCACTCTGAAGTAGAAAATGTATGGTAACTTTAGCCAAGAGAAACTTGAGAATTTGTACAGACCAAGGAGAAAGATAAAATCAGTAGAGATGGAGGGTAGGAAATTAAAAACCCATCTGGAAGTTCGCATATGTCCAATAACCTGCCCTTACATCAGTAGTCTCAACTTAAAATAAATAAATAAATAAATAAGATTTTTATTAGTTAAAGAACAGATTTTATTTTTCATTTTCCCAAAACACTAAAATATCACACAGCATAGTAATTAAGCACACAATATAAACTGATATATATGCAATCAATAATCCCCAAAATGGTTTTTCAAGTATTACTTTGGGATTCCTTAAAAACTTATAACCAAATATTATTCTTAAATGACCTTTGTCAAATTATCATCAAAAGGAGTTACTGCAAAAAAATTTTTAGTGTAAAAATTATCTCAGTCCCTAGAGATTGGGAACTTTCTGTAATGGAAATACTTGAGCTGTCCCTCTGTAATTGAGCTACATCAAGTACTTTCAAGCTCATTTTTATTTTACAGTAACACTGCTAGGGTTCCTAATTGGAGAAAGGATCATTCTGAAGTTTAATGTTGCAACTTTCACCATTGGGTCTCCTTTTAAATTTCACTTCAAGTGGAAGGAAAGTGATGTGAGAAAAGAAATCATAAATATTCCTATAGACCAAAATTATTTTATAAAATGCAGAAATGGTAAGCTTCCAATGAACTCAGCAAGGCTTACAGCAGGGAAGAGGGTGGTTTTATGAATCTGCACCTCCATTGGATGAAAAGCTATCTGGACTGGAGCAGTTTAGAATGGGGAAGGAAGATACCTGAAGAATGTTATGTTAGGGTCCTACTTTGATATGTAAAAAGTGTACGTCAGGATGCTTCTGAAATGCTTTTCCAATTCTGAAATTTTCAAGTTCAATTTCTGAATTTTTTCAGGTTCAAAGGGTACCCTTCAGATCACCCAGCCTGTCAGGAGTTTAACTGAACTTACTATCAGTTTGTCTAGTCCTATAAACCAAAGCAAGAATTTAATGGCCACACAGTTTGCATCTAGACCTAACATGAAATAAATAATCTAACACAACCTTTAAAGGTAATCTCACTCTTTTTATTGTTCTGCTTGAGCCCTGAATGTGGCACAACAGATTTGCTAATCCAGGAGTTCATGGAGCCAGTAATCCCAGTGGCACCTGCAGATCATCAGATACACTTTTTATCCTTGAAAACATTTTCTTGTGTTCTATTGTTTGCTCTGTAAACACGGGCTTTAAAGCATCAAAGAAAACATATTTTGTCTCATCTTTCAAGAGTTCTCCAGGACACACATACAGTGTTGCAGAAACGATGTAATGTAGACCAGACAGTTCCGACTCTGAGCCCATCCCCTGGAGGAAAGCACTTGGAAGTTCCGCTGCAGAAATTCCCAGTTCTAACTGCAGCAAATTCATTTTTTCATGGCAGGGCAGTTCTGAGAGCTCAAGGCTCTCTTCCCTGCCAGGCCCCTGCCAGCGCCTCGCTTACACGGACCAAACACCTGGGCCAAGCCCTCTTCTCCAGGACCGCAGGACAGGTGCGCAGCTGTGCTCTAAGTAGCTGCTGAAGCTGAATTTCTTCTTAGTGATTCTCTCAAATACCGCAACACTGAGAAGCAAAAGGACACTTTCACTCAAATCATTTTTCATTTCCAATGATAACATCTCATTTGGTGAATTTCCAATTCCATCTACTGCAGCTTTACTCACCCAGGAAGGCATATCTGAAGGCATTGGGCTCTCCTTCCGTGTTCTTTGATTAGGCCCCCAGAAGAGTGTGTCCGCGTCATCTCCTCCCCCTGTCAGAGCTGTGGCCAGGCGCCTGCGAAGGGCCCCTCTTCCATGCCTCCGGTTGTATGCTTTGATGCAGGGAGCCTGAGGACACACCTCTGTCACAGCTGGAGGAAGTAAGTCACGGATCTCAAAATGAACCTGCAGGTGAACATTGAGCGTCGTGGAAGCCAGGATGTGGAGGTAGGGAAATTTGAGGCGCAGCCGCCAGGCCAGGTCGAAGAAGATGAGCAGCGTGCGGGTCAGCCCCTTGCAGAAGACCCCATAGGAGCAGGCGGTGGCCGAGTGCTAGAGCCTGACAGCCAGGCCCGACAGAGCCGCTGCCATATAGAGACTGTTGTCCGCCACCCGCTGCCTGGAAAACGTGGAATAAAGGGGTAATATCTTTAATAATGTTAGAATGTATAATCTTATTAATATTTTATTTATATATAATCATTTGTAATTAAAATAATATAGGCTAGCATTATGTGTGGATATAATCATGATAATTTGCATTACACTACAATTCACCACATTTAGTGTACTCATATGAACTTCTAGTACATTTGCAAAATATTTTATGCAAATTATTTTTCTTCAATAAACTTTTAGTTATGCACATTTCCTCTACAACCTAGTTCTTATCAAGAGTAAAAGTCCTTTAAGCCAAGAATTTTATTAAATTATCGAAGACAAAAATACTTGGTCTTTAAGTCGAGACTCCTGGAGCCTCGCCATCGCTCCCTGGGTGTAGAGTAGGATTTGCAGCTCCACCAAGATTCCAGGCACAGCTGGCATGTGGGCAAGTCAGAGGCTCCAGTCTCTGGAAATACACCTACAAACTCCAACATCATATATAGGTTTGAATATAAGGGACTAATGGACCATGTGCAGGGAGGACTTATTTGAGTCCAACTCTGTCACTCTCAGGAACAAGGATTCCAAAGTAGAGCCCACAGATAAGGCATCAATCTCTGGAGCTATCCCCCCTTATATAAGACCTCGGTGTCTCCAGAGCCCTCAGGAGCCCCTCTATGTGAGGTGATAGCCACTTTGGTCTTCTATGAGATCTTACTGAGGTTCGTGTAAGCATTACCTCTGGGATGACCACCAGACTTTCTTTAAAGTCTCTTAGCCACATGAACTCATTTGTCTTTACCTTTTCCCCTTTTTATTCAAGATCTTTTTCCAGCCATATTGCCAGTTGGCACTTGGTATTAATCCCTCATTGCCAGGGATGCTCCTCTCCAGGCTTCATGTCCCATGCTGGGGGGAAGGTAATGCATTCATATGCTGAGTTTGGCTTAGAGAGAGGCCACAATTGAGCAACAAGGAGGCTATCGGTGGCAACCCTTAGGCACCCTATAACAGTAGGCTAGGTTTCAATTACAAGAGCAAAGACTCGTAAGGCTAGTCATCAATAACAAGAACCCATCAGTGGACCCTCCTTCTTTGACAGACACTGCCCCTGCACTCAGGGGACTGTTGCTGCTCCCTTGGAGAATATGGCAGAGCACTCCAGGCTGGGAATTCAGAATTCCCTCATTCATTGAGTGATTGTCTACCCACTGTGACCATGCCCCACCCCTTGATCATTTGAACAATTTTATATATCTTTCATGTATATTTAGGTGAACTTCCTCCCATGAAACCCCCATCCCAGACACTCCCCCATCAATGATCCTCTCCTGAACACTCTGTAACCCTTCTGTGATCCAAACATTCCTTGAAGATGAAGCCCATATAATAGCCAAATACAATTAGTAGGAAAATGAAATAATAAAAATAAGTTTAAATATAAGAGATAAAATACATGGAAATTTAAGAAAAACACTAGAAATAAAATAAATTAAAGGATTGGGATACTCAAAAAATGGGAAAAAATTTTAAAAATTAAAAAAAAAAATTTAAGGTTTTTCCTTTTATCACTGCATTATTGGGTGTCCAGTCTGTACTGTGGCACCTGCCCCCTCTCACTCCCCAGTGTCTCCCAAATTTTCATTTAATTTTCAAAGAAGTTTTAGGTCACAGCAAAGTCACACACAGAATACTAGAGACTCTCATATACCCAACCTCCTCCCCCTTCCCTCACCACATATTACAACCTTTTTGTATGTGGATGGTAGCATTGTTATAACTGTTATACAGATAGTGAAACATAGCTACTAAACATTGTCAATGGTTTACAGTATAGTTTATAATTTAGATGGTACCGTTTAATAATTTTTGATGATATTTATCATGTCCTGTGTCCATCACTGTAAGGTAAGGAAAAATATTTCCCCTGACCACTAAATACAACCTGTTTGTACTTTCTGTTCCTTCCTCCCCATCGCTCTGGGGCACATGACATCCCCCTGTCTTGACTCATTGGATGACGAGATTCATAGTTACATTTAGCAAGAGGTCTTGACACAATGATTGTCTTCCCTTATTGGATCCACCCTTGCTCCTAAGAGATAGCCACCTGTCTGTTTCTGGGTTAATTGGTCCTAGCAAAGATGGGGGTCCATCTACTTCTCACTCAACCTGTGGATCTCCACTCCCCGACACAACACATTATGACAGGATGAACATTCACACACTTCTCAGAAGCCTACTTCAGATGTGCCCCTTCCTTAAAGTCCCCCCAACCTACAATCTAAACCAGTGTCACACCCTTGTCATATTGCCATAAGAATATTCCACTCCTGCACTTTCAACCTCATACCCACAAATCCCGTGTTCACCTGATCCCTCTCCCATCTCTCTCCCCAGAATCCTGGGAATTCTAACCCACCCTTCCTAATCTACACACATGTCAACCCTGCACCACCAAACCCAGTAATATCACTATCCACTTGTCCTATCCTTCAATATGCAACTATACTCTATCATGTTACCATAGATTATGTCCGTATGGGTGATGGCTCAAAATCTTCTCTTCTCTTTCTCTCTATTGCTAACCTATCTTTCAAACAATGGTTCTCAGAGACTGCTTACTTTCCTCAATTCAAATCAGTGGGGTCTGTACTGTTCATCCTTCAATGCCTGGCTTGCTTTAATCAACATAAGGTCTTCAAGATTCATCCATGTTATTCCATATGTTAGCACTTTATTCCTTCTTACAGCTGAGTAATATTCCATTGTATGCATGTACCACATTTCGTTTATCCATTCATCTATTGATGGGCACCGGGGCTGATTCCAACTTTTGGCAATTGTGAACAATGTCGCTATGAACATTGGTATGCATATATCTGTTCCTGTTTTTGCTTTCAATTCTTCAGGGTATAAACCCAGCAGTGGAATCGCTGGATCATATGGAAGATCTATTATTTGTTTTCTGAGGAACTGCCAAACTATCCTCCACAGTGGCTGGACCATTCCACAATCCCACCAGCAGTGGATGAGGGTTCCTATTCCTCCATATCCTCTCCAACACTTATAGTCTGCTGTGTATTTAATAGCTGCCATTCTGATGGGTGTAAGATGGTATCTCATTTTAGTTTTGATTTGCATTTCCCTAATAGCTAGTGATATTTAGCATTTTTTCATGTGCTTTTCAGCCATTTGTGTTTCTTCCTTGGAGAAGTGTCTTTTCAGGTCACTTACCCATTTTTTAAATGGGTTCTCTTTTTATTTTCGAGGTGTAGGATTTCTTTATATATGCCAGATATTAGGTTCCTATCAGATATATGGTTGCCAAATATTTTTTCCCATTTGGTAGGCTGCCCTTCTATTTTCTTAATAATGTCCTTTGAGGTGCAGAATTTTTTAATTTTGAGAAGATCCCATTTATCTATTTTTTTCTCTTGTTGCTCGTGCTTTGCGTGTGAAGTTCATGAAACCATTTCCTATTACAAGGTCCTGTAGATGCTTTCCTACATTATCTTCCAAGGTCTTTATAGTTTTGGTTCTTATATTTAGATCTTTGATCCATCTTGAGTTGATTTTTGTATAAGGTGTGAGATGGTATTCTTCTCTCATTCTTTTGGGTATGGATATCCAATTCTCCAAGCACCACATATTAAAGAGGCCATTCTCTCCCAACTGAGCGGGCTTGGTGGCCTTGTCAAATATCAGATGACTGTATATGCGAGGATCTATATCAGAACTCTCAATTCGGTTCTATTGGTCAGTATGTCTATCCTTGTGCCAATACCAAGCAGTTTTAAGCACTGTAGCATTGTAGTATGTTTTAAAGTCAGGTAATGTGATACCTCCAACTTAATTTTTCTTTTTCAATATGTCTTTGGCAATTTGGGGCTTCTAACCTTTTCAAATATATTTTATAGTTAGTTTTCCAGTTTCTTAAAAAAATACAGTGTTGATTTTTATTGGGATTGCATTGAATCTGTAGATTAATTTGGGTATTATAGACATCTTGATGATGTTTAGTCTTCCTATCCATGAACAGGTAATATTCTTCCATTTATTCAAGTCTTCTTTGATTTCCTTTAACAGTGCTCTGTAGTTCTCTGTATATAAGTCCTTTACATCTTTAGTTAAATTTATTCCTAGGTATTTGATTCTTTTAGTTACTATTGTAGATGGTATTTTTTTCTTGATTTCCTCCTCAGATTGTTCATTATTGGTGTACAGAAATACTACTGATTTTTGAGCATTGATCTTACAGCCTGCAACATTATTGAACTCCTTTATAAGTTCTAGAAGTTTTGTTGTAGATTTCTCAGCGCTTTCTACATATAGGATCATGTCATCAGCAAATAATGAAATTTTTACTACTTCTTTTCCAATTTGGATTCCTTTTTATATCTTTTTCTTGCCTCAGTGTTCGAGCAAGTACTTCTAAGACAATGTTAAATAGGAGTGGAGATAGTGGGCATCCTTTTCTTGTTCCTGATCTCAGAGGGAAGGCTTTTAGGATTTCACCATTGAAGATGATATTAAGGGTTTGTCAATTTTATTGATATTCTCAAAGAACCAGCTTTTGGTTTTGTTTATTTTTTCTACTGCTTTCTTATTCTCTATTTCATTTAGGTCTGCTCTAATCTTTGTTATTTCCTTCTTTCTACTTTCTTTAGATTTAGTTTGTTGTTGTTTTTCCAATTCCTTGAAGTGTGCAGTTATGTTTTCAATTTTAGCTCTTTCTTCTTTTTTAATATATGTATTTATGGCTATGAACTTCCCTCTCAGGACAGCTTTTGCTGCATCCCATAGCTTTTGATATATTGTGTTGTCGTTTTCATTCGTTTCAAGGTAGTTATTGATTTGTTTTGAGATTTCCTCCTTGACCCACTGTTTCTCTAAGAGTGTGTTGTTAACTTCCATATCCTTGTGCCTAACCTGTTTCTCTGGCCCTTAGTGATTTCCAATTTCATTCCATTGTGGTCAGAGAAATTACTTTGTATAATCTCAATCTTTCTGAATTCATTGAGAGTTCTTCTGTGGCCTAGCATGTGGTCTATCTTGGAGTATGATCCATGTGCACTTGAGAAGAATGTAAATCCTGCTGTATTTGGATGTAGTGTTCTGTATTATATTGATTGATTTTTCTTATATTGAACTATTCTTCCATTCTCGGTATTTAACCCTCTTGGTCATGGTGTATAATTCTTTTGATATGTTTTTGAATGTGAATAACAAGTATTTTGTTGAGGATTTTATCATCTAGCTTCATTAGAGAAACTGGTCTGTAATTTCCCTTTCTTATGGTATCTTTGTTTGGTTTTGTTATTAGGGTAATGCTGGCATCATAAAATGAGTTAGGCAATATTCCTTCTACTTCTATTTTTTGGAAGAGCTTAAGCACAATTGATGTTAGCTCTTTCCAGAATGTTTGGTAGAATTCAGCTGTGAAGCCATCTGGTCATGGGATCTTCTTAGTTGGGAGGTTTTAGATGACTGATTCTATCTCTTTACTTGTAATTGGACTGTTGAGTTCATCAATTTCTTCTTTCATCCATGTAGGCTGTTTGTGAGTTTCTCGAAACTTGTCCATTTCCTCTAAATTATCATTCTTGTTGGCATATAATTTATCAAAGTATCCTCTTATGATAGTCTTTATTTCTGTGAGGTCAGTAGTGATATCCCTTTGCTCATTCCTTATTTTGTGTATTTGCATCTGTTCTATCTTTTTCTTTGTTAGTTTGGCTAAGGGTTTATCAATTTATTGATCTTCTCAAAGAACCAGTGTTTGGTTTTGTTTATTTTTTCTAGTGCTTTCTTATTCTCTATTTCATTTAATTCTGCACTAATCTTTGTTATTTCCTTCTATCTACTTCCTTTAGGTTTAAATTGTTTTTGTTTTTCCAATTCCTCCAAGTGTGCAGTTAGGTCTTCAATTTTAGCTCTTTCTTTCTTTTTTAATATATGTATTTATGGCTTTGAACTTCCCTCTCAGGACAGCTTTGGCTGAATCCCATAGGTTTTGATATGTTGTGTTGTCATTTTCATTAGTTTCAAGATAGTTACTGATTTCTTTTGCGATTTCCTCCTTGATCCACTGTTTTTCTAAGAGTGTGTTGTTTCACTTCCATATCCTTGTGCCTAATCTGTTTTTCTGGCCCTTAGTGATTTCCAATTTCATTCTATTGTGGTCAGAGAAATTACTTTGTATAATCTCAATCTTTCTGAATTCATTGAGAGTTGTTCTGTGGCCTAGCATGTGGTCTATCTTGGAGTATGATCCATGTGCATTTTCGAGAAGAAAGTAAATCCTGTTGTATTTGGGTGTAGTGTTCTGTATATGTCTGTTAAGTGCAGGTCCTCTAATGTATTGTTGAGAGTCTTTGTTTATTGATTCTCTGTAGAGATGTTCTGTCTAATGATGACAATGGTGTATTAAAGTCCCCCACTATAATTGTAGAGGCATTTATTTCTCCACTTAGTTTTTCCAGAGTTTGCCTCACGTATTTTGAGGCACCTTGATTGGGTGCATAAATGTTTATGAATGTTCTCTCTTCTTGAATGATTACCCCTTTTACTAATATATAGTGTCCATCTTTGTCTCTTATAATAGTTTCGCATTTAAAGTCTATTTTGTCTGATATTAGAATAGCTACTTTTTGTTGATTGTTAGCTTGTAAAATTGTTTTCTAGCCATTTACTTTCAGCCTCCTTGTATCCCTGGGTTGAAGGTGGGTTTCTTGTAGACAGCATATAGATGGATCATATTTTTTTTATCCATTCTGCCAATCTCTGTCTCTTGAGTGGTGAATTTAATCCATTAACATTCAGTGTTATTACTCACAATGAATTTCTTACTTCAGCCATATTTTCTTTGGATTAATGTATGTCATATGTTGTTTTGTTTCTGTTTTTATCTTTTTAGTTGTTTTTAAACTCTCCTCCAACTCTCTCTCCCTTGATTTTTCCTTTCAACTTGTTGAACTTCCCTTAGTATTTCTTTAAGTGCCTGTTTCTTATTGACATACTCTCTTAACTTCTGTTTATCCGTGAATATTTTGAACTCTGCATCATTTTTGAATTCCAGTTTTGCTGGATAGAGAATTCGTGGCTGGAGGTTTTTTTTCTTTTAGTACTTTGACTATGTCCTACCACACTGTCTTCTTTCCTCCATGGTTTCAGATGAGAAATCAGCACTTAATCTTATTGTGCTTCCATTGTATGTGATGGTTCTCTTTTCTCTTGCTGCCTTGAGTATTTTCTCTTTGTCTTGAGTTTTGGCCATTTTGACAAGTATATGTCTTGGAGTTGTCCTGTTGGGATTTATGCTGTTTGGGGTGTGCCTTGTTTCCTGGATCTGCACATCCATCTCTCTCAATAGGGTTGGGAAGTTTTCAGCCATTATTTCCTTCAATACTCCTTCTGTTCCCTTTCCCTTCTCTTCTCCTTCTGGGATGCCCATAATGTGTATGTTTGTGTGTGTTGTGTTGTCAGTTAAATCCCTGAGTCCCTGCTGGATTTTTTTCTACTTTTTTGTCTATTTGTTCTACTATCTGTTTCATTTCAGCTGTATTGTCTTCCACATCACTAGTTCTTTCTTCTGCCTGTTCAAATGTCCTGTTATGTGAGTCCAATATCTTTTTGATTTCTTGGATTGTGCCATTGATCACCATCATATCCGTTATCTTTTTGGGTATGTTTACAATTTCTTCAGTATGTTCTCCCCATATTTACTTAATATCCTTAATCTCTTCCTTCACTTCATTAAGTTGTTCCATGATATTTGTTTTGACATTTTTGATTAGATATTTGATGTTCTGCCTCTCTTCCTGGTTTTTACCTTGTTAGTTGGATGGGCAATATCTTCCTGTTTCTTGGTATGATTTTTAACTTTTTGTTGCTGTCTGATTATCTTTTTATCTTGATGGTTTTATTCCATTGATTACCTTCTCTCTCTTCTCTAGGATTTTATTTATTTGCTGTTGTTGAGTGTGTGTTAAGTTTTATCTTTGAGACTTTGTTCTTCTTATTCCATTTCCTTGCTGTTGTCTATGTTCCATTGAAAGAAAACCATAGGGCCAGAGAAAGCAAAAGAGGTCAGAAAAGAAAAGAGATAGTAGTAGTAATAATAATAAAAGTTAGTAGAGGAACCATATAAGACCTAGGGAAATGAATATTTAACTTATGTAAGCAGTGTAAAATCATGGGAATAAAAAATGGAGAGCTAACAATGAGATGGGAAAACTAATAGAGAAAAATATGTAGAATGAATAAAAAGGCCAGAATGCTAATGAGAGAGGGAAGAAAAAAAGAAAAGAAAAGAAAAAGTTAATAATAGAAAACCAAATAGATGAGATAGAAATAAAAACCAGAAAAACTGAGGATTAAACAAAGAGATTGAATGTAAGAACAACAGAAAGTGAAAGAGAGATGAAGGAAGGAAAAGAGATAGCATTGTTAGACAAAACTGTTATACACAGAAAAGGGGAAATCAAGGAAGAGGAAACACAGTAAACAAGAAATAAGTCAGCAGCACGTAATTTAAAAAGGGTGGGGGGTGGGGGGAGAAACAGGAATGCAAAAACAAGACCAAAAAAAACAAACACACAAGCAAGCAGTCAAACAAAAACTATGGAAAAACATCTTTCTTGGACCCTGAGAGGCTTCTCCGGCTTCTGGTGTTTATCAATCATTTATCCTACAGCCTGACCTCTGTAGGTTGTGAAGCAAGTTTTAGTGACTTAACTAAGTTAATTTTTTAAAAAAGAAGTAGCATCTTTTTAGGAAGAATAAGAGATTCAAGAGAAGCTAATTCAAAAATAGTGACTATGTTTTCCCTGTCCTAAGTATCAGCTGGTTGTTTGATATCCTGTTAGATCACTACTCTACGAGGAGCCAAGAATCAAACCAGGGACCTCTTATATTCAAGAGAGAAAGTCTTCCACTGAGCTAAACTTTTTTGTTGGATCAGTTAGCTCTTCAGGCACCTATCCAGTCAGTTTTCCTTGGGCAGGTTTGACTCTGCAATTGGGTTGATTCCTGCTGCTTAGGAGTCTTTCCCTGATCTCTTTCTATTCTTATTGCTTTCTCTCCCAGGGTAGCAGGATGCAAAAGCCTGTGTGAACCTGTTAGCAGATCCCCCCTAACCTTTCCTAGTCAGGTTGAGTTCCCTTTTGAAATTCAAATGTGATCCTGATGAGTGAACTCACCACAGAAAAATAACTCTCAACATTCTTCCAGAACCCCCTCTTCCCAGGGTACCCTAAATAGAAGCCTATTAAGTGCTTCCTAGTGTATGTCTCCCTTAGGGAATTTGAAATTTGGATAGTTTTCAACACGGGGCTAATCAGTGGCTTGACTCCGCTCTCTCTGAAGGTAAGTTTCTCTATCTCAAGGTCCCCACTCAGCCGTTTTTTTTTGTGAGAGAGATGGTGTGTGCCCAATTAAACTGATGCCATCTTGCTGCTTTTCCCTGGGACTTGTTTTTAGTTGGCTTTTATTGATAGCATAATTTCTTAATATTAGGGGACAAAGGAGTCAAAAATCTTGAGATCAGCCCTTAAAACTGGTACCCTGAGGATGGAAAGTCTTAACGAGCAAACACTTTTCTTCATAAAAATGACTATTTGCTTAGATGAACTTAATGTATGTCCACATATATATGAGGAATTTCCGGAGGCAACCAAGAAATTATTTACTGGTTTGCAGGAGCACATAGTTATGTTTATGCAGAAGATTCAGTTTTCATTGTAACCAGCCTGAACTGAAATATAGAAAATCTCAGTCTAGGAAAGTTATCAGTTCAGATCTGCACCACTGTTTTCTATGTCTTCAGTGAACGTCAAGTTTTCCATTGTTATTTAAACCACTCTGAGTATCAGGTTTTCATTTATTCTTTGTTGGATAATTGATTAAATGGGACAGTGGCTATGCAATAACATTTTTAAAACTAAATATCACACTTTGGACTACTGTGAAAGAGTAAAAATAAAGGACAATTATTAAGCATTAACATTCTAATTCCACATAATCCATGAGTTAAGCACACTCATATCAGATTAGGGAGAGGACAGATCCCACTTCCAGTGAAAAGAAACAGCAGAATTAGATGCATTGTTATTAGGTAAATTGCATATTTTTGCTCTAAAATCTTATTTCCTAGGTCACTTAGCAATATAGAAGGAACCAGAGAAATTCTGTAGTGATGTTAGTAGATTTTGCCCCTAAGATTGCACATGTTCCACCTTAAGAGGCCAAAGTTTTATCTGGAGTTTTGGTTTCAAGCCAGCACCTGTTTAATTTCATGTTCTTATTGAGGGATAGTTTTATGGTGTTAGTGGCATTATCTAGAATACCTGTCAAATTCTAAACTACAGTATGTAGGATTTTTTCCACTTATCATGACTTTTGTAATGTTTGGACTGAAGATGATTTAAGATAAAAAAAAAGTTCCAAGATTCCTTTGGCTAAATTATCGACTGGTAAATTGAAGATCAGTTTTTCTCCTTCTTGAATAAGATATTGAAAAATCTCTTTTGAGGTACCCTGATTAGGTGCATAAATGTTTCTTATTGTTCTCTCTTCTTGAGAGATTACCCCTTTTACTAATATATAGTGTCCATCTTTGTCTCTTACAATAGTTTTGTATTTCAAGTCTATTTTGTCTGATATCAGAATAGCTACTACTACTTTTTTTTTTGTCTTCTGTTAGCTTGTAAAATTGTTTTCCAGCCATTCACTTTCAGCCTCCTTGAATGCCTGGGTTGAAGGTGTCTTTCTTGTAGACAGCATTTGGATGGATTATATTTCTTTATCCATTCTGCCAATCTGTGTCTCTTGAGTAGTGAATTTAATCCATTAACCTTCAGTTTTATTACTCGCAATGAATTTCTTACTTCAGCCATATTTTCTTTGGGTTAATGTATGTCATATGTTGTTTTGTTTTTTTTTTTTTTTCTCTTTATTTGTTTTTAAACTCTCCTCCAGCTCTCTCTCCCTTGTTTTTTCCTTTCAACTTGTAGAGCTCCCTTTAGTATTTCTTGAAGTGCAGGTTTCTTATTGGCATACTCTCTTAATTTCTGTTTATCTGTGAATATTTTGAACTCTCCATCATTCTTGAATGCCAGTTTTGCTGGATAGAGAATTCGTGGCTGGAGGTTTTTTATTTTTCTTTTAGTACTTTGATTATGTCATACCACTATCTTCTTGCCTCCATGGTTTCAGATGAAAAATCAGCACTTAATCTTATTGTGCTTCCCTTGTATGTGATGGTTCTCTTTTTTCTTGCTGCCTTGAGTATTTTCCCTTTATTTTGAGCACTGGACATTTTGACAAATACATGTCTTGGAGTTGGCCTGTTGGGATTTATATTATTTGGGGTGCACTGTGCTTCCTGGATCTGCACATCCATCTGTCTCAATAGAGTTGGGAAGTTTTCAGCCATTATTTCCTTCAACACTCCTTCTGTTCCCTTTCCCTTCTCTTCTTCTTCTGGGATGCCCATAACGCATATGTTTGTTTATTTTTTGTTGTCAGTTAAATCCCTGAGTCCCTGTTGGATTTTTCCTATCTTTTTGTGTATCTGTTCTACTATCTGTTTGATTTGAGATGTATTGTCTTCAACATCACTTTTCTTTCTTCTGCCTGTTCAAATCTGCTGTTATGTGAATCCAGTGTCTTTTTGATTTCTTGGATTGTGCCATTAATCACCTTCATATCGGTTATTATTTATTTATTTATTTATTTATTTATTTATTTATTTATTTTTACCAGGAGGTCTGGGGATTGAACCCTGGTCCCTCCATATGGTAGACGGACGCCGAACCTCTTGAGCCACATCCGTTTCCTCTGTTATCTTTTTATGTTTGTTTACAATGCCTTCATTATGTTCTCCCAGAGTCTTCTTAATATCCTTCATCTCTTCCTTCACTTCATTAAGTTGGTCCATGATATTTGTTTGGAATGCTTTGAATAGTTGTTCGATGTTCTATATTTCTTCCTGGTTTTTAGTTTGTTCATTGGACTGGCCCATGTCTTCCTGTTTCTTAGTGTGGTTTGTAATTTTTTGTTGCCCTCTAGTCATCATTTTATCTTGATGGGCTTATTTGGTTGATTAGCTTCTCGCTTTGCTGTAGAGTTTTATTTACCTCGTGGTTATGTGTGTGTGTGTTAAGTTTTCTCTTTGACACTGTTTCTTCTTATTTTATTTCCTTGTTTCTTTCTATGTTCCCTTGAAGGCAAAAGATTAGGGCCAGAGGAATCAAAAGATGTGAGAAAGGAAAAAGGATAATAGTAATATTGATAAAAGTTAGAAGAGGGGCCATTTAGAGTTAGTGAAATGAATATTTATCTCATTTAGGCAGTCTAGAGTAAAAAAACAAAAGTGGAGTACCTACAATGGACTAGGAAACCAAAGAGAGGAATACATATATAATGATTTAGAGGGCTAGAATGATGAGGAAGGAGAGAAAGAATAAAGAAAGGGCTGAAAGGGAAAAGTTAATATTAATAAAAAATAAGAAAACAGAATAGATACAATAGAAATTGAAACACTTAAGTTGTGGGCATATGAAAAAAATGTGGTAAGTAAGGACCACTGCAGAAAGCAGAAGGCAGAAAGATGAAGCAAGGAAAAGAGATACCTTAGCATACAAAATCAATATAGACAGAGAATGGGAAATCACTGAAGAAGCACAGCAAAGAACAGACAAGCTAACAGCACCTAATTTAAAAAAAAAATGAAAGAAAAAAGAAGGGGGGAAGAAAAGAGGAAAGAGACAACAAATAAACAGAGAAAAACCAACAGCTACACACGCAAGCAGTCAAACGAATCTAAGGAATAACAGTAGCTACACACGCAAGCAGTCAAACGAATCTAAGGAATAACAGTATTCCTTCTTGGGCCCTTGTGGAACCTCTCAGCCTGCTGGTCTGCTTGTGTTTATCAATCAATTGCCCTGCAATGTTCTATCTTCAGGTTTTAAGGCAGATTTTAGCTATTAAACTAAACTAAAAAGAAAAATTCATTTTTTATTTTTTAAAGTGACTGTCTTTTTTTTTATTTTTATTTTTTTGGCGAAATAAGGGATACAAAAGAAGTCTTCTTCTAGACCACCCCCTTCACCGAGGGTACCCTAACTAAGCTCATGGAAACTAAACTAATCAAGCACTTCCCATTTCCTGGCCTCCCCAGGGGAGCTGAAGCTCTGATGCTTGTCCGTGCAGAACGATAAAATTGGCTGACTCTGCCCCCTCTGGAGCCAAGCCTCAGTGTCACCGGGCTGCTGGATAAATTGGGCTTCCTCAGATTTGCTTCTCACCTCAGCCTGGTGCTGCTTCAAGGCTGCTTATCTGCTCCCCAAAGCTATGAGGGGGTCCAGGCATCCAAATCCACAGAAAGGAAACCCCTCTCCACCTTCTACCAGAACCCTCCCACTCTTGGAGAATGCTCCCTGTCACCGGGTTGCTGGTGGGAGTTGGGGCGTATCCCTGGGCAGCTAGATAAATCAACTTCCTCAGCAGATTCACCAATCCTCTCTGCCTAGTGCTGATTCAAGCCAGTTATTTTGTTCCCCAAAGCTGCAAGGGGTTCCAGGCAGCCAAATCCACAGAAAGGAAACCCCTTTCAACCCTTCACCAGATCCCTCCCACTCTCAGAGAATACTCCCTCTCACCAGGTTGCTGGCAGGAGTCACAGCTCAAATCAGCCTTTTTCCCTGAGGGTGGGGCTCAGCCATCTGTGTTAACCTCCACGGGCCGGGTTAAAACTCACGAATCTCTACCAAGCAATCTATGCCATCCAGCTGCCACCAGATAGATGTCCCAAGCTTCTTGCTCCATGCGCCCACAGCACAGACCTCCAGGCAGGATCCTGTCCCCAATCAGCCTTCCTCAGAGAGTGAGTCCACAAGTGCCCCCTTAAACCAACATGATCTTGCCTTTCCGTAATGCTTTTCTTAGATACTGTTTGCAGGTGAGAAGATAAACTAGAGAGACAACAAGCTACCTCTGGTACTCACTGCACCAGTAAAATGAAATCGTTTATGATCTGAATTAAATAAAGTCATTTAGGACTGTGGGGCAAAGGAGGAAAGAAAGGGCTTACATGAATTTCTTTTATTACCATTGTAAAAAGTGGTGAGACATACTCTATCTGGACTCCTTTAGACTAATCATTTTCAGAAGAACCTCAGAATCATTGATTAACTTTGTTATAGGAACAGTGTCTAAGTCACCTGGCCAAAGAACTGAGATGTCAGTACTTTGGTACATAAACAACCTGATGGTACATAAACAGCCTCAGCAATAGCTGTAGATAGTGCAAGCAAATGGCCTGATGCAGAGGCTCTTACACAGCACATCTGGGATGATCAACCACTAATGAAGAAAATGAGAAAACAGTCACTGCCTATGTCCAGGCACAATTTGAAAATTTATTTTACTGCAATTGTGTAAATGGGACTTAATAACTGAAATGTTTATGGGTCTTGATGTTATTTAAAATTATATAATAAACTTAGCTTCTC